>CM021108.1:357591043-357980091 GCA_007115665.2 Sequoiadendron giganteum
CTGTACGTAAAAATTTACATTTTTTATGGGCTTAAGACTTTAGCTTAGACTTGTATGGTACTTTAGAAGGTGCAGATTAGTATGGTAGTGAAACAACCTGATTGGATAGCCTGCTCCTTTAACTTCTTTCAGGAAACCTAAAAGTGTTTCTCATTAACTCTTACGGTCCAAATAGCCCATAAGAAAAAGGAAGACATGGGAGGAAATTGCAGTGCAACTCAGATGGTGGGGTATTCAAAATGTGTTGGGAGAGGGGATGGGATCTCAATGCTATAACAGGTCCTTGAGAGAAGCAAGGTGGTAAGTCCTCCAAATTTGAGTTAGATTTTAATGATTTTATTGCAGGTAATGGGCTTCTAGTTTTGATCCCCAAAACAGGTAAGTTTTCTTGGAAAAATAGAACGAAAGGTTTCTGTTGTTGCAATATAGTGAAAAGAGCAGACTTTTGGTGTCATTAGAGTGACTGAACAGTCAATGGATCTTTGAGTCTTACAACCTAAACATCTTGGGGTCAGATCTTTGAGGTGAAATCAAATTCTGCCCTGGGAAAATGTCCTTAAAGTTTGAATTGATGTGGCTCAAGATCCTCAAATCTAAGGTTGAGAAATAGCAGTGAGACGACCCCTCTGATTTTGGATCCCAAATGTTCTGCTTTGCTCAGAAACTCAAGTATATTAAGAATTGTCTGAAAATCTGGAATAAAGAAGTATTTGGAAATATCTTCTTGGAAAAAGAAATGTTGGAAAGGAATTTAGAAGATGTTAATCAAAAGATTCAATTAGAGGGTTTGACAGATCATCTACTTCTTCAAAAATCAGGATTGTTGAGTCAGCTGGAAGAGCATTATGCTACAGAAGAAATCTTTCGGAGACAGAAATTTAAAGAGAAATGGATTAACGAAGGTGAATGAAACTCTCATTACTTCCATCAATGAACAACAGCCCATAGCAAGTCCAAGAGTCAGCAGTATCAAAGATATGGCAGAATCCACATTGTCTAATCCAAGTGAGATAAGATGGGAGGTGGTTAATTGTTTTTATGAGCTCTTAACAATGTCAGGTGGATTGGGGGTAGATGAAAGAATTGGCTTTGTAGAAGTAATACCTTGGTTAATTGATGAGCATCAGAATGAAATCCTTCTTAAAGCCTTCAAATTGGAGGCGGTGCTCTAAGTCGTTTTGTCTCAAGGGGACAAAATGCCTGGGTTGGATGGTTTCCAAGCAGGTTTCTTCCATGCTTTCTAGGATGTATTGGGAAGGATAAGGATCTAACTGTGGTGGTGAATGAATTGAGGAAATCTAGGAAGGTGGTTAAATATTTTAGTTGTACCTTCTCGGTGCTCACCCCTAAGCAGGATAATCCCTCAACCTTTGCAGACTTCAGCTCTATTGTTCTTTGCAATATTATAAATAAGATAATCTACAAAGCCATTGCGAAAGGTTGAAATCTGTTCTCTTGGAGATAAGTTTAGCAAAACAAGGGTGTTTTGTGAAGGGCAGCCAAATTCTAGATGGAATCATTATAACCCACGGGACTCCACATTCTCTGAAATCTGGGAATGAAATTGGTATGGTTATGAATTTGGATATAGTCAAAGTATATGATCTGGTCAATTGGGATTTCTTGGCTGCCATTCTTTTCACTTTTCTTGTATTCGGCTGGAATGGGTGATGAACCCAGTCACTCATGCATGGTTTTCCATTTTAATCAATGACAGGCCTGTGGGTTTTTTCCAGAACTCTAGAGGAATCCGAGAATGTGATCCTTTGTCTCCTTAGCCCCTATCATTATGGCAGAGGTGTTGTGGAACTTCCTTTGCAGACAAAGACAGGAGGGGCATTAAAAATAATTCTAGTTTCTAGAGTTTATACCTGTTTTCTCATTTCCAGTTTGGAGACGATATTGTTCTGTTTGGTGTGACAGTTGTTGTAGAGGCAAGCGCTTTCAAGGCAACCTTGGATTTATATGGAAAAGCTTCAGGCCAAGTCATCAATTCTACAAGTCTATTTTTTTTTTTCATTAATGTCTCTCCCTGTTCTCAATTGAGAATGAAGCAGGCCTTGGGTTTCCAATCTGAGACTCTCCAGAGTAAGCATCCTGGCATTCCCTTGTTCATAGGGGTGGGGAAAGCTTTGTTGTGGAAGGAAACAATAAAGAAAATCAGAATTGGCTATTGACTTCCAAAGGCAAATAGTTGAAGCCTGGTGGTGAGGTTGATGAAGAAGATTAAGGTCATGCTTCAAGCAATTCCTATTTATATATTTTTGGTTCTTCAAGTTCATAAGGATATTTTGAAGAAAATAATTGGCCTTTGTAGGATTTTTTATGGCAAGGAAATGCTAATGATGGGAAGTTCCACTTGCTGAGTTGGGACAAATTGTGTGTAGGTTTGAAGGATTTGGACCTTTGCAATAAATCTCTTCGGGCAAAATTGGCACAGAGGATATTGGCAGAGAAAGAAAAAACCTTTTTTTATTCTTGTTTGGGGTAAATACTTGGATTCGGTAGATCCTATTAATCATTTTATTCTGCTTACCCTCTCTCGAGGCTCTTCAATTTGGAATTTCATTGCTAATTTTCAAGAATTGGTGGGATTTCAGCTTTCTTGGGATATTGGTGATGGTGCTTTAGCAAATTTTTTTGGTGATTCTTGGGTGGGTCAACCGCCCTAGCAATTTTCCTAGGCTTGTTGAAATTTGTAGTTTTTTGGAGAATCGATGGGAAGAAAAATTTAAAGACCATTGGGATGAAAATGATTTTTGGGTAGGATCAAAACATACTGAAAGGTGTTTGATTCTCTTCCTTTTCCGTATATTCAGAAAGAATGCTAGTCAAATCTTTTCAAGGCTTCAAAAGTCCCATCTTATCTAGAGACGACACAATTAGATGGTTGGGGGATAGTTGAGGGAGTTATAAAGTTAAGTCCAGCTATGCTCTTTGGCAATGTAGAGATCTTCCTTCTCTAAAGGATTGCCTGGTTGATTTGATTTGGAGTAAACATGCCCCTAAAAAATGTAATGCCTTTGTTTGGTTGGCTAGTACTTCGATAATTTGAGAAAATCAGGTTTTTTTAGTTCCGTTCCAATGTTGTCTATGCAAGAGAGATGAGGAATTTGTTGGACATCTATTGTTCCATTGTGGCCAGGTGATTAAAATTTGGCAAGCTCTTTTGGTGAAAATGGAAATGTGGTGGGTTTTCTCAAAATCCTTTGAGTCAACATATTTGCAGTTGGACAAAATGCATTGGGAACTTGGGGCCGCTTTGGAAGAGTGTGCTAGTGTTGACCTTGGGTAAATGGTAGACAAAGGATAAGGTGGTCAAGTGAGTATCACAAAAAATCCTAAGTTGAATATTGCACTTCAGAGTGCCCTCAATTGTGTTCATTGAAGGAGAGATAGAGTCAGTGCATTGGTCATGGAAAAAGATGAATATAAAAGTTGCCACCCAAACAAAACAAAAAAAGCCTACAAGGGGGAAAAGTTAGCCTGGTTGCACATGGGTATCATGATCGATCATGTGGCAAACCATTGTTAGAAGGAGAGGAGAAGCAACCTTGGCCAAGTATTTGGAGAAAAGATCTTGGTCGTCCATTTGGAAAGTGACCACATGAAGAGAAGACAAAGTGGCTAGTTATATGTTTTGACCAATGTAGAGGTATATAGACATATATATAAATAGATAGAGAGGAGAGTGACATAGAAGAAATGAGTAATTAAAGGATAGCCAAATGTTCAAATTTTGTTAACTTTGAGGGTTCATGCACAAGCTATGTACTTGAAAGGTATATGATGATAATGAAAATATTATGCATATTCTTTTCTCAAAATTTGTTGATTATCTTAAACATTTTGATGCTTTAATAATAAATGTTAATGTCTAGGTTTGTGTGGACAAGTGCCCTTAAAATAGTAATCTTTGCATGTATTGATTAACATGTAAACTTCAATGATAATTGGGCTTTTGCAACTTTTTGAAACAGTCCCTAAGGAGTGTTGTGCTTTGGGTGAGCTCTTAGACCCCTTTAGGGTTTGAGTTATAGACTAGTATGGTGTTTCCCACTTGCTTGGGGTGGTTGTTTGTTTCCATAGGATAGAAATGCACCTATGCTAGTAAACATCCCCCAAGAGATGGTGTTCAAGTTGTGGAGCATCTAGTTGGAAGGAAATAGTAGGATTTTTAGGGAAAATGTTTATTTCTAGGAAAGGTGCCAGGCCAAGATAGAAGCTATAAATTTCCTACTAAGCTAGATCTTATTTGAATGTGAAGGAAGAACAACTAGCTTCTTTGGAAAGGAGTGTTGGTTAATTTGGAACAATGAACTTCCTTCACTTGCTAATGAGGTAGTCAAGTTTAAAGGCAAAAAAAATGGTAATGTCTAGAAGAGGCCTTTGGAGGGCTTTTTGATGCTCAATGTCTCTGGGGCCACTCAAGGAAGTTGTTAGGTAGGTTCTAGATGTCCTTTGGGAAATTCTTTAAGTAAGTTTGTAAATGATGGCTCTTTCTTCTTGGGCCATAAATCTACTAATGAGATAGAGGTTGGAGGTTTTGTTGGAAGGTCTACACTTAGTGATCTCTAAGGGTTGTAAGAAACTTATCATTGAGGGAGAGTCCAAGTTGGTGATCAACAAACTTGCAAAAGGAGATTTATTGAGTTGAAAGGTAAGAAGTTATCTTGAGGAAGCCTGTAAACTATGTGAGGGATTTGAGGAAATAATTATTGTTCATTGCTTTAGAGACTGTTACAAACTTGTGTGCCTTCTAGATGATGTAGGGGTGGACCAATGCCCTTTTTTGGCAATGGTGAGCAATTGGTGAGAAGATGGCCAAATCCTTGTTCTAAGTGAGCAACCCCCATAGATTGGTTTATATAGGCCAAGCTCCAATTTTAAAAAATTCCCCATAGATTCAATATGGAATTTTTATATTAAGGTATTTAGGTAAGGTGGTGGAGATGTTCGACACACCCTTTGTTTGAGGAGTGTCTTGGGGGATGAAAAAGTTTACGTCGCCAATTAATGATTTTTGGCATGTGTGTTTGAAGTTTGATTGTAACCGCATGTAGGAAAATCCTTAATGTTTCAGCAGAGCTTGCTCTCTATTTTATTTGCATTCATCCTATTTTTGGTTGTAGTGTGAAGTGTGCATGTTGAGGGGATGACAACGTAAGTTGGTATAGTGGAATGGGGCCTCTAGGATGCTTTCTACAAGGGTGCTATCTACAAGTTTCAAGAAGGTTTCGAGTAAGTTTTCAAGGTTCTTGGAAGTGGACAAAGGTTTCAAATAGATGAGGGATTTTTGTACTAGCACCAAATCATTTCAGATTTGATAGCGAAAAGTTGATTTCTGAGAAAGAGGAAGGTGGGCCCAGCTGATGGTGGGGTTTGGTGTAGAGTTTCATGTAGACAAAATTTGAGTTTACCTATATGTATACTTCCTCTTTTACAAAAGATGAGCTTACCTATATGTATACACACTTCCTCTTTTTATTTGAAGGTTTTAATCCTTGTTTTTCATGTATGGCAATGTGTGTGTACTATTTTTTAATTGTTTGCAAATGAGAAATCCCTATTAAACATTGGTAACCTTGCAAATTGAACCCAAGGAAAGACGGGAGACATCAACACCTCTCAAAAAATTATTCCAACAACAAACCTATCAAAAAATAGAGAAGAAACAAATCCTGTATTATCAAGTGAACAAGGAATCAAAAGGTGTGTAGTGTGGACATAAAGGAGTATCAAATGGCACCCTAAGCAGACATGCTAATACCATATATTATGCCATACTCCATAGAGAATCGAGTTACTTACTCATACATTGTATCAAGGGCCTTAGAGTTACTTTTACACTCACAAAAGAAGCAATGCATGCAAACTAAAATCTTAGACATAGGATAAAATCTTATCTATGTGAATGCCAAGTAGTATAAGATGATTTTGCAACAAAGGTAGGCCAAGCTAGCAAGGAAGTTAAAACGGTTGGGGAGCAAGAAATTTTAACAATCTTACCAAAAATAACTAGTAATATCTGTTATGATTTCCAAGACCATAAAGTAAAAACCAAGAAACTTCCACAAAATACATGCACACAAATAAGCCTAATTGATATTATCAAGAGATGATTTGAATGTACAAAGTAACCTTGCTTATATATGCAAGGTGGTGAAGGTAGGCAAGTCGAACACAATGACTGACCACCCCTTTAATGATGGAACACTTGTTAACTCACATGACAAGTGTTCTAGTGAGTCGCAAGTGTGCATGTAAGAGGTGTCTCACAAAGTGAGGACACATGTCTCAACCACATGAGGTGAGACAAACTAAGTGGAGACTTAAGCAATATGAATAGGACTCTCCTAGGTATGCCAAAAGATGGCTAGTTTGATAAAGTCACTATTTGCACCAACAATATCTTGTAGCATTTGGTATTGAGACAATGCAAGGGCAATTAAAGCAGCTAGTAGAAGGACAAGAAAACCAAGAAAATCAGCTAGAGGTAGCATCACAAGGTGTGGAATCAACACAACTAGAGAAATTTCAACCTCGAATTAGTAAGTTTTCCAAAAGGGGGATAGTAGCAAGCATAGTCCAAGGTGGAACCCCAAACAAGAATGCTCAGATCATAGTTTGCATACTTGATGAGTTGTCGAGTACTCGCCAGTTTTTTTCACCTATGAGTTTTATCGATGTTTGCTCGCCTAGTTATTTTTTCGAGTTTTTTGAAAAACTTGTTGATTTTTTGGCGAGTACTTGCCAAGACTCGCCAAAAAATCAACTAGTTTTTCCATTTAACTCAACAACATCTCAACATTAAGGGAAAAAAACGTGGGTTAGACATTGCAAAATCTTTGTTTTTTTTGGTTTTGTAAGCATTGGTTTTTGTCTTTTAAAAAATTATGAAAATGGTGTGCATTCTGAAGGTTTGTGTGGTTTTGAAGGCTTTCATTTGGGCTTGGTGGTGGGGGCTCTGCCCCTCGACCCCACCTTGTATTGCGATAGGGAATGTGCTTGGGGTGTTGTACTCGAACCCCCATGAGTGGCATTGCTCCTCAACCCTGTTGGGGGTGCTGCCCCCAAACCTATGTGAGGGGTGCTACCCCTTGTCTCCATTGTGGGCATTTCCCCTAGACCCCCACCAAACTCATTTGATACATTTTGTAGCTATATTTTGCATAAAATTTATATTTTTTTTCAAAAATTTGAGTGTTTTTTAAGGTGTTGAGTTTTGCTGGGTTTTTCCCAAGTACTCTCCTAGTCACTTTTTTTTCCTTACCGAGTACTGTCCAAGTCTGAGTTTGTGAACTATGCCTCAAATAACCATCCTATCGAGCACAACAAGGGCATGAAACACCTTGAAAACATTGCAGAGTTAGAGGTTGGAAATCAGGTTAGCCAAGATCCATAATGTCCTATTTCAACCCCACTAATGTGGTTAGTAGATCTATATGTTAATGAGTTAATGGGATTGAATTAGAGACTTGATTCCATAGAGGTAAAGGAGTAGTTGAAGGATAACAAGATACAAGAGTCATAGAAAGCCAGTCAGAAGCTAACTCATGAAATAAATTACTTAAAAACCCAATAAACAAATTGCAAACTGCTATGGAAAAAGTCAACAAGAGATTCTTACCATAAAACATGATTAAAACAAGCCACCAATGGAAATATGCCTAAAGCAGGAGGGGAAAGAGACATTCCTCATATCAAAGAAATACAATCAGCAATAGCAAACATGGAGGTCAAAGAGGCTACGTTAAAGGAATAATTTGGAGAGGCCAAGTTGTGGGCTCAAGTGGTAAAAGGGCCAATAGAGAGTCAAAGAGAACTCAGAGAGAAACAAGTCAAATTTCAAATGTGGGAAGAAAGAAACCGACATGATAGAGCTGTAAATATAATAATAAAAGGGCTGAAAGATCGTGTGGAAGGCAAGCACATTGACAAGCTAATAAAATTCTTTCTTGTAGCCAAACTTCAATGGGTAGGGCATATCCACCAAGCAAGCAGAATTGGAAGAATTGGAAGAATTGGGTAGGGCATATCCACCAAGCAAGCAGAATTGGAAGAATGATACATGGAGGAAGAAATAAGAACATAAGATTAATCTTGAAAGACATAGAGGATAAGAATAAACTATTAAGAAACACAAGGTTTCTTAAAGATACACAATTTTACATGGACAAAGACTTAACTCTAGAATAGCTAGAAGAAATGAGGGAATGGGAGAAAGTTGTAATGGAAAGAAATGCAGGAAATGAAGCATGGTATAGAAGGGGAAAGCATAGTTCAACGACAAAATGACATAGTAAATAGGAAGGTGGGGCCCCCCAAGTCAACCTTACAATGGTAAGTTGGAATTGCAAAGGTTACCCTTAGAGGAGAGGTCCTGGTTTAGGGTCCATAGCAGAGGGAAATTACATCATTGCCCTTGTTGAAACACATGAACATGAGGGCGACAAAGTTCCAAACTTTGAGGTTTATAAGAAGATTTTGGTTTGGAATGAGTAAAAAAAAAGTGGCAATAGGCTTGGAGGTGTGACAGTTCTATTAAGAGAATCTTGCGGAGTCATACAAGCAGAAAAGGAAGACCCAAGTAATCATTACATATGGATCAAGATGACAGATGAGGAATTCATAATTTTTCTTGCTGCATGTCACTTAACACTTCATGGCTCAAAATAATAGAAGAAAAAGAATGTAGACAAAGAGGATCCATATTCAATGTAAAAAATGGACTTATCGGTTTATAGTTCCATAGGTGAGGCCATTTTAATAGAGACCTTAATGCAAGAACAACAAATAATCAAGCCTTTTACCTTAGAAATGTGGAGGGGGTGAAAGACATTCCTCTATGGTTAGAGGAAGAAGAGAAGAAAAATGGGAGAAGGTCTCCCAAGAAAAAAAGGAGGTATCATTCAGTATGGAACAGAATTGTTGGCATGATGCATCCTTTATGATTTGATCATATGTAATGAATAAAAACATGGCCAAGCTCAGGGAACATTACATGTCAAACATACGATGGGCAAAGCGTAGTTGATTATGTTGTTTGCACACAAAGTGTTATGGCAAGGCTAATGGAGGTAGAGGTGGGGAGCTGTCCTACAAAAATGAAATCTGATCATTAGCCTATATATGTAAAGATTGGTGTGTAAAAGGATAATATAATGTCCCTAATAGGAATTATACTAATTTTACCCTAAATTATCAACTTCCCAAGCAAACAATGGATTTAGAAGGTACCTTGGCTCGATTGAATCCCTGCAAATAAGTTAGAGATCAATTACAATGATAACAAGTAGAGTATCGTGATCAAACATTAGTAAATCCATAGTAAATTTGTTAGTCCAATTATTACCTTACCCTAGGGATGCTCAACCATGGGGGAGCATGGAAGAGAGTGACTTGATGGGGTGTCTTAGCCCCTCTAGGCCTCATGTGGCGCATGCCATTCATATGAGGTGGCCTCCTTGGCCTCATGTGGCACATGCCATTCATATGAAGTGGCCTACCTAGGTAGGGTTCTAATTTATCCGTTATCCCCTCATCTTGCCATCCATTTCCATTTCCCCATGATTGATCTCCCTATATTGTTGCACCATGATAGGGGAGTGAGGTTACAAAGGGTGTCCTGGTGGCCCAATTCTCCTAGACCCAAAGGTAGTACCCCTTTGGCCCATGTGGGCTCATCTTGCACCCTTGGGTGGCGTACCTCTTGGGTGGCGTACCTAGAAGAGGGCCCCGTCACTGTACCCCTTTTTGCAGTTCTCCCTTCTCCAATCATGGTGAAGATATGTGCATAATAAACTAATCAAATTCATATCTGCAAATAATTGCATCAGCAAGACATAATGATTTATGAGTATGCTACCGTAAGATATAAATGATAATATGCATGAACCATTGATCATATTTAATTTTTAAACAATACATTATATTCCCCTATAAATATCCTACCGCAAACATATGAATTCCCAATTCTGCCATCACAAGATAATTAATGCCAACTGAGTGTTTGCTGGTTGATCTGCTTCTCTTCTTCTAACCAATACAATGCCTTCCTCCCTCTATTTCTTATTCTACTTATACCTTTATGAAGGAAGACATCACTTCACAAAATCCCTTGCCAAAGGGACGCCTCCTTTCAACCACTGCTTTTCATAAACCATCCGTTAACTATGTTTGCTGCATGGATGATTCTAATCGCTGCCTTCCATATCATAATTATAAGCAATAAATAAATCGCAGCACCTTTAGTCTAACATATGCAATTTTATTAATTTATTTAAGCTTCTTTAACGGGTCGGCCAGATGTTAGTTTCAATGCTTTAACTTTTATAAAAGGAAGTCGGCTATAGTAGAATTTTGATGTCTTCAATATTTGCTGCTACGTATTATGGGTTTATATAACATATTATTAGTTTCTTATGAATATTTTTATTATTATAATAATATCAATTAATAATATCAATTGTTCTATTTTATGTTATTATAGTTGTATTATAATTATAATATTATTGGTGATAATTATAATTATGATAATATTTAAATTGCAATTATTTATATTTATATTTTGATATTTATTTTATTTAGTTATTTGTATTTCAATACTTCATATTTTAGTGTTACAATTTCGGGGGCATGACAAATAACCAACAACAAAATAGGTTCCGACAAAATCAAGGGAAAGTGACTACTCAAGGCATAATCCTTATGGCACATGAGAACCAAGAAATGTAAATGTAATCAAATCTTTATCAAATAGGATCCTAAGAAATCTAAAGTTTAAAACTAAGGTCTGAAATTCTGAAATTTCTAAGTCAAAACTATTTCCAGATTTCTTCTCTTACAGCCGAATGTACTGATTGCAAAACATTAATAAATTTCGATGTTTGCATATAAAGAGTGGAACTCCCTTTTGTATGTAAGGAGACCCACCCCCAAGGGATGCGTCTCTTGAGAGGACGTGTCTCCACACGTGGAGACACGTCCGCTCAAGGGACGTGTCCCTTTTGGCGCGCGGGTTTCCTTTACAACCGATTACCATTCGGTTAAACACACTTAACACATATACCCCCACACACATGGCGGATATATATTATATGAATTCCAATTTTATTCAATATGAATTTCGAACATCATCTATTTAAATTCGATTTTATACATGCATTATACAATTCGATTTTACTTATTTTAGAAATATTAAATATGAAGAGCAATTGATCTTATATAAATGATGATGATGCTTATAGCAATCATCGTTTATATCTGACCTAAGCTACCATTCATCAACACTCCCTCTTAGCTTAGGGAAGATATTTCAAATCAAATAAGTGAAGATATCACCTTCACACGTGATATCGAAGATATGATATGATTTCTCAATGTTGTCAAGTCACATGACATTCTTCATAACACATCTTCATTATGGTATGTGCACTGAAATCAAGTCACATGATGTCTACCATAATTCATGGCATATCCACGGATATAAATATCCACCATGATTATCTCTTAAGGATCACAATGATCTTCAGATGATATCAAGTCCCATGATATCCATCAAAGTGTCCAAGAGATGCTATCATGACATGTCCACAGATATTAAGTCACATGATATCTATCATGATAGTTTATCATTGTAGAGTCGTCACTTTACAATGTCAAATACAAGTGTTCATTATTAGAAAGATCGTCACCTTTCAATAATGTACACATGGGGAGTAGGCCCATAAAGTCATGGAGTCACACACATGACAAAAGAGTTTACACATTAAACATCTTTATATATTAATACAATTTATAAACAAACTTGTATTTCAAACATAAATAACAAATTACATTTCAACCATACCAAGTTTCTTCCTGAAGTGCTCACCTTGATTCGGGAGAGAGGCTTGGTGAGAATGTCTATAGTTTGATCATTTGTACTAATATACTCCAACTGGATCACTTTCCTTTCCACCATATCTCTTACATAATGATAGGGGATCTCAATGTGCTTAGATCTATCATGAAAGACAGGATTTACAAAGAGTTTGATGCAACTCTGATTATCACAATGAATAATTGTAGGATTCAAGGGCTCACCAAAGAGTCCCACAAGCAATTTACGAAGCCAAACTGCTTCTCTTGCTCCCATTGAGGCTGCAATGTATTTAGCTTCTATTGGGCTCTGTGCAACTGAAGATTGT
Organism: Sequoiadendron giganteum; assembly: GCA_007115665.2. NCBI lineage: Eukaryota > Viridiplantae > Streptophyta > Pinopsida > Cupressales > Cupressaceae > Sequoiadendron > Sequoiadendron giganteum. The sequence continues at coordinate 357,603,235 of CM021108.1, forward strand.
TTTCTACAAATCCAGGAGATCATAGCCGATCCTAAATTGAAGCAACATCCTGATGTGCTTTTCCGATCAGTTACACTTCCAACCCAATTTGAATCAGAGTATCCATGTAGATCTAGTTGATCATTCTTGTAAAGGAGACCATATCCAATAGTGCCTTGAAGATATCTCAAAATATGTTTCACAGCCATTAAGTGAATTTCCTTTGCCTCACACATGAACTGGCTGAGAACATTCACTGCATAGCAGATATCAGGTCTGGTGTTGACCAGATACATCAAGGATCCAATCATCTGTCTGTAAAGGGTTGGATCTGCACATTTGGATTCTGTTGCTGCTTCTTTCAATTTGTGAAGGTTGGTTTCCATAGGTGTAGACATCGGTCTACAGTCCGACATTCCAAATCTCTTCAGAATATCAATAGTATACTTCCCTTGGTTTAGTATAATGCCCTTTGATTTCTGCCATACTTCTAAACCTAGGAAGTAGTGTAGAATGCCCAAGTCTTTCATGTCAAATTCAGAAATTAGATCCTGCTTCCCTTGAGCAATGAGGTGACCTCCTGTTATTAGCAGGTCATCAACATATAAAATAATTATTAGCATATCACCTTTGATTACCTTGAAGTAGAGATTGGAGTCAGCATCATTCTTTGAAAATCCTAATCCCAAGAGATAGCTGTCAATCCTTTCATACCAGACCCTGGGAGCCTGTTTAAGTCCATAGAGGGCTTTCTTCAGTCTGCATACATGTGAGTTAGGTTTGTGTATCACGAAGCCTTCAGGCTGTTCCAGATAGACTTCCTCTTCAATGGTTCCATTCAGGAAGGCAGTTTTCACATCCATTTGATGGATCTTCCAGCCTTTAGCTGCTGCAATGGCTAACACTGCTCTCATTGATGTGTAACGGGCAACATGTGCAAATGTTTCTTCATAATCAATGCCTTCCTTTTGAGAAAAACCTCTTGCCACAAAACGTGCTTTATGTTTTTCTATACTGCCATCAACAACATGCTTGATTTTGAAGAACCATTTGGAAGAGACAACAGATTTCTCTTTTGGTCTAGGCACTATATCCCATACATCATTCTTTAGAATAGACTGATATTCATTTGTCATTGCATCCTTCCATGCTTGATGTCGGAAAGCTTCTGTAACACTGACAGGTTCTGAGTTTATGATGTTGTTCATTAGAGCAACATAGCTAGAGAAACGTTTGGGTCTTTTACTCTCCCTGAACGTTCCTTTGGGTGCTGCATGATCCTTTGCTTCTTTGATCATCTTCCTGGCCCAAAGTGGTCTCTTTCTGCCAATGTCATTTGTATTCTCATTTGAAGTGGAAGGAAGTTCATGTGGCATTTCCTCAGGATGCTCCCTCTGAATCTCAGGAGCAGGTTCCATTCAGGTACTCTAGGGAAATAGGTTTCTGTCTCACTAGAACTTCTTGCCCTCTTGAATGTAATGTCTTCTTCAAAGATGACATCTCTGCTCAATTCAATTTGTTTCTGCTCGGGTATGAATATCCTGTAGACTTTGGAGGTTTCACTATAACCCACAAATACTCCCTTCTTTCCAGAAGGTTCGAGTTTGAATCTCTTCTCTTTGGGCATATGAATATAGACAGGACAACCAAAAATCCTAAAATGACTAATGTCAGGTTTTATGCCAGTAAAGGCTTCTTCAGGAGTTTTGTTATCAAGATGAGAGTGAGGACATCTATTTTGGATATAGACAACAGTCCTAGAGGCTTCTGCCCAGAAAGAAGTTCCAATGTTTTGGTCAAGCAGCATTGCCTTAGCAGCTTCTACAATGGTTTTGTTTTTTCTTTCAGCAACCCCATTTTGTTGAGGATTGTAGGCAACTGTGAACTCCCTCTTAATTCCAACACTCGTGCAGAATTCCTTAAAAATCTCAGAGGTGTATTCTTTCCCACTGTCTATCCTTAAGGTTTTTATTTTCTTTCTGGAGAAATTTTCAGTAAGGGCTTTGAATTCTTTGAACCTTCTAAGGATTTCTATTGACTCTTTGCACTTAAGGAAATAGATCCAGGTTTTCCTAGAGAAGTCATCTACAAATATGACATAGTATAGAAACCTGCTTTAGAGGGTACAAACATAGGTCCACATAAGTCTGAGTGAACCAGTTCTAACACATTTAGGGTTTTGCTCAAACTATTGGGAAAGGACCCCTTTGTATTCTTTCCTAAGGCACAACCTTTGCAAGTTTCTTCATGAGATGGTTTTAACTTGGGTAAGCCTGTTACAAGTTTTTCCACAAAAGGTAGGGCACGAAAATGAAGGTGTCTTAATTTTCTATGCCAAATCTCATTTGAATCAAAAGTGTCAAGGGTAAGGGCTTGTTTAACCTCAGTGCAAAGTTTGTAAAGGTACCCTTGTCTTACACCTACTGTTTGGGCTTTCTTGATTGTTGAGTTCTTAGGCCATGCTAGAACTTTCCCATCCATAAAGGTAACTCTATAACCATTGTCTTCAAGGGCAGAGATGGATATAAGATTCCTCTTTATTCCAGGTACAAATAAGACTCCAGTGAGTTGTAGAGAAAGCCCAGATTTCAACTTGATGGAACAAGTTCCAACCCCTTTTATTGGGTGTGCAGAATCATCCCCAATGGTTACTTCTTCATCAGATCTTTCGATCATAGTATCTAAGTGTTCTTTGAACCCTGTGATATGTCTAGAGGAACCACTGTCAATTACCTAGTTGTGGGTGTTGTTGGATACTTGACTAGATAAGGCTGTATAGAACACAAAGTTCTCAGATTCATGGTTTGAGTTTGGCTTTCCTACTTTAGCAAAGGATGCTTGTTGTTTAGTCCTATCAAGGCACTTCATTGCATAGTGACCATATTGATCACATCTAAAGCATTGTACTTGCGAGATATCCTTCTTCTTATAAGATCCCTTTCCATCGGAATTTCTCTTTCTCTTAAAAGATCCTTTCTTGAAGGAGTTTTTCTTACTCCTTTTATTAGATGTTGAGTTGAGTACATGAATGTCTTCATCTATGTTCTTTTGTTTATTTTCTTTTGTGGAGAGTTTGGTTTCTTCTTGAAGGCAGTCAGTTTTTAGCCTGTCAAACTTAGGAAGTTTAGATCTCGCACTTACTCCTTGAACAAATGACTCCCATGAGTTTGGTAGGCCTCCTAGTGCAATTAGGGTTAACTCTTTGTTGTCAATTTGATATCCAATTGTGGATAATTGATCCCTCAGTTTAATAATCCTCATGAAGTATGCATTAATGGACTCTCCTTTGTTTATTTGGGCATTGTTGATTTGCCTTTTTAATGCAAGAGTCCTGCAGGTGTTGTTGATCTCATAAGTACCCTCAAGAGATTTGTACATATGGTATGCAGTCTCATGTTTTGCTAGGATGGGCACTATATGATCCCTAACTGCATCTACTAAGATTTTCATGGCCTTTTCATTGTTTTCAATCCATTGAGTTTTCTCAGGTTCAGCCTCTGGTTCCTTCTTATTTTCTCTCACAAGTGAGTCTAACTTATTCTCTTTAAGGATCATCATGATTCTAAATTTCCATGATGTAGAGTTGTTTGCTCTTGCAAGACGATCTTCAAATCTGATCACACTTGATATTATGAAGAATGTGATGTGAATTCGATTTTAGAAAATACGAATTTTCTTGAGCAATCTGATGTTTAGATTTGATTTGGATTTACACAACGTGGCTCTGATACCATGTAAATGTAATCAAATCTTTATCAAATAGGATGAAATCTAAAGTTTAAAACTAAGGTCTGAAATTCTAAAATTTCTAAGTCAAAACTATTTCCAGATTTCTTCTCTTACAGCCAAATGTACTGATTGCAGAACATTAATAAATTTCGATGTTTGCATATCAAGAGTGGAACTCCCTTTTGTATGTAAGGAGACCCGCCCCCAAGGGATGCATCTCTTGAGAGGACGTGTCCCTTTGGGCACGCGGGTTTCCTTTACAACCGATTACCATTCGGTTAAACACACTTAACACATATACCCCCTCACACATGGCGGATATATATTATATGAATTCCGATTTTATTCAATATGAATTTCGAACATCATTTATTTAAATTCGATTTTATACATGCATTATAAAATTCGATTTTACTAATTTTAGAAATATTAAAATGAAGAGCAATTGATTTTATATAAACGATGATGATGCTTATAGCAATCATCGTTTATATCTGACCTAAGCTACCATTCATCAACAAGAAATTTTTAGAACACTTGAAGGCCAATTGCAGGAAATAAAGGGCATTGGTATGTCCAATATAAATAGAAGAATAATTGGAAGTGATAATTTGATAACAATAATCCACAAAGCAATCATTCTTTGCAAAAGATCTAGAACTAAGAGAGACAACAAAAGCAGATTTTTGACAAATCCATGGTATGATGAAGATTGCAAGGAAACAAAGAGAATGTTGAATTCTTGGGAAAGGAAGAGGAAAGTAAAAGGGTTTACGAAAAGCTAGTGACATCTAAAAAAGAGGAATACATGCAAACAAGGAGGAAACAACTGATTTCTCTTGGGAAGAATCCTAGAGGTTTTTGGAGGAAATTGCAGAAAAATAGTACAATTGAAGAGAATAATATCACAAACTATCATTGGCTGGAATATGCAAAATTGTTGTACAAGAGAGATCAAGATAAAGACATTCCCCTAGTAATTAATGCAATGGCCATACTCCTCCACAAAAGATATCAAGGAAGGAATTAAAAAGCTAGGAGTGGGTAAAGCTTGTGACATAGATGGTTTATAGGCATAATACCTAAATTGGGGCTTGGAAGCCCTCACATTGCAGATCAAAAGGATATTCAATGGGGTCATTGAGAATGGCTTTCTAGCAAATTGGACAACTACTGTCATCATTCCTCTTCTTAACAATGGAGATGTCAAGAACCCATCAAATTACCACACTATAATGGTTAATCCTCTCTTTGGAAATCTCTTTGGGAGCATAAGAGAGTGTAGAATTAACACTTGGGCAAAAAGGAAGGAAAGAGTGTGAAAGAGCAAGCAAGTTTTAGGCCAAAACACTGTACAATTGAACATTGCATTACTCTCATACTCTTGACTGAGAAGTTATGGGATAAACAAGGGGAAGGAGTTTTTCATTGCTTTGTTGACTTCAAGAAGGCTTTCAACATTGTGCTTAGAAGCAAACTTTGGGGCAAAATGGAAGAGTTGGGAATTTTGGAGATGTATAGGGCAACTATTTATAGGCTGTGTTGGCAGTCAATTTGACAATTAAAAAAATTGCTTGGTCTAAGCCCCCTTTGTGCATTTAGCCTCATTTTCCCCATCATTATAATTGATTTGAGAAAACTACAAATGGATTTCCCCTTGGTCAAATTGCTTAAATTTTGTTCCTCATCATCCCTCCCCCATGTTCCTTTAAGTTGTCGGAGGTTGCATAAATCCAAAAAATTCCAAGTTTGGGAAGGTTTTGATCTTTTTTCCTTAGTTTTTGTGGACTTTTAGACTTCTTCCGGTTGTTTGACCTCTTGCCTTCACCATCGGTCTTGCATAGAAATTCCACAAGGTCTATTGGGTCCCTTCATTCCTTCAATCCATTAGTTTGTGGGTTTTTGATGGTTGTCTAGATTTCAACTTCTTTGGCCTGACCTCTTGACCTCTTGTTTTCCAATCAAGTTCCACCTTTCATCCTTGCAGTTTGTTCCCCTTTGCAGACTCTTGGAGTTCATCTAGATTTCTTTCATTCCCTTCTTCCTCCTGACCTTTGATTTGTCTTTGCTCTCGATTCTTGCATTCTTTCCAACTTCCCTCCTTTCAAAATTACTTTGCACCTTTGGACCTCCAAACTTCCACCTACTCTACCTCCACCTCCCTTTGTTGGTTCCACTTGTTTTTCCCTCATCCTTTCCAATCCCTTGTGTGGAATTTTGATGAACTTCTTTTGTTTTCCCTTCACCTTTTGACTTCTTGACCTTGCACCTTTTCTTGCATTCCCTTTGATCTTTTTCTTGTAGACTTTCAATGGGATCCTTGAATTATCTTGTAACATCTCGTCTTGACTACTACTCTTGCATTATACTATTGCAAAGAGTCCCAATGGCTTTGCCATACCTTTGCACTTGTCATGTAGAGTTCCTTTGAACTTTGGGATGTTCTTATGTTCGGTTCCATGTCATTTTCCCACATTCCTTCCAATCACTTCCATTGTAACGTCCTATCCTGACCTTTGATCCCAAGAGAAAACCTCACATCTCCTATCTCGTATTGAAGTTCCATAATTCTTCTTGATTTCCTTTGTCACTTGCCAAATCTTCCTAGATCACCATTAATGATCGAATTTGACTCTTGCAATTGTGCCAAGAGGATTTTCTTGCGAAGAAACCATTATTCACCCCAAGGGTGTGGATCAACATGTATTTTCAACAGTGGAAAATGAGAGCAACCATGTTGCCATTAATGCAATGGTTGAATTCCAACTCTTGATGGTCCATGTGCCTATTTGAGATCATCCATCTCATAGATTACATGGGATGGCACTTGTCTTTCACATTGCATTTATGACTTCCTATTCTCAATCGAATTCCCACAAGTAGCTGGGTGAACAAGCAAAAGGCTATATATATATATATATAGGTTTATTCTACAAGCAAAAGGCCAATCATTTTTGCATTTCCATGCGATTGCAAGTGTTGAGGATTGTCGAGGGTTTCAACTCTTGCAAGTCCAATCACCTATAGAGCAACACATTTTGTAAATCACAAGGTCTTTGCATTGTAAATGATGTTAGTAACCAAATGTCTCCATGGTTCCATTTGTGGATTTTAAGGGGATTTCTAGCCTAACAAAAATGATGGACTATTTGACCAAAGATGATGAGGGGCTTTATGTCCCATTTATCTCATATTTTAGCCATTTTTTCTGTATCACAATTACCACCTTTTAGCTCCATTTTCATATCATATCTTAACCTTTTTAATATGATTAAATAAAAATAACCTAAGTTACTGAATTGGAATCATAATCAAAATCGGGTACATGGGTACGGTATGTTGGTATGCCAAATTTTTTTTGGAGTGGGTACGGGTACAAGTACGTCTGTACAAAAAGCATATCAAAATAATAAATATATACATATTTCATAGTAATATATAAATTTAAAATATAATAATAATATTATATTCTTATATAATAGTATAATATATAATAATAATATAAGAGATAATAGTATAATATATTATTATATAATATTTAATATATAATAATATAATAATATACAAATTTATTATTATATATATAATAATATAATCTTTAAATATACAGATTTCATATATATTATAATATTATAATGTAAAGCGGATTTTATGTTATTAATATGGCTTAAATATTGATTAGAATCATAATCTCTGTTATTATTATTATTTGTGTCTTTTGAGCGTGGCGGATTTGTGCATCTACATGGGAAGAGGTCATTTTTCGACGTTTCCTTTTGCCTTCTCTGATTCACTATATGTCCACTTGGAGCTCTATTTTTGTTAGCGTTGTTACATTTGTAAGGTATGTATTTAGTGCGAATGGGGAATGAACCAAGTTTTAGACAATTTTAGAAATGATTGATGACCAACAATTGGAATGGGTTTGTTGTTATATTATTCCCCTTACACAGATTTTGTGTCGTCGATTAAGCATCTGCCGCAAGTGATCTAACTTCAGGTTTTAGGTTTTAAAAAAAAAACATTTCAATGCAAAATCCGTCGGAGTCGGCTTGGAATCGTTCTAGGCACGCCATGTCATGCCCAAAATCGCTCGGGTACGAAATGCTTTTCTTGGAATCGTTTCTGGCGCCCAAAAAATGATTCTTGATGGTACCCACAAGGATTCCGATTCCGATTCTGTTTCAGAATCGTTTCTTACTTAGAGTCGTTGCAAAACTGGGACGATTTGGTAACATAGAAAATAATTAATATTTAATTTAGTTTTTAGATAAAATAAGAGAAAAATAATTATTAGATTACATTTACTAAGATATGCTGCCATTACGTTGAGAAAATAGCTCCTATAGCACATCAACAAAGATGGAGACAAAAGACTTCTTGTAGCCTGCGATTGCACTTGTCGACAGATTCAATTCTAGTTGTTAATTAGTTTTAAGTAATTATTTGTTGAAGTTGGATATTAGCTCTTTTGTTACAACTGATGAAGTTTTAATTTTGTACTCTTATTATGTGGAATGACCATGAGCAAAAAACAACCTTCTGTAGTAATTTTGTGGTTGTAACCAATAGTGTTTTGGCTCCATATTGTGGTGTGGAGTGGCTGTAGGCCAAACAATTCCCATATATTTTTGGTTAATTTGTTATGAACCGTGAGCCATGAAAAGCAGTACACATCAAATTAGTGAAATTGCTACTCGCCTAGCTCTTATATAAAATGCATAAGATATGTATTGTAAAAGGTGGAGAGAATAGTGTAGAAATCAATAGAGATGTAATAGCTGGCGCAGAGGAAAGAATGTAATATTTTCTAAAATAAATCATATTATATGCAGCTCATGTTTTGAATGGAGTTTTGTAGCAAATTGTTGTGTGGATTGAGAGGAAGGGCCCCCTCTTAGGAAATGTAGGTGATGTTTTTATTAAATTATTTATGTGTGTTTTTTCGTAGTTGATAAAGATTTATATTTTATGGTTTATTTTCTGATTTGAAGCAATCAATTATTAAATTCTTTTACTTATTTTAGGTTATTAAAGAATTACAACAAGTTTAGAAATATTTATTTTTATTATGTTGCTTACCTGTGTATGGTTGTTGTAGCTATTTGTAGTATTGTGATTGGTTTACAGCTCGAATAGCAGCTTGAACAGTATTGTATACAGTCCCTATAGTAGCATTCAAAAGCAGATTTTAAAGGAATGATGTTGCTTTCATTTTTAGAATAGCTGCATTGTATTCATACTCATGTCACTACTTGCAACCCTTGCACATATAGCTACAACGCCTTTCGCAAGTTTATGCCCCTGAATTGACAAAAATATTGAATTGACATCTAATTTCTTAAACATTAAATCTATCTTATTATCTACCTCTGTTTCAACCTATCACAAGATCCATAGTAGAAAATCCATGATTAGAAAGGAAATAGATGCCAGTCAAACTTAATATGGGCAATTTGCCTGTTGGGGACTATTTGCATTGCAATGTTATTTAACATTGTGGGGTTCCGTAGGTTTCTTGGTCTTGTGGACATTATTAAAAACTTTCATTTCATTTTATTCTCAAACTGGAGGAAATTGGTAAAACGGGGAATATAGATCCCAAGTCTCTATTGCTACAAACTTTAGGGAGAAACTGTTAGAGAAGGTTGTAGACATGGTCATTCATGATTGGATTTGCATGTTTTCCAAGGTCATGAGGTTGGCCTTGCCATTGAGGATGTTGGTATGAAGGAGGTGAGAGGAGAGTAGAAAGCAACGAAAGAAATGTGGGAGGAGATACTATTGTGGTAGGAAATTCAAACAATTTACATGCAAAATGAGGATCTGGTAGTGTACAACAAGAACATGGCTTTTTGTATTAGCAAATTGAGAGTAATCCTTAAGAAAGGGTGGCTTATTGTTTTGAGATTCTTTATTCTCTCATAATTGATTGGGAGGGCTTTATTAGGGCATTGAAGCGGGAAAAAGTGAAGCTTGACGTACAATTTCAATTTGAAAAAGAGCCCAACTTGCAAAAGAATGTGGAAGGGGATGGTGGATGTTCTAAAGCGGTTGCAAAAGTTGAAGGTGATGGATGTGGTTCTCTTGTGGTTGATGGTTCTCCTACATTTGTTGTGCAAAGGGGAGGCAGAGCCCTCATTATAGACTGAGCCCTATTAGGCATCTGGGTTCTTTTTGGTCCTTGCTATAAAAGGTGTTCTTATATTTTGGCTTTTTCCATTATATGGCCTTTTTTGGGTGTTTAATCAGAAATTACATGTAATTTTTCTTTTAAATCTATTATTGTTGATAATGTTATACTGCTGGGTTAATAGTAGCTTGCATGTGTAAACGCATAATTTTCACCTTATATGTATTCTGGTTATTGACTTAATGGGTCAGCTGCCTTTTTTTATAACTTGTTGAGATTATAAATAGAGCTAATGTCTCCCAACTTTTCAATCAATAATTCAAGAGATTCATTTTTAGTAATTTCATATTATGGAGATTTTTTCTGTTGGTGTCTCGTCACACCACCATATTTGGTGTTCTCTCATTTGCTTGTGGATTTTTATTGTTAGTTCAATTATGGACCCATGCTATTAATCTCACATGATATCGGAGGTTGAGGTTTAGAACTTCCTCGGTTCTGGTTCTCTGCTATTGTGAAGGCATATGGAAAAAATGTCAATATCTCAAATAGTATTGGGTTGCAATTTATTTCCTTTGCCAAGTTTTTTCTATTCTTCCTAAAGAGAAGAGATCCAACAAGATTGCGGGTTAAATATATTTTCTCAATGCATGCTTGAATTCCTCGAGGTGTTTGGGGATTGTAGAAACTTGTTCAAAGAGAATTGGCATTGTGGAGCTCTTTTGATGCTAGATTTTGTCAATATAGGAGTTGGGTTTTTGAAGGAGCCCTTTCTATGCATGGCATATCTTAGATTTGATTGCATTTTTAGATAACTTGCAGAAAATGATAAGGGCTAATCTTCTGCTCAATGTAAAATTCTTCTGTTTTGCCCTCCAATATTATCTTTGAAAATGGGTAGTGCTAGTGTGATAAGGGGTTGGAAGTGCATGACTGGTTGGTGACAGTTTAGTGATGGTTTAATTGATAATTGAGAGTGTCACATCAATAGAGCCAATGCATTCAATGAGAAGGATTTTGCACATTTTGTAGATCAAGAGTGATAAGTGGTATAGTTAGGTGATTTCCTACCAATTTTCAAATTTTGATTAATTGCAGTGTTTCACAAGGATGCATCCCCCCAAAAAACCTCGTGTTTCCTAGACGGGGACGTTTCGGAGACTTGGGGACTTGGGGGAGACGTCCCCCCACCAGCCCACCACCAACGCCACCATCCCACCACCAATGTCGCTATCTCCAAGACACCACTAGGACTTCGAGGACGCTGGGGTATCCTCAAGACGTCTAGGGGACTCCTAGTTGTCTCTCAGATGTATATTTCTTATACTTATACATCTTTTTATAACTATTTTTTCAAGTACTATATGTATTTCAGCACCCTGCTGCCCCCCTGTCCCCGTCCCCGAAACCCCATGGAACACTGATTAATTGTGAATTTTAAATTTGAATTTTTAAGTTGAGTGGGAAATTAAGATTTTGGCACCTAAATGTCAAACAACTATAACATTGTCATATAGATTTTGTTTGATCCCAAATTTGAACCATTCGAAAGTATTCAGTGCTCTTCATAATGCTAGTACTTTAAAATATATGTATATATATATAAAAAAAATATTAGGGGATCTATATGCTGGGCCCGCTCCCAACTACAATCAGAAACTTACTAATAATGACAGAGATCCTGGGCCCGCTCCCAACTACAATCAGAAACTTACTAATAATGACATAACATTCAGAACTACCAACACATAGAAACCAAAGACACAACACTTTTCCTTTCTTGCTTCTTGATCTTGTCACTATATGGCTCGTTGGTTGAAACTTCACTAATTTCTTCCTTGGCTTGACCTCCTTCCATCCATTCAAAGCTTCATCCACTTCATAATTTGTATAAGAGAAATTGGATAATGGCTGATTGATCATTGCAAGTAGGGATTGTTGAAAATGGGAGGCAACTACATATTCTTCTTCATTTGAGAGAGCCGTTGGCCAACTTGATCCCACAATGCTTCCCATCAATTGTTTTGGGGACAAGGGGCAAAGTGTTGGTTGCATTGCTTTGAATATAATATGATTCTTCTACTTCTCTTTAAATTTTGCCACTTTAACAAAAGCTTTCTGGTTTACCTTTTTTAGGAAGATCAATCTTGTGGAAGCTTTGGATGATGCTGAGAAGGGCTAAATGTATTAGTGTATTTGGGAGGCGAAGGAGGCTTTGGAGTAGCCAAAATGGCATCAAATATAGCATAGTTGCATTAGGTTATTGCTTCATCTCATTACCACCAATCCTAACATCCTTGTCTTCACTAGAGGAATGCGGGGCTGCCCTTTTAACTAACAAATGAGGGAACCCTGATACCCCTGCCACCATTTCGTCTATTTAATCTTTTTTGGTTTCTCCTTCAAACAGCCTGCAACCATGTGGCCTGCATGAAAGCAACTTCTACATCTAAATGGGATATTTTCATAGTACAATACTTGCTTCTAGACAGAGTCACCTATCTACAACCACCTATCTACAACCCTTGGACATGTCCAACTCTACTTGAATCTTTGCTGAAGTAGAATGGATTAAACCATTAGTTTTTGGGTCAATCAAAAAGAAGCAACCTAACAGATTGCCTTTACCTTGAAAACATGCATCTACCTAGAATTGTTGTGGCAAATAAGGCAGCCTAATCCATACTAACATAACTAAGAAAGAATCTATCATTGGGTTAAACTCTAGAAACCACAGTTTCATTAATAGCATTGATTAATTTTGAAACTAGGGCCCATTGGCTAAAATCTACTCTCTATCTTATGCACATTGACATAACAACACAAAAAAACCTTGGGCACTTGGATAAATCTCAAATGATTGTTTTAGAGTTTTAGATCAACATTTGGCTAACCATGCACGTAGATTAGCTAGCATGAGCCATAAGCATTAAATCTACAATCAACCCTCTACTAAAAAAATTCTCTTTCTTACTAATTACTTCCTAATCCAAGAATAGGATTGGAATCTCATCGGAACAGCAGAGGAGATTCATTTGATGCATTTGAGGTACTAGCCTTTCTTTCCCTTCCTCCACTTCCACCAACTGTGTCTACATATTCCTTTGTGAGAGAGCCATTGTAGGCCTTAATTTTTTGGATATCCTTGTTTTCTCCTTCATACTTGCATTGTTGCACAATTTGCTAGGGGTGACAAGTGTGTCAGGCATCTTCACACCTGACATCTTGGGGCCCAATATTTACCCCATTGCAACATCTGCCTGCTCATTAACCTCATGGTCCTCTTCACCTATACTCTTACTTTGTTCTTGCACCTTTGCTGCAACATACCCAAAACCTTCCAAACTAGGGTTTACATCTGTTTAAGTAGGAGACCTATTTTGAATTTCCATTGGGTTTTTCCCTTGACTCTCATAATGGTAGTATTTGAATCAACATTTGTAGGAGTTTTCTATGATCTTGGCTTCTTTGAAGATAGAGAAAATTCTAGGGGTCCTTGTGGTGACAACACACAATAGTTAGGCCTGGAATCTAATCATTAAGATTGCATTGAAGACCAAAGGTTTGTGGTGAATTGTTTGCAGGATCAAAAAGGTTCTTTCTATAGAGGATAGAAGAATTCCAATTATAATTGGGAAGGTCAAACAATACGCGTTTTGTTGGCCCACATTGTGCCAAAGCATCATTTGCAAGGAACTTACAAATGTGAATGAAGATCTTGCGTAATATAGTAGTGAGGCAATAATAGGACAAATAAGATCAATAACAAAAATATGAGCAAGAGAATGATTTTATATTAATGTTCATAGTGCCACTTTGAGGGGGCAATCTCCCAAAAGAACACCAGCTCCAATATGATATTCTCAAGATGACTTTGTCTTGCCTAGGCACCTCAATTAGTGCTCACTTAAAGACAACTGCTACTTCCCTATACATGTGGGATAAACAATTTTATTCTAATTAGCTCGTGGGATGACTTGCAAAGCATATGCACCCAAGCCTTTATTTATTAATACCTAATGCATGTATCAGAAGGGGGGTTCCTAACATTGCCTCCCCTTTCATAAAACACTTTGACCTCAAAGCTTGACATGAGGGAACTTTAATAGAATGGTTGCTGGCACCCAGATTGCATATTTGGGCTGCATTACTTTCTGCTGCAGCAAAATCTCCTTGATAGCCCAATTGTGAAGTTTCCTTGCTCACCTGTCTAATACTGCCTTCAGTTCAAAAAAGATTAATCCCTCCTTGTCCTATGCTGCAAGCTCTGTCTGCATCCACAAGGCTTGCCCAATAAATCTCCTGAGGCAAGAGACATGGACGGCTAGGTTGATCTTTGAAGAGGCTAGAAGTGCTAGTTTGTATGTCATCTCTCCCTATTTGCTACACCATGTAACAAGGACCATAAAATTCTGGACCAAACTTATGACCAAACTTATCTCTCAACGAGGACAATTTGTAAGGTTGTAGTCATAGAAAGAACAAGTCTTTGACCTCAAAACTATGCTCTGACATGTGCTTTTTTTTTCTGGTTCATATGGTTTTGTGCCTGCTGCAAATTATCCTTAAGGATCTTGAGAATCTTCTCCCTTTGCAATAGGGAATTATCAACTGTAAGAACCTGGTAGTGACCTGGAACATTAGAAGCCAAAGAAGGTTGGCATTGACCATATAAGGCCTCAGATGAGGTCATCTTGGATGCATTGTGATAAGCTGTACTGTACCACTGTTTTGCTAGGGGCAACCACCTGACCTATTGCCCTTTTTGCTCCAATACAAAACAACCCAAGTTTCAAAGCATTGACTACCTCTGTTTTGCCATCTGTTTGAGGATGATATGCAGAACTCAAGTTCAAATGAGTGCCTTGCAACTTAAATAACTCCTTCCAGAAGTTGCTTGTGAAGGCAGGATCATGATCACTCAGGATGAAATGCAACATTCCATGGAGCTTGAAGACTGTGTTGAAGAAGTGCAAGTGCTACATTATTATCGTTGGGGTGCAAAAATGAGCATACTTTGTTAGATGGTCAACAATCACTAAAATGACTTGTTTACCAACAGCCTTAGGAAGCCTTAGGAAGCCCACAGTGAAATCCATGGAAGTGTCTAGAATAGGAAGGGTTATAAAGATCATAGAGGTTTTACTGTTTCCACTTTGTTGTGTTGAGACACTTCACACTTTGCCACAAAGGTTTTGATATGCTGCTTTAGACTTTCCTAAACAAAATTTTGCTTGACTCCCTCGTATGTCTGCAAGAATCCTAAGTGATCCATTGTAGAGGACGAATGTAATTTCAAGTGAGTAGCTGCTGCTTGAGCTGGGAGTACATAAACAAATTATATTGTGGTACTTCAGCACTTGACTTTGCTACGTAAATCTCAACATCAACTAAGGATCTACTTCTAATTGTTGAAGAAAATCCTTATATTGTGGTTGTATGTCCTGCTTATACTTTAAGATATTCTTAATCAGGTGTTGGGGTGTTAATTATTGTGAAAAAGTAGTTCTTTTTTTCTTTTAAAGCATTTGCACTAAATCTTTGTGGTTTAAAATTGCCCGTGGCTCCAATTTTGAATCCTTAAAAAATGTTTTTGGCGTTAAAGCCATATTGTACCATACCACCAAGCCTATCAATAAAATTTATATTTTGTAGCCATAAGAACTGGTTTATGAGTCTGCTAGTTGTTTTTCTTGTCTTTTATAGGTTTGTCTCAATGGTAAATCCTTAAGGCTTTAAGCCTTTGAAGTTTGATCTCAAAAAAATTGTTATTGAAAACTTTTGGGCATGGGAAAATCAAATGAAAAACATATTGTATGAGAGTATGTAGAAGGAAACATTGTTGCATTGGCACATCAGAAGTATGAATATCACATGGGTAACATTGTCATACATTTAGGCATCACATAACTTTCTATCTATCATCTTTGCCGAGTGACAAAAAAGTTTTTTTATATCTATAAAGTTACAGACACAAGCAACATTCTATCTCTTCAAAAGTTCTAATTGGCATAATCAGAATAACTTCTGGTATAAATTATAATCATCACCAAAAGATCTGCTGTAAGAAAATGGACTAGCTGTGACTCAAACCTAGGACCTCACATTGGTACTGCTGGGCTTTCTACCATTGAGCCACAGCTGCTCCAAAGGCTTGGAGTTTTTGGGATTAGGTACTGAACCTCCTACACCTGCCAACCACATATGGCTTGATTACTCCTAGTTGCCTGGCTCTGATACTATTTTGGAAGGCATTGACCAGCCAGGACTCAAACCTGTGGGCTCCTATAGACTCTGCTGGGTCTAAAACTGAGCCACTGTCCTCTCATAGGGTCAACCTTTGCATGGAATTTTGCTCAGGGCAAACAACTGCTCTATAAAAACATTCCAGGTGGCTTGACCTTATCATTCCTTCTAACTTCTAAGAAGTGACTTTATATCATGAAGGGTCTACAACTTGTTTCCAATTGGAAGCAAAAAAATAAAACAATAAATTCACATTTCTAGGATGCATTATTTTTAAAATTCTGGCTTAAAATATGACAGTGTAAACTATGGAGGTCCTTATGAGTGTAGTTTTATTTTATTTAAAGAGGTTAAAAATTTATTAATAATAGAAGAGCAACCATACAAAGAGGTCAGGGTCCAAAACGGCACCTGGAAAGAACCACAAAAACAACTAACAAGAAACCAACCAATAAAAGGACCCACAATAGGACCAACTAGCCGTCGACATCAGCCCACCTTGTCCTCTGAGATAATCTTCTCTAAATCTTGGCAGTAGTCTAGGGGGAGCTGCTCCCACCCACCAATTTGCCAAGCTCCATCCTGTTCAGAAGCCCACTTGGCCAAACAATCAGCAACCCTATTCCACTCCCGAGGAATGTGAGTAAAAGACATAGAATCCAGCATGGATCACAACTGCAAAATGTGTCTAGCAACCTATGCTAGTTGCCAGCTCATACCCCCCAAAATTTGCCCATTCAACAAGTTAACAACGATTTGAGAGTCAGATTCACAGATTATCTTGTGCCAACCAAGAGCACAAGCCTGCTCTATAGCCCAAAGGATCGCCAAACCCTCCATAAGGTTATTGGTTTGATACCCCTTATGGTAGGAGAATAAGAAAATAACAGAACCAAAGCAATATCTACCGACACCGTTGATCCCAACAGGCCCAAGATTGCCCCTAGAAGAACCATCAATATTAATCTTAAGAACATCCATCGAAGCAGGAGAGCAATCCCCAACTCTTTGAACCTTCTTCTTGTCATTTCTACCTCTTCACACACAAAAAGAATCAAAAGCCAAACCACGAAGACCCAAACTATTCACAATCTCTTCATCACTCCTATCCAAAGTGAAGGACACCTCACATTTGGCTTCCACAGTCTCCTAAATCATACAAACCACTCTCTGCAAAACTTGTTGGACCATCAACTTTCCCCCACAAAAGATCCTGCAATTCCTTTCAAGTCAAATTTGCCAAAGGATGAAAGGACCTATACACCACACAATTTGGAGGAAAGAAGCTTGAGTCGAAGGTCTCCCCAAATTGCTCCAAAATTCAACTAAAGAAGAGGCATGAACACAAGGGTGTCTCCAAATGCCCCACCAAAAATGCAAAAGAAGCATAGAGAAAGGACATCGAAAGAATAGGTGAGACGAATCATCCTCACTGCAACCACAAAGGACATAAACAAAAGGGCCCTGGAATCCCTGCTTTCGAAGATTATCCCAAGTTAAGCATATGTTCCAAGCTAAAGTCCACAAAAAGCAGTTACACTTAGGCCAAGAAAATTTGTTCCAAACATGTTTCCACCAAGGAACTTCCACTCCCCTATACTTTTGAAAGATCAACTCTTGATAACCACTAGCCACTGTAAACACCCCCTTAGGGTTCAGACTCTAGGCCAAAATATCTCTTTCCTTGAGAGAGTTGCATTCTCTTCTTGCAAGAATATTTCTAAGCTCCGAACGATCCTCCTCCAAGCCGCTAGCATGCCACTGTCTAGGATCTTTCCATCTAGACACTTCCACATGCCCACAGAGGTAAGTAGTATTGAAATCCACCATCCACAACCAACACTTGCCTCTAGAAAGTGATAAAGATTCTACAGATTGGGGTGCTTGCACATGATCAGAGGGAATTCATCCCAAGAGTCAAACCAGAAGAGAGCCTCAACCCCCTTATTACAAATCCAAAACAAGCCATCCTTGATTAGTTTAGCTCCTTTTTTAAGCGTGCCCCAAATCACCGATCCTTTCCCCACAAGCGGAAACTGAGGAACCTCAACCTTAGGAGCTCCATTTAGGAATTTTGTGAGTTATAATCTTGGCCTAGACATGATCCTGTTCAATACACCATCTCCAATACAATTTGGTAGACAAAGACAAACAAGCCAAAGTGGACTGTCGAAGCCCAAGACCACCAAGATGCTTAGGCCTACAAACAATTTCCCACTTCACCAAACAATGGTTCAAAGACGTCAAACAACTAGTCCATAGAAATTGCCTGGCCAGAGAGTCTAGATCCTTAATAAAATCAGCAGGGGCCACCTGAAGCATACACCTATAATTAGGAAGAGCCTGCACCACTGACGTAAGAAGCTGAACTTGGCCAACGAAGGAAAGCCACCTATGCGTCCAATGGTTCACCTTCGAATGAAACTTGTCCAAAATATTTTCCCAAGAACCCCTAGGAAAATTACCAGTAGAGATAGGAATGCCAAGATAAGTCAAAGGCAAATGACCAATCTGAAATCTTAGAATATGAGCAATCCTCTGTTGAATGAGCATAGGAGTATTGAAGAAAAAAATGGAGGATTTGTCCTCATTAATCAACTGACTAGAAGCAACAAGATAGATGTCTAGAGCTTTGCACAAATTATTGGCCTCACGGACCTTGGCCATACCCATTAGAGCAGTATCGTCAACAAATTGCAAGTGAGACTGAGGAGGCAAACCATTGCCCCAAACCCAACGTTGGATCAGCCCTTGATGAACATGGCTCTTAAGAAGCCTTCCCAGACCTTCAGTCAGAAGAATAAATAAATACGGGGAAAGAGGATCCCCCTGATGAAGACCTCTAGAAGCTCCAAATAAAGAAGACGGTTCCCCATTAACCAAAACCAAGAAAGAAGTGGTCGAAACACAACTCATAACCCACACAATCGTTTCTTCGGCAAAACCAAAAGCAATAAGCACTTTTCATGGGAAGGACCACCTAACTCTATCATAAGCCTTTGCCATATCAAGTTTGATGAACTTAGCCTTTTCTTTCGAGATCGCTATGGAGTGAATAGTTTTAGTAGCAATAACAACACCATCCAGAATTTGCTTGTCCGCCACAAAGCCACTTTGTTCCTCTGAGACAAGCTTATTTATCCACCGCTTTAGTCTCTCAACAATCAATTTAGACAATTTTATAGACCACATTACAAAGAGCAATGGGCCGAAACATACTCAACCTATTAGCCCCATCACATTTAGGGATGAGCGCAAGGAAAGTGGAATTCATCGCCTTCAGCATATACTTGTTCCGCTGAGATTCACGCACCACCTCTAATAGATCCAAATTTATAATTTCCCAAAATTTGTGGAAAAATTCAATCGGAAAGCCATTAGGCCCAGGGGCTTTCCCCTTCTTCATTTGAAACACTGTGGCCTCTAACTCCTCCAGAGAAATGCAGCTTAGGAGATGCTTGTTCATTTCCCTAGAAACTGAAGAAGGGACACAAGAAAGAATATGATTTTCTTCCATTAGCACATCTGGAGAGTCCTCCCTAAACAAGGAGGCAAAGTAAAGAGAAGCCTCTTTGGAAATTTCTTCCAAAGAGGACACTTGCTCACCCTTGGCATTCACAAGAAAAGGGATAGAGTTTACATGCCTTTTGGCTTTCATTGAATTGAAGAAAAAGGTAGTATTTCCGTTCCCCTCCTTCAACCAATCCACCCGCGCTTTCTATTTCCAGTAAATCTCCTCCCGCAACTCACACTCCTCCAACGCTTTCAACGCCCTACCCTCCTTTGCAAGGGACTCCGCAGAAAGGTCAAACTCTTTAATCTCCCGAGTAATAGCATCCAAATGTGTCTGAGTGGCACTCTTAGCTTGGAAGATGTTACCAAAACACTATTTGTTCCACCTTTTGAGCTGGTATTTCACATATTGCAGTTGCCTGACAAAAGAATACATCACAGTGCCGAATGTAGGTCTACCTTGGTGCCACCAATCAGCCATGAGATCTCGTAGAGAGGAGTCCTATAGCCACATAAGTTGAAACTTGGAGGGAGAATAAGAAACCCGAGCCAATGAAGCAAAAAGCTTGATTGGCCAATGATCAGAGCCCCCCCAATCTAGAATCTTAGAGCAAATAGTCCATGACCCACCAATCTAGAAGCAAGAGACTAAAAACCTATCAAGCTTCTCAACAATATAGTCTTCCCCTAGTCTTCTATTGTTCAATGTAAACTGACCATTACTAGGCTTGATATCCACAAGGTTTAAAGCAAAGATATTATCTTGGAGAAGGAAAGCAGAGGGCGCCAACCTCAGAACACCTCCCTTCTTTTCTCCCAGGTCAGTAATAGCATTAAAATCACCAGCAATAATCCAAGGAAAAAGAGGAGTAGTTCTTCAAATGAATTGAATATGGGACCAAAGGCACTGCTTACTAGGAAAATCCGTAGGAGCATAAACATTGGAAAGAAGAATAGTTTCTCTAGTTTTCAAGCTTGAGGAAACAAACGAAATAGAGAACTTATCAAACATCCAACAAAGAGGGCAGACCTTTAGAGGATTCCATAAACATGCCAGACCCCCAACATTACCATGGGCACCAATGCACTGGCATTGACCACACCCCCATAGCTTAGGCGCCACACCACACATACTCTCAACGAAAAGCTTAGTTTCCTGAATGAAGAGCACATCAGGAGACTGCTTACAAACCAAATCTCGAACAATTTTTTGTCGGGGGCCACTATTCAATCCCCTTACATTCCATGGGAGGATGATCATTTTAGGGAATTGGAGAAATGGGAGTCAAGAGTTTTAACAAAACCTGACTCCACCAAAGTTTCCCCCATCAGCTTGATTTTCTCCAAATCCTTCTTTCTTCTAGCTTTGGTAGGTTTCTCTGGGGCCCCTTTCTTGAGATTTTTTGATGAAGCCCTAAGAGAGGGGAAGCCTTAATTCCTTTATCAACACTAGGCACCATCTACTCCATAGGAGGGGAAAGCTCGATCTCAGTCTTATCCAAAGCACCAAAAGCCACAGGAACCCTCGAGTCCAAGAGGATTTGATCTGTATCCATTCAAGCAAGAGATAACCCACCTTCTGGAATGCACTGCTGATCATCAAGAGAAGGACCCTCTTGGGTCGCCCCCAAAACATCCAACTCCAAGGCCATCATACCAGGGTTCACCTCTTGCTGGCTAAGGTCATCCAACACATCAAAGCGATTGAAAGTTTCCCCTTCTTGCCTCTCTTTGAAGGTTCTTTTCATTCCACAGTTTCTGTTGCGGGTCTTAGCCAGAATAAAACCCTCATTATCAGTCCTTGCACTCGAAATAGGAGCTTTGCCCTTGTCCTCCTTAGCAGGCTTACGAGGTGGTTGAGAAGGTTGAGGCTAAGAGGAACGAAACTTTGAACATCTTTGTTGCAAATGACTATATTTGTGACACAACCTACAATGGAAAGGAAGAGTCTCATAGTCAAGCTGCTGCACCCAAGAAGACGAGCCCACTTGAATTTCCACAGAATCTTGAAGAGGGTTGCTCAAATCTTGTGTTTGCTGTGAAGGACCCACCAGTTTTCCCAACAACAATGCGACCATGTGCAAGATATCATTCCTCCAATATTCCACCGGAAACTAAGGAAGACACATCCACATTGGGACCCGATTCAGACACTGGGACCCGATTCAGGAGCTCCTCCGAAGGATTAAAGCCAGTGTACCATGACTTCAAAAAGAGACCAATCTGATTGTAAAAATATGGACCTCCTTCAAAAACCCTATGACGATCAGCCATGCAATTGAAAACAACCATAAGAAAACTGTTAGCTAGCAACATCACCTCAATTTCACCCTCGAGGTTCCAAGTTCGTCTAATCCACGATTCCAAGAACGAAAGCGAAACCTGCATTCCCATGAATTTACAGATCAAAGGATGATTTGTGAAGTATTCGACCTCCTCAACAATAGATTCTGGTTGAATCACCATAATAGGTTTTCCGGACACTGCTCCAAGCACCCATTAATTTTCGGGATACAAAGGCCCCTAGACGGAGCCGACCCATCAAAACCCGCATCGTTAAACGAAAACTTATTCTCTGCCCCACGATTGGACGAAGACGGAGAGCTTGCACACAAAGAGGTACGCAAATCCATATTTTGATTGAAGCTTTAAGCCTCGCCTGAGGCTATGAACAAAAGATAAAGGCAGCTGAAGAACCTTTTCGATCTCCACAAACCTCTGTACTCAGCACCGACACCAAACAGCAAACGCACAACAATGTAATGAAAGAAAATATGAACCCCCCCTCCTCCCCTGCGCAAACTTTCACACCCCTCCCCACACTAAAGAGCACGCAGCAGCACCTGATTTGGAACAAAGGCAAGCATGCAAAGAAGAATGGAGGCATGCAGCCCGTGGCCTGCTACAGGCTGCGGGTCTGCAAAAATGCCCCACACCAACACTTCATCCTCCCGTCAAGATTCATCAAGCATCTCATACTGCAAGTTCTACTTGCATGTGGCTAGATTAAACCTCTTATGAGTGTAGTTGTTACTCCAGTATTTCTACAATTTTGTAAGTACATAAGTTGTTAGTTGTTTGGCAAATACGAACTAGATGCAATGCCTGGCTAGATATTTGGAGCAAGATCTACTGCTATTGGCATTGTTTTGACTTTTGAGTGCACCAAAAGAAACATTCATTACTTGAATGATACGAAAAATACTGGTGAAATGTTTTTCATATGAATGACTAACAGTTTTATAATGGAAATACACAATATATAGCTTCTCATAAATGCCTTCATTCTTTCTCTCATTGCAAGCAGGTGTTTTGAGTATCCAATTTATCCTTTTTTAATTTTATTCATTGTTATTGAATTCACTCTTTGTTTCAATGCCAGCTGTGTATGACTTTTGAATCTATGTTTGTCATATGTGAGCTAAGTTTTTGAATTCATTCTTTATTTTATTTCAATCTTATGCATGTCATCAATGTATTTGAAACTTGGTATGTGCAGATATTTAATAGTCAGAAATGTTCCGGCATTGGGATGTGTTGATGAACTTGTAAAGTTGTTCGGGCTCTATGGACCTATTGAAGAGTAGGTTTTTTTTCATTATTGCAATGATTATTATGATAATATCTGGAAAAAAATTCCTTGGAGAGCTGTATGTTTTATATGAGACCTTGGGATAAATTAGTTTTTCCAATCTTTCAGTGAGAGATGTTCATAGAGTTAAAATTGTGTATATATCATCAAACTGTTATTTTTGGCTTCTGATTTACATGTAATATTTCATAAATGAAGAAAATTCTCGGCATGGAACTCCTGTTTGCTTGTTCATTAAGCTAAAAGTTTATATCTTAGATTTTGTACCTTATTTTCTAATATATAGAAAAATACTATTTATAAAACATATGTTTCTTGGGAGTTTGCTCTGCTAAAATAAACTTTAAATTCTTCATTTCTTCTTAACCAATCTTTTAGTAAAAGCCTATTGAATATATCCTTTTAGTCTTGTTGCTTTTTAAATAAGAAAGTACCATTTTCTCTCAATTGCCTGTATTATCTAAACCTGAATATATTCATTATGCAAGCAACTTTCTTTGTTTAGTCTATTCATTTCAGTTGAACGATAAATCTTGTAAAATTCTATACCTTCAATATGCCTAATAAACAAGATAATAATGAGGATAGTTGACTATTACCAGCATCCTAAGATGTTTTGCTTGTAAAAATCAGAATAGTTCAACTGACTTTTTATAACAAAGCGTATTAGCTTTAGGGCAAGTTCTATATATTTGTCCACAGTGCTAGTTGTAACTCTTATTATATTAGTAAATTATTGCAGATAGTAATTATACATGAAACACTTGTAATGCAATGTCTTAACATACCCATGTGTATGAACCTTGTAAAACACTTGAATCTAATCAGATATATTACTGCTTTCTCAAAATTCATGTAATTGTTGTTGTGATGTTGAGTCTTTTGGGAATTCTGGTTTTCCACTTAAATATAAGTATAATGTATCTGAACACCAAAAAAGCGAAATTTCAAGAGCTGAACCAAGACTGCAACAGATGGAATATATAAGTTGTTTTAACCATCTTTAGATTTTTATAACATAAGTCAGTTCCAGTAATATTTCATCTCAAGTTGCGCATACTTAAGTGAAAAGAAACATTTTAACATTTTGTGCAATTATATTCTATAATTAAAACTCCATTATTGTTTGGAATGGATAAATCATATTGAAAATGAAATGTAGGTCACTTGTAGGAAATCTACCATGAACAGGATGAAAACAATAAAGTTCTCTAAAGCCTGTTCAGAAATTCCTCTCTTCTGCTGTTGTAATTGCTATTTTTCTTCATTTCCCCTCTTTTTACCCTAGTACTTTCCTATTGTAATTGGATGTAATTTTGAGTCCCCTTAACCTGCTTTTGTTGCCTATGGCATTAGTATGATAGCTTTCTTTCTTTTTAAAACATTTTCTAAATGATTTTATTATTTTTGTGGCTATGGCTTATGTCAAGTTATTGCTTTGATGCCTTATGCAACCTCTTGAAACTTGAAACATTATGTACACAGATATGTGTGAACATTTTCATTATTCTTCTTATTACCACATGCTAATTTGCACTTGTGCAATTAGATTCCTTCCTCTTTCAAGGTGGAACACGAAGCTTCTTTGTGGACACTTATCTCAAAATGCTCAGTTGTATTTTGCAGGTACAGGCTATTGGATGAGGAAGAATGTGAACCTTTTACTGATGTCATTTTGATCAAATTTATATATATTGGCAATGCGAGGTATTTTATCCTTTTTCTTATAGATACCAAAGGTATTTAAGTATTTTACAATGAAAGGTGCTGTAAATGGATGGCTGGTTGTCTCTTTTTGTGGACTCAGAATCTTTTATAAAGAATGTGATGCTGGATTACTTTGAGTCAAGGATTATGTGGGTACTTTTTTTGTGGAAATTGAAACATGGGAAAGTTTGTGCTTTACACCTGATTGGAGCATGCTTCATATAATCAAAATGATTTATGAAGCATAATTTTTCTGCCAACTGACATGTATAATGTTTTTTAATCTTAAGTTGGACAATCAAAGATCCCTTCTTATTTCAAGCTTGAAGCAACCATTATTATGCAGAATTAAATTTTTATCCTCAAGTACTAAACACGGAGGCCCTCAAATTGTCTCTAATATCTTGGATTTCATACCATGTTGAGCCAACATGGAGGCTTCTAATTATATTTTTCTTAATCGCAAACCTTGGAGATCATAATCAGATGGAATGAATTATTTCTTAATTGGCTTTTGTGAATTGTTGGTCTAGCTGCTATATAAAATGCAACCTTGCATGCAGCTTCTTAAAGTGGTACTGACTTGGTAAATTTCCAAGGATTGCTTAAATATACAATTTTCTTGTTGAGCCTTGAGATTGGTCATCTAGAGTTCATTCTATATGGCTGACAAAGAAAATGAAAAAAACCCTATTGATTTGTGTTCCAACACTCCACTGTAAGGGAACAAGCTCCTCTCATTTTAGGGCCTACTATAAGAAACAATGCACAAGTTGCTGGCCATCTTCTAAGGGTTTGTTAAAATATTTAAACTACTAGGATAAACAAGTAAAACCAAAATGGAAACAAAAAAATAAGATGAATATATTATACATGTATAACATAGATTTTTTCATCACTGTGAAACATAAATGGGAAAGAAAAGGGAAGGAAAGAAGAGAGAGCATTTGAATTGAGATTTCAGAACACATAACATTTGAGTGTTTCTTGGGCATATTCACTCATAGGTCACAACACAGAGCTGGGCTACATTCTTGTCTTTTCTTTGATTTGCCCAATAATTCCTCACTAGTTGTAGTAATCAAAGGCTGGCCAACTTTTATTCTGTTAACGTGTTATAACATTCTTTAACTTCTTACTTTTATATTTTGTTTCTACCATTGGTTCTTCAAGAATCACCATTTCTGTATTTGTTGGGTTTTGTTTTTCAACTTATATAACCAGTAACCAAGAATAAAAAATTAGATGTTTTGTCTCTTGTGCTAGAGGGATTCTTACAGATTTCATATATATTTCTGATTGTAAGAGTCTAGGAATTTGTGATCTAGTGGAAAATTGCTGTACAAATTGAATAGAAGATTAGAACTTTGGTAAAAGATAAACCTGGGCTGAAAAATTCACTTCTATTGAAACTTTGAGGGCATTGGAGTAAAAAATCCCGTTATTGCCATATTTGTGGGCTAAACTTTATCGGTCATCCAATTTTTTATCTTTCGACACCTGAATAGATGACAGATCTTGGGACTCGACTATCTGAAAAACTGAACTTGATCTTACTTAGTTTAAGCTATATCTTTCTTAATCTGATTTTGTCGCACCTCTTGTTTCTAGGGTCCATTTACTTGCTTCTTAGCAATAACTTCTGCACCATTCTGTACATTAACATTGCACTTATCTATGGGTATTTATTAATGCTCGTAAACCATGTTAATCTTACTCACCTTTGATTGTGGACAACTTTTTTTTCTCCCTTGTGAGTCCTCATGTTTAAGGTCTTCTTCAAAGAGGTTATATGCTATTAAATCCTGTGGTTTAGCCAGAATGGCTGGATACATATGAAATCTGTGGTCTCCAAGAATTAACAATAGTTTTGGGAATGACCCCAATCCTTTACTTTTGGGCACTCAAGCTAATCCGTTCAAACTTGATAATAAACTGCTTGTATTACTAGTTGTTTTGGCACATATGAAGGTAGTCAATGAGGCTTGACCAAAAATCTCATTTCTATTCATTTTCTAACTCTCCTGCAGGAACCAACTCCCAAATTGCTTGATATCATCCATCAGTGCGAGAGGTATCCTTGGTATGCTTGTGGAATGCACTAGTTGGTATATCACTGGGAAATAATGATTACAAATATCAACATAATATACTTGGTACTTATGAGTATATGACCATAGAAATTAGTAAATTACCGAACATTACATGTACTGATTGATCCATTTGTAAATTCCAAGCGGAGAAAAATTTCAGATTGAAATGCAGACCACTGCACAAGGGATCTATCAAATAAAAACATGTAAAAATTCCCACTCGATATGTCCCATTGAGTTACTTTTCAGATTAAAGGCAATAATTTCCCCCCAGTTTTGGGACATCTACATCATTTACTATCATATCTAACAATGAGATCAAGCTTTGGTTTATGTGTTCTACATTTGAAGCCCCATATAAATGGTTGCTTCAAAAGGACTATTGCATCTCTAATTACCAGATTAAAAAACTCAACTGGTTACTATTCAATATCTTTCTTTCTTTCCAAGTTTTTGGATACCTTAGTTGAATCCTTCAATGCTTCATAAATATCTTGATTATTAGACCATTGTTTTATAGTTGCATTGCCATTCTTGAACCTTGGATCATGAGACTTTGGGATTTTTTTAAAAGCAAATTGTGAGACCTCTGCTTTTTCATTACCAACAGTTAAATACAAAATTCTAGAGCCAATATTACATGATTTACATAAATCTCCAGCAGCATTAGAGCAGGGAAATGCAGCAGGTTTAGTAGCTTCCATGTGCAAAAAGGAAGCTTTAATATTCATATCTTGAGAGTTCAGCAAAATCCTTTGATGCATCATCTCAGGGTTGACTTGCTTTTTTAAAGAATAAATATAAATTATTGCAGCTCTTTGTGGCTGATAGATTTGGTGAAAAAGTTGTATACTCGAATTTTTGAGTACTTGCAATTGTATGCATTGCTTTGGGCACTATGGTTTGCTTCTAAGTAGAGATTGATCTAGAGCTTTAAAATGTAGTTATGTAGCTATTGATTTGTCCTACATGTGATTACCAGGGAAAGGTGTTGCTAATCAGATATGGGTAGGTAGAGAGCCAAGGTTGAAATTTATGATCACAGAATATCACCAGAAAAATGAAAAAGTCGAAGCCTTGGCTATTGATTGAGTTTACAGCCTTACTATGAAATATAGTTCTCATGGAAACAGTGAAGTACAACCTCATTGTAATTTTGTACCACACATTTTGATGGATCCAAGTCTAAACAGGCTTGTGGAGATGGTGCAGTGCTTGTTAATCCTAATGACAAAAAATCTTATTTGCATATAAATTGCAATTTCCTTGTACTAATATTGAGTATGAGACTCTAATCCTAGAATTACAATTTACCATTAAACACAAGATACACATGTTAAGAGTTTAATAGTTTATGGAGATTCAGAATTAGCTATTAATCAAGTTAGGAGACAATCTCAATGTGATTTTCAATGACACAAGAGAGCTTTCTAACTTGTTTTATTTTGTGGGAACACTACAAATGTTTAAATCTATAAAATGTTCTACCAAGTTCCAAACTTTGTACTTAATTTTTCTTCAAGAAAGAGGAATTACATTCAAACTGACTCTTGACTGATTAATAACTACTTTGGAATCTCCATAAACTCTTACCATTTGTACCTTGTGCTTAATGGAAAATTGCAGTCCTAGAATTAGAACCTGATACTTGAATGTTATTATTATAGGGAAACTGCAATATATTTGCAGCTAAGAAGTTTTTGCCATATAAAAGTCTTCAGTAATTGAGCACTCAGGTAATTGAGGAAAACAAAAGCTAACTCCAATGCATGACTCAAAACAGCACTGAGGTCATAGAATGACAAATATGCTGGATTGTCATATGAATGACATCCTATATTCTAAAATGGGAAGTCATACGATAACCCAGGAAAAACAAGGAACAATGAAGTCCAAATGAATAACCGGATTCAAACAGGAAAAAGTTGTATGGCTCTGATTTGAAAGAAATTGGGCTTGTTGCATGCAACACATCTGCTAGTCTAAAATAATCCTTACATAAGTTAAATAGTTTCTGCATAGTAAGATAAATTAAAAAAATTGTGAAAAATACATGCTAGGATTGAAGAAAGCTCAGTATGAAATAATGGAAGGAGAGAATTTTAACTAATCTTATTCAAAAACTCCCTATTACTTAAATGTTTGAGATGTCAGTATCCTCAAATGTTTCTACAAATATCCAGAGATCCTACATAACCTCAGGTCATAACAGATACTATTAAAACTTGAAAAGCATAACCATGGATTGTTATTTTAACATGTTTCTCTCTTATAGACTATAACACTAGAAAGTGAGTTCATTCTAAAAAAAATTGGTCCAATATTGCTCGTCTGATAAAAGCCAAGAGGCTGCACTGATTATAGCTCTTACATGAGGAGCTAAGTGATTAGGTTTTCCATTTTGTCAAAGAAATAGCTGGGAAAATTAGCATGATAGCATTCTTGCTTTTTGAGTCTTACCATGAATAGGAGCTGAATAGATATTGAATGGTTGTTCCTTCACTGTGTATACACTATTGATACTTATTTTAGGTTTAACTGAAACCATCGACCAAAAAATTTGGTTCATCATAATGGTTGCCGAGTTAAAACTATGCTGAAACACTAAGTGATTCCACGTTTCTTATTTGGTATAGATTCTATGTGTGAAATTTTTTCATTTCCCTCACTCTTGGACTGCAATTGCTGTTTAAGATGTTACTGGATATCTTAACATCTGGAATATCATTTTCTTTATGTTCTGTAATTGCAGGTTTGCAAAGCGGAAGCTTGATGAGCATCCATTCTTTGGAAATTTACTGCAGGTGACTTATGCTCCTGAATATGAAACTCTTTTAGATACGAAAGACAAGCTGGAGGAACGGCGCCATACAGTTCGCAGTAGATTAAATCGTAGGATTTTATCTGCCATCTTTTCTTTTGAATGTGTTAGTTTATCTTGATTGGTTTTACCAGGGCTTCAGAAATATGTTTTCTATGCCATTCAACATTTAAACATTCTTATCTTTTGAGTCATATATTTGTATTAATGCATTCCTGTGGGCACGATGCAGCCAGTAAACAGAGAGGCTCAAATCCCCAAGCCATGAGCAGTCCAGTAGAATCAGATGCTCTTCAGGAACCATCATCTCTACCTGGTACTGTTTGGAAGTACCCCAAATTTCCTTTGGAACAAGTAACTGTGAAAACAGAGTGAGTTATTTTTCCATCGGGTTTATAAAAGTATGTAGAGCCTTTTTCTTTCTTAATTCCACGAGTCCTAGTTAAGCATTTGAAAGGTGCTATTTGTGATGTTTGCAATCATTTTCTATGTTACTCTCTGTTACTGAATCTGTTCTTTCCTTTTTGTAAGGGAAACTGATTATTCAGCTTCTGGGATATCACAATGCCAACACAAAGCCTCAGTCGGCAGCATGCTGACACCACAGGTAAAGAATATGTATATGTACTAATTCTAAGGCGTTTTTGTACAAATCATGGAAGGTGACATTCTAAGGAGATGCAAATGTGTATAAAACTTGGTTATCCAACATCATTATCTGTCATGGCTGCCCTTGCTTCTATAAGTAGATGCTCATGCATGTACTTAGTGTGTAAATTCCCAAATACATTTACAAATTTCAAATGCACAATGAAATTAATTAATTGCCATGGAAAATTTGTTGTTTCAAGGTCTACTCTCTTTTGCATTAATTTTATCTGTCAATACTGATTCTGTAGTTGAATGGCATTCATGGCCCTGTCAAAGTTTTTCATTCAAGTATACCTAGTTCTTTAAACTTTAAAGACTACTTTAATGGAAATGGAAGTCTCCTTTGGTTTGACATTGTACTGTTAATTTTATTATCTATTTATTTTTGTATTAGATATATTTAGAGTAAAACACACCCAAAAAGCTCTTTATTGTTTTGAAATAGTATATATGATATTTAGGGTTTTATTTGACATTACTGATTTGACACCAGAAGATTTAGTTGCATTATGGGGAAGCTAACTTTGTGGCATATGGATGATTCTCCTATTGGTTTATTGTCTTTCAGGTAATAATAAAGGACTTGATATTCAGGAAAATATTCGCTTTTTAAATTTTTTTATTCCTGATTTCATATCTCATGGTTTATTTAATGATCACTATCATAAGTTATTAAATTTCATAGCAGCTGAAACTAAATTGTTATGTACAAGAATGAATGGAAAATGAAGGTTGAAGAGGACTAACACCACGGAAACCAACAAGCTTAACAATGTAAATGTATTTGAGAATGCAAGTTTTATATTAATCTATGTGATTTAAGTGATTTTCTTTGATAAGCAATGTCATGTTTCCATTTTGAGCTGTGTCGGCCCAGCACCTTAAAAACAGTGTTTTTAAACACCAATAATGCCAGTTATGACTTTGTTTTTTGGATATTTTATCCATCCTGTTAAATGTGGATATCATAGTGAGATGATGGGACATTTTATTTTGTAGGTATTGATTGTCATTGATTTATACTTTATAATTATATAAGTGAATTTTATGAATCTATTTAAATTGTATGTGTTGAAATGCATTTTGTTTGATAATTTGAGAGATGAGTATGGACGGATGCTATTTAAGGGAACTCAAAGAATATAGGTTGTTCTACCTACGAAAAAGATGCTATGGCCATACCTTGAAACCAATCATAAATGCATTGCTTGGTTGATTTACATTCTCTCACATAGTGCTCCGAATTCCTTGATGCATGATAGCCACATATTACTAGATCCTTTGCCATAGGTTGAGCTTCTCTGGTGGAGTAGCATGGGGAAACTTAATGCTTCATGGCAGGGTGGATATTGCCTCGATGATGCTCTCTCTCTCTCTCTCTCTCAATCTAAGTATGGCTTCAAGATGTGTAAACCAGTTTGGTAAGTGTAAAACAGTTTGAGTTTTATAGTCATGACTAAATAATGTAAAATGACTATGTCCTAATTGAAAATGATTGTAGAATCATTATATGTTAGTGTTTCTTAGATCAGATTAGATAATAAATTACTCAATAGAATTGCAACACATAAGACAATGAACACAACAAGATACCCTGGGAAAACCCTCCTACTTGAGGGAGAAAAACCCAGCAAATGATTCTCTTATATATGATAACACAGTAACAAAAATCTGCTTACAACTCAGGCCCAACAATGGCCAATACTTGATAATATATTCGCTCTCCTTCAAGATACAAATAACTGTCTTCTTCCTTGAAATCGGACTGCTGCTCTAAGATGCAAATTCTGCTCTATATGCGAATTTCTGCTCTTCAAAGGTAAGTACGAACTTGCTTGAATGATAATGATTTACAATGCCAAAGTGACCTTGTATATATACATCATTAGGCGCCTCTTGACTTAGGTCGGCCTTTCTTGGAATACATAATAAAAGATAATCAATTAATATATCTTGAAGTCGGCTCAAGGTTGAGACAAGGAAAATGCGAATCATAAAGTCGGCTCTTGCATTTATTGTTGATATAAATTAAATAGCCTAGAGGCTATCCATTTAATTTATTCTTTTTCCTCTTGGGAAGTGCAGACCGAAGCTGTCATAACATCAACACTCCCTCTCAGCTAGGGATGAACTTCCATCTGCACAAGACACATCATATTAGAATGAAAACAAAATAGAATATCACCTCAACGTGATATTAACCATTATGGCTACTCCCATAGATGGTATAAAGTCATCACGGATTCCCTCACGTGATGTTGTCATGGAGTCACACACATGACATCCACCATAGCTTCTCCCAGAGGGTGGAAACAAGGGCTTTCACCCCAAATCTCTCTCAATAGAGAATTGCATTATCAAGGGCTTACACCTCAACTCTCTCTCAGCAGAGAATTGCATTATCAAGGGCTTGCACCTCAACTCTCTCTCAGCAGAGAATTGCATTATCAATCAAGGATCACTGATTACTGAGACTCTTTCTCAGTCAAGGCTGCATTCTCCACCATACCAAGTTTCTCTCGGAAGTACACAAACTTAATCCTGGCGAGAGGCTTGGTGAGAATGTCTGCCGTTTGCTCTTCAGTGCTGATATACCTCAACTGTATAGCTTTCCTTTGCACCATATCTCTAATATAGTGGTACTTGATCTCAACATGTTTTGTTCTGTCATGAAACACAGGATTGACAGAAAGCTTCACACAACTTTGATTATCACAGTGTATAATAGTAGGCTCCATTGATTGTCCAAACAATCCTGCAAGGAGCTTACGAAGCCACACTGCCTCACGAGCTGCCACACAAGCTGCTATATACTCTGCTTCAGTTGTACTCAAGGCCACTGAAGACTGTTTCCTGCTACACCAGGAGATCATAGCAGTCCCCAAACTGAAGCAACAACCAGAGGTACTCTTCCGATCTGAAACACATCCTGCCCAATCAGAATCAGTAAAACCATGCAGCTCCAAATCCACGTTTGAAGAATATCTCAACCCATATCCAATTGTGCCACATAAATATCTCAGGATATGTTTAGCTGCTACAAGATGTATTTGCTTTGGTTCACACATAAACTGGCTAAGTGCACTCACTGCATAGCAAATATCAGGTCTAGTGTTAACTAGATACATCAATGAACCAATCAACTGTCTATACATCGTAGAATCCACTGGTTCTGAACTAGCTGCAGCTTCTTTCAACTTATCTAAATTAGTCTCCATGGGTGTAGACATAGGTTTGCAGTCAATCATACCAAACCTTTTGAGAATGTCAACAGTGTACTTGCCTTGACTTAGAATCATCTCATCTGGCTTTTGCCAAACTTCTAAGCCAAGAAAGTAATGCATAAGACCTAGATTCTTCATCTCAAACTCTGAAGCTAATTCCTTCTTGCATTTTAGAATTAGATGTTCTTCACCAGTAATGATCAAGTCATCAACATATAAAACCAAAATTAATGCTTCACCATTTACTACTTTGAAGTAGAGTTTAGAATCTGCATCATTCTTTGAGAAACCCAGACTTGAAAGATACTGATCAATTCTTTCATACCAAGCACGAGGAGCTTGTTTAAGACCATACAAGGCCTTCTTCAGCTTGCAGACATGAGACTCTTTCCCATGTACCTCAAATCCTTCTGGTTGCTCAATGTAAACCTCTTCTTCTATTATGCTGTTCAGAAAAGCTGTCTTTACATCCATTTGGTGAATCTTCCATCCTCTAGATGTAGCAATAGCAATGATGGTTCTAACAGACGTGTAACGAGCCACAGGAGCAAAAGTTTCTTCTTAGTCAACTCCCTCTTTTTGTGAGAACCCTCTAGCCACAAATCTAGCCTTGTGTTTCTCAATGCTCCCATCAGCTGCATGCTTGATCTTGAAGAGCCACTTAGAAGACACCACAGATTTGTCTTTGGGTCTAGGAACTATATCCCAAACATCGTTCTTAAGTATAGACTGATACTCCTCAATCATGGCATCCTTCCATACTTGATGACTAGAAGCTTCTTCAACATTTGAAGGCTCTCACTCAATAATCTGACTCATCAAGGCAACATAACTAGAGAACTTGTGAGGTCTCTTGCTTTCTCTGAAAGCTCCTCTTGGAGCTGCAAACCTTTCTGCTTCCTGCATTGTCCTGCGAGCCCAAAGAGGTCTTTTCTTTCCAATCACAATGTCTAGAGGCCCATCAGTAGGATCCAAAGGCTCAGTTGGATTAATATCTTCTTTAGGTTCTGTATCCTCCTTCAGATTCTCTGGAATATGGTCAACTTCCATATCTTGAGGAGGTTCTTCTTCATCAATCTCCATAGGAGTGCCTTTGGACCTTCTGTAAGCAACATCTTCCTCAAATGTGACATCTCTACTAATCTCAATAGACTTCTGTCCTGGAATGTATATCCTGTAAGCTTTTGATGTCTCACTGTAGCCTACAAGAATTCCTTTCTTCCCAGAAGGTTCTAGTTTTGTTCTCTTTTCCTTTGGAATATGAACATAGACTGGACAGCCAAAGATCCTCAAATGACTAACTTCAGGCTTCACGCCTGAGAATGCTTCTTCAGGAGTTTTATTCTCTAAGATCCTGTGGGGACTCCTGTTTTGAACATAGACAGCTGTTCTTGATGCTTCAGCCCAAAGAGAGATTTGTAAGTCTTGATCATGAATGATAGCTTTTACTGCTTCCACAATAGACCTATTCTTCCTTTCAGCAATACCATTTTGTTGTGGATTATAGGGAACACTGAACTCCCTCTTAATCCCTGCTTCAATACAAAAGTCTCGAAATGTGCCAGAAGTGTATTCTCCACCATTATCAGATCTCAATACCTTGATCCTCTTCCCAGACAGATTTTCAGTCTGTGCTTTGAATTCTCTGAATCTTTCTAATACTTCTTCTGATTCTTTAAATCTCAAGAAATAAATCCAAGTCTTTCTAGAGTAATCATCAATGAAAATAATATAATACAAGAAACCACTAGATGATGCAATAGACATTGGACCACACAAATCAGAATGAATGAGATCAAGAATACATTTAGATCTACTTTCACTGGAATGAAACGTACCTTTTGTGTTCTTGCCTAGGGCACATCCCTTGCATGTACCTTCATGTTCTTGATCGAATTTCGGAAGACCGGTGACCATCTTCTCCATGATAGGTAGAGCACGAAAGTGAATGTGAGCCAATCTTCGATGCCAAAGATCACACATGCTGGTACTGTTATGCACAAGTGCTTGAAGAGGACGAGTGCACAGCCTGTAGAGACATTCATGTCTAACTCCAATCACTTGAGCAGTTTTGAAGCTGGAGTTCTTTGCCCATATAAGAACTTTCCCTTTAGAGAAGGCAACTTGATAGCCCTTGTCTTCTAATGCTGAAATTGAAACAAGGTTCCTCTTTATCCCTGGTACGAACAGTACACCATTCAACTCCAAAGAAATTCCAGAATCCAAGTGAAGAGTGGAATTTCCAATCCCTTTTACAGAATATCTAGCATCATCTCCTATAGCAACTTGATCACTGGAGTTGCTTTCCATTAATTTTGAAAGGTGACCTCTGAACCCGGTGATGTGCCTAGAAGCACCACTATCAATCAACCAAGTGTTAGAGTCAGTAGAAACATTGCTAGACAAGGTTGAATAAAATAGATAATCACTGGAGTCCTTTTGTGGAGCGACTTCTTCAACATCTGCAGTGGCAACTTGAAGCTTAGGTCGTTGAGGGCAAACCCTCGCAAAGTGACCATACTTATCACAACGAAAACATTGAATCTTGGACATGTCTCGTTTCCTTTTGAAGGTAGGAGCATCATCATTTCCATCTTCTCGATTCCTCTTGAAGAATCCTTTCTTAAAGCTTTTACTTTTGTTTGATGAATGAGAGGCAAGAACTTGTAATTCTTCATTCTTTGAGCTTTGACCAATTCCTCTTGCTGTTAGTCTTGACTCCTCTTGAATGCAGT
Organism: Sequoiadendron giganteum; assembly: GCA_007115665.2. Taxonomy (NCBI): domain Eukaryota; kingdom Viridiplantae; phylum Streptophyta; class Pinopsida; order Cupressales; family Cupressaceae; genus Sequoiadendron; species Sequoiadendron giganteum. The sequence continues at coordinate 357,639,658 of CM021108.1, forward strand.
CAATCCTCAATCGATCAAACTTGGGAAGTTCAGATCTTGCACTGATTCCGTGGATGAACGCCTCCCAAGAAAGCGGAAGACCATTGAGAGCAAGCATAGTCAGTTCTTTATCATCAATCATGTGACCAATAGTGGAGAGCTGATCTTTTATCTCTGAAATCCTCATGAAGTATGTAATAACAGATTCTCCTGTCGCCATTTTTACATGATGAAGTTGTTGCTTCAGTGCAAGGCGCGACTGGTGTTGTTGATTTCGTACATCTCTTCCAAGGTTTTAAACATCTCTCTTGCTGTATCCAACTTGAAGACAATTGGTACAATATGATCCTTGACGGAATCAACCAATACTTTCTTTGCCCTAGTGTCTTTCTTCCTCCATTGTAGCTTCTCTTCTTCCCCCTCAGGTTCGGGAACTTTTGTTTTCACAAACTCAGCCAAATCATTCTCTTCCAAAGTTAGCATGAACCTGAACCTCCGTGATGTGTAGTTCAAGATCCCTTCAAGTTTGTCCTCGATTTTCAGACCATTCACCATCTTGAATTTGAGAAATAAGAGATAGACTGAAAAGGAATAAAGTGAGTGTTGCACACTAAATCTGATCACGATCTTTTTCACACCCGCTCTGATACCATGTTAGTGTTTCTTAGATCAGATTAGATAATAAATTACTCAATAGAATTGCAACACATAAGACAATGAACACAACAAGATACCCTGGGAAAACCCTCCTACTTGAGGGAGAAAAACCTAGCAAATGATTCTCTTATATATGATAACACAGTAACAGAAATCTGCTTACAACTCAGGCCCAACAATGGCCAATACTTGATAATATATTCGCTCTCCTTCAAGATACAAATAACTGTCTTCTTCCTTGAAATCGGACTGTTGCTCTAAGATGCAAATTCTGCTCTATATGCGAATTTCTGCTCTTCAAAGGTAAGTACGAACTTGCTTGAATGATAATGATTTACAATGCCAAAGTGACGTTGTATATATACATCATTAGGCGCCTCTTGACTTAGGTCGGCCTTTCTTGGAATACATAATAAAAGATAATCAATTAATATATCTTGAAGTCGGCTCAAGGTTGAGACAAGGAAAATGCGAATCATAAAGTCGGCTCTTGCATTTATTGTTGATATAAATTAAATAGCCTAGAGGCTATCCATTTAATTTATTTTTTTTCCTCTTGGGAAGTGTAGACCGAAGCTGTCATAACATCAACATTATATATATTTTAACTATTTTTTTTTTCCAATTTATGTCAACTCTTTTGAAATTGGATAAACATTACGTTCATTTTATTAATTAATTTTTTTTATTAGTGTTTAATGGTTGGGATGTTTCAATTGACCTTAACTTGTATGACATTAGTATTAATCAAGTCTTGTATTAGTTGTCCCATGTGCATACACATCTCATGGCCTAGGACCCTATGATATTGATAGAAAACTTGTGGGTCATATATTTTCGGAAGGAGAAGGTTGGTGTCTAGAGGTTGAATGGGTAGTAATTGGATAAGGTTATTGGAAAGGTCTAGAGAGGGTTGCTAAGATTTATGAAATGACAATTGTGTTGTGAATGCACAAATATCATGAATGCCAAAGAAGAAGACAACGATCTTTGTTTGATTGACAACGGGTGTCGTTTGGCTCTTTTGGGAGAAGAAATTATTGCTCTTTTTATTTTGAGAATTATATGATTTAGATGACCTTGAAGAAGAGGCAAGAGCATTGGAGACGACCAAAGGAAGTGCCTCAAATTGGCTCATTGTTCATTGATAATCTCTAAGGGTAGTGCAAAGATGCAAAAAGGAAGAGTATCTCATGAGAAGAACTTTGTCCCAAATATGATGTTGAAAGTTATCAATGAAGACCATTTGAACATTAGAGTTGAGAAGTGGATACAAAATTTGAGAGAATAGAGATTGATAACTAAAGATAAATTTTGTGATTTTTTCATTTGGACCTTGTTTGCAATGAACAAGGTCTATAACTATGACTTGAGGGCCAATTTACATTAAAATCTTGTAAAAATAGAGGAATAAGTTGGTCAAAAGAATGAAGAGTGGTTGGGGAGAGAACAAAACTAGTTCAAAGCTATCTCCTTAAGAGAACATGAGAATAGTTTCCTTAATAATTGGTCATAAAAAATGAAATCACTAAAAATAGAAGTGAAAGCGAAGACGTGAGTTTGCTGGTCCCCTTTACCATTGTACTTGCCTAATTGTGGGACATCAAAATTAGGAAGGGGGTGACAAGAATTTCCAAAGAGAGAGAGGACTACAACTATAGTATTGCTTAGTTGTGGGTTGAGAAGCAAAAGAAAGGGAAGCAAGTTGTTGTTGTTGAAGGTTATCCATATTTTGTATTAACTAGTTTATAATAGGGTCAATGATATAGTGATGAGTGGTGGTGGCAGGAGTGGCAGGGATGGTGGGAACGGTTGCAGGAAAAGTGAAAGGTTGAGGGTGCAAGGGTTGTGACAAGTCAGACGATCTAGCCGCAAAGGTGAAAGGTAGAGGTTGCATAGGAGGATGAACCCATAGTTAGAAATAGGGTTGTGAACAGTGTTTCTTGTGTTAGTAGGCAAAACAAAAGAAGTGGTAACATGTGTAGAATTAGGTAGATGTGTGTTTGGTGTAGGTAAAGTAAAAGTTAGGTGTGAGTTAGATTCATAAAATTGATTAGCAAAGGCTTTTAGGGAAGGGGGCATGTTGGTGGATAATATGTTAGACTTCCCTCGAGTTGTCAAAGCCTTTGGGATGGGTGAGAAGCATTATATGCATGGGACAATAATAGGCTAGCTGTTAGAGTTTCTTAGATCAGATTGAATAATGAAAGCACTTAAAAGAATTGCAACACATAAGACAATGAACACACAAAGATACCCTGGGAAAACCCTCCTCTTGAGGGAGAAAAACCCAGCAATGAATCTCTTCTATAATATAGAACAATGGCAGAAGTCTGCTTACAACTCAGGCCCAGCAATGGCCAATAATGAATGCAATGAGGTCGCACCTCTTCTAGATACACAAGATACAAATGAATATGTTCTTCCTTGAAATCGAACCTGCTCTTCTAAAGTGCGAATTCTGCTCTTGAATATAAAATGTGAACTTGCTTGAATGAATATGTTAACAATGACAAACTGACCTTGTATTTATACAACACAAGGCGCCTCTTCATTTAGGTCGGCCTTTCTTGAAAAACATCATAAATGATAAACAATTAATATATCTTGGAGTCGGCTTAAGGTGAGACAAGGATAGGTGAGCTATAAGGGTCGGCCCTTAGCAAGTATAATGTATGACATAAATTAAATAGCCTAGAGGCTATACATTTAATTTATTCTTTTCTTCTTGGGAAGTGCAGACCGAAGCTGCTCAATAACATCAACACTAGCAACACAGTCAATGTTGTCCTCAATAGAGAGGTGTTCTCAAATGATAGACAAGTCACGGTCTATCCTATGAGTTGTCTTATGCTTGCTTGCCTTAAAGGGCGGCTTCATGATTGAAGCCTTCTTCCATATTGGGAAAAGCATAGTTTGCATGCTTATTAGCAAGTCGTTGAGTGCTCGCCATTTTTTTTTCACCCACGAGTTTTATTAGTGATCACTCGTCGAGTTATAATTCTGAGATTTTTTGAAAAACTCGCTGAGTTATAATTCCAAGTTTTTTGAAAAACTCGTTGAGTTTTTGGCGAGTACTTGCCAAGACTTGCCAAAAAATCGTCAAATTTTTCTATTTAACTCAGCAACATGTCAAAATTGAGGAAAAAAACATGGGTTAGACATTGCAAAAAGTTTGCGTTTTTGGTTTTATAAGCATTGGTTTTTGCCTTTTAAAAAATTATAAAAATGGTTTGCACTATGAAGGTTTCTGTGGTTTTGAAGGTCTTCGTTTGGGCTTGGTGGTGGGGGCTTTGCCCCTCAACCCTGCCTTGTATTGCGATAGGGAACACGTCTAGGGCATTGCCTCTCTACCCCATTGGGGGTATTGCCCCCAAACCCCCATCAAACTCATTTGATACATTTTTTAGCTATATTTTGCATAAAATTTATATTTTTTTCAAAAATTTAAGTGTTCTTTAAGGTGCCGAGTTTTGCCATGTTTTTGCTGAGTTTTTCTTGAGTACTCTTTGAGTCAATTTTTTTTTGCCTTGCCAAGCACTTTCTGAGTTCAAATTTGCGAACTATGGGGAAAAGTATCAAGTGGAGAGGAAGGCAATAGTGGAAGAGTTGTTGTTTGAGGCATGCCATACAAATATTTAAAAAGATCGGGGACAAAAGTAGGAGTAGAAGAAAACATATTGATATGTACATTTCTTTGCACAAGTTGAGAAGAAAATAAAGATAGGGTGGAGAAACTCATAAAAAATAAAAAGATTAGGGAGCTGCAGCACATAAGATGAAAAATAGAAAGTTTGTGAAGGATAACGTGAATGCAGGGAACATGTGTCAGGTTCACGAAAATGTAGATAAGAAAAGTTGTTTGGCCTAAGTCTGACTAAGGTTTTAAGTTTTAATTGATCCACTTACAAGATAAGACTAATAAACTGGAATGTTTTCCTTTTGTGTTTGCTATTTTTATTGTAAAGAATTGTAAACTACTGCAGCTTTAGCTAAAATATTATTGCTTACTTAAACTATGTAATTTAAACCAAAATATAGAGCTGGGAACAAAAATTGGAATAAAAGAATATAGAAGTACAGAAAACAAAAGTGAACATTAGAATAGTACACACCAAACAATGGAAAACTAGGAAAGCAACTAGGAAGGCTTACTGCTGTGGACACTAGCACACAACGTTGTATTCTTGTTAATGTGTTGTCATCCTAGGATGATAGAAAATAATAGAATTTGTATGGAACTAAAAAACACTTGCACACTAGAAGGTGAAAATGACAAAGGAAGTAGATAGGAAATATACCAAAATGCACATAACAACAATAAAGTGGCCTAATGTAACTTGAGTAAAATGAAAAGATTGACCAACAAGGGAAGGATAAAGAACCACAAACCTCCATCTGTTTGATATCACTTAGTACTTGTTATGGGATAGATAAAGTAGTACTACAAGGGAACCTACCAAAATGGTTAGGCCCTTCGTTTGGTCTTCGAAGATCCACAGACAATCAATGAAACATGGAATATAATTTTTGTGTGTGTTCCTAAGCTTATGTGTCTCTAGAACTCAAGAACAACAAAATAAATAATTTTATAATTATTGAAATCCTAGGTCTACAAGGATCAATACCCTCATGTGTGTGGAGAAGGAAAATATGTGATGAAGTAAGGTGCCAACCAAGAGTACACCAACTACAAGGGATTCACAATGAACAACAAAACAATAGCAATGTGGAGAAAAATATACAAGAAACTTAAAACAATAACCCAACAATATCACTTGATCAAGGAGGACTTGTGGCAGAATGCTCTTTAAGCTTGAGAGTAGAGATCTTCCAATGCAAATGTTAAAATCTCACACCAAAATGAACTGCCAAAGAATGCAACTATCCAAACATACTGTAGTTGCTACTTACAAGATTATTCTCTCAAGAGTAGTGTTGTAGGTGCTTAAAGATTGCAATGGGTGTTTAAGAAAAATTCAAATTGCAAGAAAACTAGAGAGTGTTTAAAATTGTTGGAAGAAAGGTGAATGAGGCATGTGAGGGAAGAGTGTAATTGTTGAGATTTGTCCAACTGGTCAAGCAATACTCTTGCATGTTTGGAGGCTAAAAGGTGGTAACTTGGTAAGAAATGGTTATTGTACAATGGGATTATTGGGGATGGAAATGCTGTTAGAATCTACAAAAAGATGGTAATCCATGAACTAGTCCAAGAAATAGAAACTATTAATCTACAAATACAAATGATCAAAGATCAAAATAGCATTGTAGAGTTAGAATCCAACGAGAGAAATGCAGATGCTCCAAAAAAAAAAAAGCTTTAATAGAGCTAAAAAAAATGGATGCATGAATTGAAATACAAGCTAGGAGAGTGAGTATATATAGACTATGTGAGAGGGAGGAGATGACAAATACAACCAACAGGGAGAGCACACCAAAAGTATCAAAAATTAGGAAAGTGTAACTCTCATGGAAGATGTCGACACTTCACTCCACTCACACTAATACCCACTTTATTAACCTAAGTAAACTTAATTAAAAGTGTAGAAAAAACTTAGACAATAGAAAAACAAAAACCTACACTAACACCCCCACCGTAAGTGTAGCTTAGGTGGGTGAAAAGATGGGTCCTTGATGAGGTACCCGTGTACAATGAGAACCCTCTCAAAGAGAAGAAGTCCCCTTGAAGAAAGCGAGAGTACCCCCTTGCCCCAAATAGAGAGAGAAAAGACTTATATTGGCACCAATTTGCAGATCTGTTATAGATAATTTATGAGAGTTTATTGCTGCTATTAATTGTTGTATTTGCTGATTATATTGGTTGTAATAATGGATTATCAACATTAATTATCAGGTTTGTTCATGATTATTTGTGAGGTATATATGAAGGTCTCATATTGATATCAACACACTGGATTTGCTATCATATTTTGTCATATAAGGGTTTCCAAGTTTATATCAGCCATAAATATTCATATTTGTTGTGATAACTGAATATTTTTGGTATTTAAGAGTTTCCAAATTCATATCAACATTGTAGATTGTTGGAATTGCTTCTATTATGACATTTTGATAAATGAGGATTTTTTTGAAATTATTGCTACTGATTGTATTGCTGATTAGTATCTTGTTCATTGGAGTTTGGCATCTACATTTGTATTTTACATCTATTTCAGTTGGCATTCATTAGAAAAATTGCATGTTTCCTAAGGTTTCCAATTGGGGACATTAGAGTGGTCTCAAAACCTTGATATTGTCATCTTGTAGGGATAGATCTAATTTTTAATACAGCCCAATGAAAGGGAAATCAGATTTCATTTGTAGGAACAAGAAAAGTTACAGGATTTGGGTGAAGAAATAGAAGAAGTTATGGGGTACAGAGAAAGGAAAATACTTATAGATGAAATGAATTCTTTTCATGAAGTCATTTGTCAAGATCAGAGAAATTTGGAAAGGACAATGTAAAGATCCATGGTAGATCTAGTACAAGCCTTGTAAAATAATAATTAGAATAAGACAATTCAGGAAGAAAGAAGCTCTTCTGCTAATAACTAGACTTCCATCAATTCCCCTTTTAAGACCTTTCAAACAAAGTTTTTGCAAAGAGAAGAGGGAGATCCAAAAGAGGAAGAGCCACATCATCATCACATAAGGGATGATTTTGAGACATATCGTGAAGAATATGATGATCTAAGACAGGTAGTACAAAATGAGTTGACTTTCTGAGAGTTTTGTGATCTAAGGATGAAGAGTGGTTCAAGGAAAGGGATGATAACGCAATAGGATAACACATAAGAAAGTTAGGAAGAAAGTGGGAAAGTCAAAACCAGAAGAAATTGTTATGGAATAGGAGCCAAAGAAAATATTCCTGCAAAAATAAGAGAATGGAAATAGACGTCCAACATGCTATAAAGGAATCTATGATGCAAGTTGAAGGACCTTTTATCAGGAAAAGATATTTCATTGACTTCTAAGATTGAATGCCAACAAAAAGTTTGTCTTAATGAGATCAAGGAGGAACAAGCATTACTTGTTGAATGCAAATTGGGAAAAAGATGTTCCAATCCAAGAACTACTAATCAATCTTCCAAGCATTACAAAGATTGAGTCATTACCATATGTGATTGATTTTCAGAGTGGCTATGTTGATGGGAATGCACTTTAAAAGAATATTATGGTTGATTCTAATTCTGAAATCTTTAGTCACAAGGATGGTTGTGTTGATGCGAATCTCTCAAAAATGTCTAAATCAACAAAATAAGTTAAGCACTTTGATTACCGCCCAAGGTATGAAAAAGATAGCAATAGCACAAATTTATTGTTTCATAGTACCGCCCAAGGTATGAAAAAGATAGCAATAGCACAAATTTATTGTTTCATAGTCATTAGAAGGTTTTTATCATCATAGAAAGCACTCTAAGAATGGTGAAAGCATGAAAGATACAACTTGCAGTAAAGGGTACATAGATTCTTTTGCTCAAATTCAAATTTACTTATGCATGATAGTATGGGATTTGGGTGATATTTTGAGATACATTAAGGATAAAATCGTTATTGCTAATAGTCCCATCATTCTATACACTTGGGTAAGACAACTCAAACATAAAGTACATGTTGAGAATGCTAATCAAGTTAGGAAAGTTCAACGTTTGTAGTTTGAGAGTCGTTCCTCAAAGTTGAACCCTACACTTGAAGACAAAATTAGGATGCTTGATATAAAATATGGTTTAATGGAGGTAGTCATAGTTGTTGAGGCATCAAGATACTTGATGATGGAAGGTGGTAAGCAAGATAGATGTCATTTGATATTCAAGATTTTTGGACTAAGTATAGTGTGGTGTTTAGTTTGCTCCTAGGATCACAACCGAATTAAGGAACTCAACATATCATAAGTTTGGAATCAAGCTTCAATGTCATGCCCCCAAAATTGCAAAACAAAACTATAAAAACACAAAATAAATGAATAGCAATATGAATACCAATATATATATATATATATTTATATATATTCAAATAAAATATATGTAACAGCGATTATGTTTAAATAAGACAAAGACCCCATTCTAAGGGCAGCAGACTAAAGGAAATAGTATGAGTCAGCCGATTGATACTAAATAAGACAAGGGATGCTGACCTGGAGATAAAGACAAAGTCCCAAAAGGCAGCGATTGAAATGTGAAGGGACGCAGCGATTAATACCAAAGGCTGCGATTCCCTTTCTAAAGAAGGCAGCGCTTAACTAGGTGCAGTGATTATAACTAAGTCATTGATTATTATAATTGCAAGCAGTAGTGTTTGTTTAATAAAAGTTAATAAGATTGGATTGTTAATAAAGGGACACGTCCTTTTGAAGGGATGTCTCTCTTAAGATGTAAATAAAGGAGAGTGTGGGAAGGAAAAGACATAGAACAGGAGAAATATAGAATCAGTAGATATATAAATATGCAGATCAAACAGAGGTACATGGAGATTTACGAGAGATATAACAGGAACATTTAAATGGAGGAATAGAAATCGATTTAGCAATCTGAATAGAAACAACAGAAATTCTTAGGGGAAAAGAGGAAGACAAACAGATTTAGACTCAGACATATGGAACAACATTTCTTGAGCATAGCAGCGGTTACATTAATATGATATACTCAGATGAGGAAGAAGAAGATAGTTAACTAAGAGATATATGAAGATGAATAATGATCGACGATAAGGGAAGTAAGTTAAGATTCATATACATATAATGAAATATACACATATATAGATAGATATTATATGATTAGGCAATAATGATGCTTGCAGCAATTATTGTGTCTTAGAAGTAAGTATGATTCTTTAATATGAATATAGATAATAGATTCTTATTTATGGATTTATACTAAGCAATATCTTTTGAATGTTAAGGGGAATGGAACAGCATTGAAGATATGTCTGCAGACTGATATCTACAACAAATCGTCAAGAATAATTATCTGCACACCAAATTATTGCATCTGCATTCTGTGGCTATAACAGTAACATAGTTGCATAGATAGTGGTAAATTAGATATTTTTTGCCATTCATTGCTTTGCATATGTATATATCTTGCTTATGGATAATAAATAATATTTTAGTATATGCCTTGTGATAGAATATGGATCTGCTTGAGTGTCTGAAACCCACCTTGTGGGAAGGGCCTGGGGTGAAGTGGTAAGAGCCAAAAGAGCCCACTTACGACCTCCACCCATATATTTGCATATATTGTTCATGTGGTGATTGCAGGATTCCAATCCAAGATTGCATCATTAAAGAAATATTTTTTGGGTAAGATGAACCTCTAATCCTAATTTGCTGCAATAGGCAAATTCTAGGTCAAATCAGGATAGGGACATTACAGTAGTATTAGAGCATCTTTCATGCCATCCTGTGTATACTTCATGTATTACATGTATTCATGTGTATGCTTCATGCTTCTTGTGTATACTTCATGCATTACGTGTATACTTCATGCTTCCTGTGTATACTTCATGTATTACATGTATGCTTCATGTATTACATGTATTCATGTGTATGCTTCATTCTTCCTGTGTATACTTAGTGTATTACGTGTATTCATGTGAATACTTTGCATACCTTGTATTCAAGTGTATACTTTGTGGCTTACGAGTATACCTTGTGATTTACGTATATTCAAGTGTATACTTTGTGGCTTACATGTATACCTTGTGACTTACGTGTATTCAAGTGTATACTTTGTGGCTTATGTGTATTCAAGTGTATACCTTGTGACTTACGTGTATTCAAGTGCATACTTTGTGACTTGTGAATTCCAGTGTATACCTTATGACTTGCGTGTATTCAAGTTGTATACTTTGCAATGTAGGTGTATTCATGTGAATACTTTGTGACTTACGTGTATCCATATGTTTACTTCATGACTTACGTGTATTCATGACAATACTTTGTGACTTACGTGTATCCATGAGTGTGCTTTGTGACTTACATATATTCAAGTATATACTTTGTGACTTATGTGTATCCAAGTGTATACTTTGTGACTTACATATACTTATGTGTATACTTTGTGACCTACATGTATTCATGTGACTATGTGTATACCTTTCATATACTTTGTGACTTCAAGTGTATACTTTGCAAATTACATGCTTTGTGACTTGCGTGCACTCATGTGTATACGTGTATTCATGCGACTTACATATTTAAGTGTATACTTTACGACTTACATGGATTCATATGTATGCTTTGTGACTTCGTGTATTCGCGCATATACTTCATGTATTATTCGCATATATGCTTAGTGCTTCTTGTGTATACTCTATGTATTACGTTTATTTGTGCTTTGTATTTATACTTTATGTATCACGTGTATCTATGTGTTGCTTCATGTATCTTCAACAAGATGTGTTCTTATGATTACTTTATACTTAAAATTTATGGAAGTGTTAAAACTTGTCCATCAAAATGCTTTGGAGTGAGAAGCCCTAACAAATTAACTTATCTAAATTTGAATTATTATTAGAATCCAAATGCAATAATGAAGAGTTGTAACTATTTGAAGTGAAGAGGTGTGACTCCCTCAAACTGGTGATATAAAAGGGGAGAGCATTTCATCCATACTACCATTTAAAGAATCGAATTGAGAATAGAACATTAAGTAATTTTGCAAGAAAATGAGATTAGAAAAGTTGTGGCCCTTTAAATATGAACGACTATAACTCCCTCAATAATAAGGTAAAAATGGGAAACCACCTCCTTGTAAAGAAACTATCAATAGGTAATAAGTCTAACAATAAACTTGGGAGTAAAGTATTGTTATCAAGGGCATTTATGAAGGGCGGTGATTCCTTCACGAAATGAATATAAGGGATGAATCAATTCATTAACCTTCAATAAGCACCCATCACTCATCTATCCCTCAAGAAATCAAGCAATCATCACTCATCAAGAAATCAAACAATCAAAATTATCAACAGATTTCCCAAGGCAACAACACAATTTCTCTAACAAAGAGTAATTGGTGCAATCAAGTCCATACCACTTTGTAACCTACAAAATGGATCTAGTGAACTTTACCTTGTGGACCAAAATTACTCCTTTATGTAATATTTAGAATAGATCATTTCATCTAAGGGTCTTTTTCTCTTGAGCTTTTTCTTGAAGTAGCTCTACATTCATAAAACTTGACACAAATCAAGCTACATGAGCCTATGCTAAGTTACATTATGGGTCCATAACCCACAAATCCTAGGATCATTCTCACCTTTCAAACCTTGGATAATTTGATATGATAACCTCCAATTAAATTAGAAGATGAAGCAAGAATTGGATAAGAGGGTAAAACTATAAATGCTAAACTATTATACATCCTTTTGAGTGACTAGAACAAACCCATAAATTTGTGCTTTACCTATGGAAATGATGGATGTCTGACTAATACACCATAAGCTCCCCATTAGAAACAAACTTGCCTCCAACCTTGGTTGAATGTTTACACAAAATAAAACATACTTTATCTAAGAGAAGTTATCTTGATATTCACAGCATTCCCACAATCCATCATGATTTTAGATTTCAACAAGGGGTAATGAAGAGTTTGTATCATTGCCTAGGATCCTTGTGGTGATGAAATGAGAGAAAGTTGTCTTAAGTAACAAATCTTACCAATTTCCAAAATCTTGGTTCTATTGTTGAGAGATATGGAGAAATAACAGTACATGAGACAACAAATTGTCCTCATACTTTAGAAGATGGTATTAACCCCATTGGTCAAGTACTATGAGCCACTCTCCAAGAACATAGAATCAAACATAACCAAATAATCGTCCCTTTGTTTAGAGTTTCAATACTTATCAAAATACCACAATGGAAGCTAATACCATCACAAGAAAGAGCAATATTTAAAAATTGTAAATTTTAAGTTGTCATTGCTTGAGGACAAGCAATCTTGGGCGGGGTGGACTGTCATCCCCCCAAAATTGCAAAAGGAAACTATAAAAACACAAAATAAATGAATAGCAATATATATATATATATATTCAAATAAAATATCTGTAGCAGCGATTATGTTTAAATAAGACAAAGACCCCATGCTAAGGGCAGCAGACTAAAGGAAATAGTATGAGTCAGCCGATTGATACTAAATAAGACAAGGGATGCTGACCTGAAGATACAGACAAAGTCCCAAAAGGCAGCGATTGAAATGTGAAGGGAAGCAGTGATTAATACCAAAGGCTGTGATTCCCTTTTTAAAGAAGGCAGCACTTAACTAGGTGCAGCGATTATAATTAAGTCATCGATTATTATAATTGCAAGCAGTGGTGTTTGTTTAATTAAAGTTAATAAGATTGGATTGTTAATAAAGGGACACGTCCTTTTGAAGGGATGTCTCTCTTAAGATATAAATAAAGGAGAGTGTGGGAAGGAAAAGACATAGAACAGGAGAAATATAGAATCAGTAGATATATAAATATGCAGATCAAACAGAGGTGCATGGAGATTTACAAGTGATATAACAGGAATATTTAAATGGAGGAATAGAAATTGATTTAGCAATCTGAATAGAAACAACAGAAATTCTGAGGGGAAAAGAGGAGGACAAACAGATTTAGACACATATGGAACAGCATTTCCTGAGCATAGCAGCGATTACATTAATATGATATACTCAGATGAGGAAGAAGAAGATAGTTTAATAAGAGATATATGAAGACGAATAATGATCAATGATAAGGGGATAAGGGAAGTAAGTTAAGATTCATATACATATAATGAAATGTACACATATATAGATATTATACAATTAGGCAATAATGATGCTTGCAGCAATTATTGAGTCTTAGAAGTAAGTATGATTCTTTAATATGAATATAGATAATAGATTCTTATTTATGGATTTATACTAAGCAATATCTTCTGAATGTTAAGGGGAATGGAACAGCATTGAAGAAATGTCTGCAGACTGATATCTACAGCAGATCGTCAAGAATAATTATCTGCACACCAAATTATTGCATCTGCATTCTGTGGCTATAACAGTAACATAGTTGCATAGATAGTGGTAAATTAGATATTTTCTGCCATTCATTGCTTTGCATATGTATATATCTTGCTTATGGATAATAAATAATATTTTAGTATATGTCTTGTGATAGAATATGGATCTGCTTGAGTGTCTGAAAACCACCTTGTGGGAACGGCTTGGGGTGAAGTGGTAAGAGCCAAAAAAGCCCACTTACGACCTCCGCCCGATTCCATAAGAAGGAAGGGCTTGGGGTGGAGTGGTAAGAGCCAAAAGAGCCCACTTGTGACTTCCGCCCGATTCCACAAGATGGCAAGTGTCTTTAGGGGGTTGAGACATTGATGAGGAAAGCAGATACAAGCCGCCAAGGGGGAGGGCTGTAGTATACAACCCCTTAGGCTTGGTATAGAAATGGCTTTGGGTGGATCCATCATGTCCCTCCTCCCAAAATCCTAATATGTTTGCATTGTTGATAATCTATGGATGTGATGTAATTGTTTAACTCTAATAAGCATATATATATATATATTTGCATATATTGTTCATGTGGTGATTGCAGGATTCCAATCTAGGATTGCATCATTAAAGAAATATTTATTGGGTAAGATGAACCCCTAAAACTAATTTGCTGCAATAGGCAGATTCTAGGTCAAATCAGGATAGGGATATTATGTTCAAAGATGTTTTCCACCACAAGACGCATGAAGAAGTTGCAAAGGTTGGGATGCTAAAAAATGACATTAATTTTGTGACTTCTTTCATTGGAAAGAGTTTGGAGGTCATTCATTACAACATTGCACATATTCAGGAGAAGACCAAATATGCAAATCTAGACATATATTGGAAAATGTTTGATCTCTCATGTTCATTCACAATAGGCATTCTTGCAACAAATCAAGCTAATTTTATTGTTACTAGCACATTTTAAAAGATTGCAGGAAATATAAATTCTAATGGGCAATATGAAAGCTATACAACTTTTACACTTATTGGAGGATGTGCATCTAGATTTCACTTCAAGGATAAGCCTTATCTCAAAGATGTTGCTATATATAATTGATTTCAGCCAAAAATAGAGAAAAAAAATGTTGCAAAAATTAAAGATGTCTTTTTCCTATGGAAGAAATAGAAATTGGCATAACGAAGGTTGTAAATGGCAGCTGTAATATGCTAACTGTTCTACGGTTAAGAAAACTAACTAACTAACAAACAAATTTAACTGAAGAATAACTAACTTGTTTCAACTAGGGTTCCCTTGCTTAATTGAACGAGAAAAGAAGAACTTTTGAACAACAACAAAATTAAATTTCTCAACTAACTTTTAATTTAACAGTTTCAGCCGAAAATAACTATAAATTGATTTTCAATCAACTGAAATTGCAAACAACTTAACTAACTCTTCCTTCTTTTTGGAAAACGAAAATATTAATTACAGCTAAACTATTTACATGTTAAATAAACATTTTAGAAATTAAAAGAGAGAGAGAGAGAGAGAGGTTCAGGAAGATACAGTTGAGAAGCTGAAAACTTGAGCTTGACCTTTTGTCTTCTTGGGAGAAGGATATATCATCAAAGGCTTTACCGCCCATCCCAAGACCTACTGGCCTCCCATGTTCTTCAACTGAAGAACCCGTCCCTTCACGAGGGTGATCTTCATGAGGGTGATCTACAAGGACCAATTTATCATAATGCCATTCTGAGCCTGGTGTCATAATCCTATACCGCTGGTCGATCCTTCTTCTGTAGGTACCCCCTAACCAGAAGAATCATTCTGACCAGAGGTATATCTGGATCATGAGGATTGACTAATGCCTATCTGGCATCCTACCTTGGCCAAGGTTTTAACATTCTGGCACTCCTGTGCTGTCAGCTTTACCACCCTTGCTTGACAAATAATATTCTTACCCCTTTAGATTATTATTCTATGTTTTGTTTATCACAATCATTAATCAAGAGAAGTTCTTTTTCAGAAACAGAGATGAAATTAATGATTTAGAGGTTCAATCCGAAATTTACTTCATTAAGTTTGTTTGGTGTTTTAAATTTGCTTAAGGAAACTAAGCAACACAGCTAACGATTCTCAGCCCTGATTTTCCAAAACCCAGATTATCTCCAATATCAGATCATAATCTTCAAAAGTCTAAGACAATGCCAAAAAGATCTAACTCTACTATAATTATCCAGTTTCCAGATGAGAAGAAAAATTTCGACTTAGACATTTAAGAATAGAAAACATAGCTAAACCCGCACTGCCTAAGAGGAGATTTACAGAGGACATCGAATAAGAAAAGTTTGAAAGATATTAGTAAGATTGCCACTTCCACAGAGCCGAGATTATATCGACTAAAGAAGAATTTTTTTCCAGAAAGGAATATTCAGAAAAACAAATCCCTCAATATTGAATTCATTCACTCAACTATTGAAGAAAGATTAAAGACTATTATGTGCTTGGCAGCTAAGCAAATCCCGAAGCAACCCAAAAATATTCCTTGTGCAAGGTTCTAAAGATGTGGACTTCTATTCCGTCCTTCACTTGCCAGCAATGATAAAAGACTAAACTCGCTGTTAGATTTCCCCTCCACAGAAAGATGAAGGAATAGGTTTATATTTTTTTTGAAGAGAGGTGCTACGAATTCCAAGAAAATAGAAAATGGAGAACAACTGAGAGCTAACGTCTCAAAAGGAGATGGCAATGATTATTAATGGAAGTTCATCGGCGGTAGAAGATGGAAACTTGAGAAAATAGAGACCAAAACATAAACAGCGAAGAGAAGAAGAAGGGAAGAACTCGAACTGAAAGAGCCTCTCCATATAAAGGAAAAACCTCCAAGAACCCTCTGCTTTCGCACCCAAGAGTTCATTGGCTGCATGCTTACCCATCTTGGCCGTTTCACAGGGCACGATGGAGAATGGTGAGAGTTACAGCCACCACCGACTTCTCAACACTTCCATTTTATTTTCCTTTAAAAAAACATTAAAGTCTTATTATGTTAAATATTTTTCTCGACGGCAACAAGATTATTATTATGATTGATTATTCAATACTTAACCACCGCTACCAGTTCAAAGCTAATTATATTCGAAAGAGATTATTACTAATTAAATAATTTAACTTGCTTATTAATTATTATATTAAATTATTTAAATCCAAGTTATGACTTTAATGCATTGTCTTACATCGACTCAAAATGGATGATAAAACTGATCCTTGATAATCACGTCCTCTCCTTGATGATATTTCCTTCTCCTTTTGGCGTTAACGATCCTACATCCACTGACGCGAAATTGCGGTTAGATCATTCTCAGTATTTAATTACAGGGACATTTAATATATTTACACTTGACTCATTCTTTTAGCAAGTAAAGTAAATCACTCACATATATAAAATAATCATTCGTATATATATGATTAAAAGAGAAAATCATTTCCATTAAGATTACAACATATAAAGCAAATATTTTATCCACAGTTCATTTTCACATGAATATAAATGCTTGTAACTAACACAACGATCATTATTCCATTGTCATGAGCTTGTTCGAATCAGCGGGGATGTAACATACTCCACCCCTTAAGAATCATCATCCTCGATGATAATTTATTTATTTATCCAAGCAAACATCATAATTATAAATAGAGTCTTAGTTGTTTTGAAATATATAGGGAAACTTCTAAAGGATTTTATCATAATCTTCCCATGTGGCATTTTCCTCTGAATATTGGTCCCACTGGACCTTGCATTGCATAATCTCGTGGTTACGCAAGCGCATCTTGCGCACCTTGAGCACTCTAAGTGGCTCAACTGTGATCACCCATAGATCCCGCACCTGCAAAGAATTCTAGTCAATCTGGTGATCAAATCCTGCACAATATTTCTTAAGGTAGGAAACATGAAATACATTGTGTAATCGAGCGAGAGCTGGTGGTAGAGCAATTATGTAGGCTACTAGGTTAACAACTTCCAAGACTTCAAATGGTCCCACATATCTCGGAGTTAACTTTGAGGCTTTTCCAAATTTGATTGAGCTTTTCTAAGGTTTTACCCAAAGGAGAACTTTATCCCCAACTGCAAATTGCTTGGGAATTCGCTTCGCATCCGCGTAGCTTTTCTGTTGGTCATTGGCTTCTTTTAACCTCTGCTTGATCAACTTAACTTGTTCTTCCATTTCTAAGAGCATTTCAAGTCCGAGGACGATCCTGTCCTCCATTCTATCCCAACTAATAGGTGTCGTGCACTTTGTGCCGTATAAGGCTTCAAATGGTGCCATTTTGATAGCTGATTGTTAGGAGTTATTGTAGGCAAACTCTACCAATGTTAAGTATTCCTCCCATTTATATTGCTGATCCATACAGTACATTTGGAGTAGATCTTCCAAGATCTGATTTACCCTTTCCGTTTGACCATCGATTTCCGGGTGATAAGCTGTGCTGATATTTAACTGAGTTCCCAAAGCAGAAAATAGAGTCTTCCAAAATCTTGATGTCATTCTAGCATCTCTGTCGGAGATAATCTTCTCCGGAACTCCATGTAATTGAAAAATTTCCTGCACAAACTTCCGAGCGACCATTGAAGCTCCATCTGTCAAATTCCCCGGTATAAAATGTGCTACTTTGGTAAGTTTGTCCACCACAACCAATATTGTATTGTGTCTATTCTTGGTCATCGGTAATCCCTGAACGAAATCCATACTAATGACTTGCCATTTCCATTTGGGTACACTGTGAGGCTGTAGTAACCCTGCTGGGTGTTGATGCTCTACCTTAACCCTCTGACATTCAAAACAACCTGCCACGAATTTGGCTGCATCCTTTTTCATTCCTTTCCAAAAATATAAGGGTTTGACATCTGCCAACATTTTTCGTTACCCGAGGATGTCCTGAGTAGGGTGCTGAGTGGGTCTCATGCCATATTGTCTTTCTTAACTTTGGAAGATCGGGTATGTACATTCTGCCCTTGAATCTTAATAATCCATCTGTATCAAACTGATAACCTTCATACTTAGGGTCCTGTGGATTTACCTGAAGAGCTTCCCGCACCTGGAGATAAAATTCATCTTCTCTCACTTTCTGTAACACCTGAGCTCTAAAACTGGTATTGACTGTCGTTATGGAAGTTATATGCCTTTGTCGACTCAAAGCATCGACTACTCTATTTTCTTTGCCCTTGATATAACTGATTTCAAAGTGATAATCGAATATCAATTTTCTTCCACCTCCTTTGTCGAGCATTTAAGTTAGGTTGAGTGAATAAGTACTTTAACCCCTGGTGATCTGACTTAAGTTCAAATGTTTTTCCCAATAGGTAATGTCGCCACATCTGTAAAGCATGAATGATAGCTGCTAATTCCAGATCATGAGGGGCATAATTCTGCTCATATTGTTTCAATTTCCAAGATTCGAACGCAACCACCTTCTCATCTTGCATCAATACACCTCCTAAGCCGTCTCTTGATGCGTCCGTGATTACTATAAAATGATCGTTAGGGTCGGGTGCAATCAAAATAGGTGCTGTAGTTAGCTTCTCTTTCAATATATCAAAAGCCTCTTGACATTTTGTAGTCCATTCAAACCTCTTTCCTTTTCTCTGAAGGGAGGTGATCGGGTGAGTGATTCTAGAAAAGTCCTTCACAAACCTTCGATAATATCCAACTAGACCCATGAAACTCCTAACCTCGTGCACGTTCTTAGGTACTGGCTATTCTACGATAGCTTTTATTTTTGCATGGTCTACTGCTATTGCTTCAGTTGATATGATATGACCCAAATACTGAACCTCCTTTTGAAAGAAGGTGCATTTCGACAATTTACCATAAAGTTGGTGTTCTCTTAATCATTGCAGAACTGTCCGAAGATGCTAAAGATGTTCTTCCTCATTCTTGGAATAAATGAGAATGTCGTCCAAAAATACCAATACAAACTTGTCTAGATAATCACGGAAAATTCTATTCATCAAATTCATGAATGTTGCTGGAGCGTTGGTAAGTCCAAAAGGCAACACTATGAATTCATAGTGACCATATGTAGTTCTGAAAGCTGTTTTATGTATATCTTCATCTTTCAGTCTTAATTGGTGATATCCCGACCTTAAATCTATTTTAGAAAATATGGCTGCCCCCTTCATTTGGTCGAAAAGATCATCTATCCTAGGCAAGGGATATTTATTTTTGATGGTGAGTTTATTCAGCATGCGGTAATCAATGCATAGTCGGAGTGTCCCATCTTTTTTCTTAACAAATATCACTAGTGCATGCCAAGGTGAAACACTAGGTCGAATTAATCCTTTATTTAACAATTCTTGCAACTATGCCTTCAATTCCATAAATTCTTCTGTAGTCATATGATACGGGGCCTTAGAGACTAGTTTAGCCCTCGAAACCAAATCTATAGAAAAATCAAAAACTCTTCTCAGCGGTAGCCCAGGTAGTTCCTCTGGAAACACATCCTGAATTCTTGGAGATAAGGATATTTCTTTGCAAAAGTTTCCTTCTTAGGGTTAATTTCTATTTCCTCATTCTGATTCTGAGTCTGCACGATCATTTCATCCATAATTACACTTTCCTTAAATTCCTTAACTTCCTCCATCTTTACAGCATATATTTGACACCCTTCCCTTTTATTTCTTTTCAATTGCATGGTAGAAATTTTTCAAGTTCTAACTTCCCGTTGCACTCCTTGCAAAAACACCATATTTCCACGATCATCAAGACATTCCACTGTTTTCGCCAGACAATCAATCTTGGCCTTGTGCTCTTTTAACCAATTCATTCCGAGGATTACGTCATAGGAACCCAAGGGTGCTACGTAAAGATTAACTTCAGTAGCGAAGCCTGGAAGTTCTAACCTAGCCTGAAACATACACTGATCTACCCAAGCTCTCGTCTGATTGGCATATTCTATAGTCCAGGAGTTTGCCATAAACCCAGTTCTTTTTGGAAATTTACCAAGTAGTTTAGGTGACATAAAACATTCAGTAGCCCCAGTGTCAATTAATATAGTTATTGGGTTCCCATAAAGCATGCCTAGTGTCTCGATTGGAGTAACCTGATATTTTGCTTGACGGTTGTCCACAACTGCATGGATTCTCTGTTGAAAAGCGGTTTGCTGGTTTGGTAGTGGCCTTCGTTTTTGCTGCCCTTGCTGATTCTTGTTGGGGCACTGATTTGCATAATGCTCACCTTTGCAATTAAAACACCCCCCAGGTGGTCTTTTCTTTTCCAGACCCTTGCTTGCATTAAATTCATCTTTCCTATTACTGCTATTGCTTCTTTTATCCTTTTTGTTATCATATTGATTGTTCTTATTCCCTTTTCTTTTGAAATTTTGCTGAGATTGATTCCATTTGCCCTTATTGTGACTCTTGTCCCTGATGGAATCATCCTTCGTTAGTCTTTGCTCCTGTCGCACTGCTTTCTCATAAGCCTCATCCATTGTTTGAGGTGCCAAAACATCTACCAGACCTCCAATGCAGTTGTTCAATCCCATAATGAGCTTTTAGACTCAAAAGTTTTCATCTTGCTGA
Organism: Sequoiadendron giganteum; assembly: GCA_007115665.2. NCBI lineage: Eukaryota > Viridiplantae > Streptophyta > Pinopsida > Cupressales > Cupressaceae > Sequoiadendron > Sequoiadendron giganteum. The sequence goes on from CM021108.1 coordinate 357,660,827, forward strand.
TATTGAGGTACATATTTCAGTAGTCTAGTGTATTTTTCCCAGTATTCATTGACGAACAGAGGCCCCTACCTAAGATTCTCGAAGTCCAAAATTTTCTGATCATAAAACAATTGTGGAAGCCATCATTGTCGGAATATTCTTAAAAAATGCTCCCAAGTCACATTTGCTGCCTCAAGACCCATTTCCGCTCTTTTGGTTTCCCACCATGTTGCAGCTTCCCCAGCCAACTGGTAGGCTGCCCAAGCAGCCTTGAAGGTGTCTGAGTAGTCTCTCAACTCAAAGTATTTCTCCATCTCACTTAGCCAAGCTTCTGCGACATCACTAGAGGCAGAGCCCTCAAATTTCAGAGGTTTAATCTTTTTCATATCCATGGCCAATTCAATAGCCAATTGACTCCTTTTATTACGCAGGCTTGTATATTTAGAACTTTCCTCCCGCTGGTCACTATGGTTCTCAGACCTTTCCTCATGCATATCAATCTGTACATTCACTTTCCTTTCCAAATTTAGCAAACGGTTTTGGGTATCACTCATTAAGTTCAACAGTTGGTCTAGTTTGGCCATGGGGTTATCATTATATTGATCTCCTTTGAACCCATTCCCGAAATTCTCCATTCCAATGAGGTTTTTGGAGTTAGGTATTACTTATTAGTCTATGTTGGTTTATTTCCATGATTTAATCAATAAGATACATAAACAACATTCACACAAAGATTTCAACACAATAAGCTATCAATTAATGATAGATTTCATTCATTAATGATTACAAAATATCTATCACTCCCTGTGATAGATTCCATTACAAAAGGATTATAAATAACTACCATTCCCTATGATAGATTTGATTACAAAATGAATAGCTATCACTCCCTGTGATAGATTCAATTACAAAAGGATTATAAATAACTATCACTCCTATGATAGGTTTAATTACAAAATTGTTACAAAAAGGCATCTATCACTTCTTGTGATAGGTTTTCATTACAAACAAATTAGGTGTCCAAATCCAGAGGTTGGGTTTAGTTTTCAAAAGATTCCGACAGTTTGATTTCAATTTTGCTTAGGTTCAAAGTGTTGGTTTGTTTCATTTCAGCAAGGATGGCTGCTTTAACAGTTTCCTTACTGGAAGGTGTCCACTTCCTTCTTTCTCGCCAAAGTCTTCTCAGAGCTTTAGCCAGGGTCTTTGAGTCCATAGGCATCGAACATCTGGAATAATCATACTGGAGTTTGATTTTCTATAGCCGTCTGGATATCGGATCTCAGACCTTCTTTCGAGGTGTTTTCCGTATCCACATCTTGGAAAAACACCAAGGAATAGATATTAGTTTTCTAGGCTTGTGTGACGAGCCCGAGGTTCAGTGCTGAACCCGGTTGCTTTGATACCATGTGTGATATGCTAACTATTCTACGGTTAAGAAAACTAACTAACTAACTAACAACTTTAATTGAAGAATAATTAACTTGTTTCAACTAGGGTTCCCCCTGCTTAATTGAACGAGAAAAGAACTTTTGAACAACAACAAAATTAAATTTCTCAACTAACTTTTAATTTAACAGTTTCAGCTGAAAATAACTATAAACTGATTTTCAATTAACTGAAACTGCAAACAACTTAACTAACTCTTCCTCCTTTTTGGAAAACGAAAATATTAATTACAGCTAAACTATTTACATGCTAAATAAACATTTCAGAAATTAAAAGAGAGAGAGAGAGAGAGAGGTTCAGGAAGATACAGTTGAGAAGCTGAAAACTTGAGCTTGACCTTTTGTCTTCTTGGGAGAAGGATATATCATCAAGGGCTTTACCGCCCATCCAAAGATCTACTGGCCTCCCGTGTTCTTCAACTGAAGAACCCCTCCCTTCACAAGGGTGATCTACAAGGACCAATTTATCATAATTCCATTCTGAGCCTGGTGTCATAATCCTATACCGCTGGTCGATCCTTCCTTTGTAGGTACCCCCTAACCGGAAGAATCATTCTGACCAGAGGTATATCTGGATCATGAGGACTGACTAATGCCTATCTGGCATCATACCTTGGCCAAGGTTTTAACATTCTGGCACTTCTGTGCCTTCAGCTTTACCACCCTTGCTCGACAAATAATATTCTTACCCCTTTAGATTATTATTCTATGTTTCGTTTATCACAATCATTAATCAAGAGAAGTTCTTTTTCAGAAACAGATGAAATTAATGATTTAGAGGTTCAATCCGAAATTTACTTCATTAAGTTTGTTTGGTGTTTTAAATCTGCTTAAGGAAACTAAGCAACACAACTAAGGAGTCTTAGCCTCGATTTTCCAAAATCCAGATTATCTCCAATATCAGATCAGAATCTTCAGAAGTCTAAGACAGTGCCAAAAATATCTAACTCTACTATAATTATCCAGTTTCTAGATGAGAAGAAAAATTTCGACCTAGACATTTAAGAATAGAAAACATAGCTAAACCCGCACTGCCTAAGAGGAGATTGACAGAGGACATTGAATAAGAAAAGTTTGAAAGATATCAATAAGATTGCCACTTCCACAGAGCCGAGATTATATCGACTAAAGAAGAATTTTTTTCGAGAAAGGAATATTCAGAAAAACAAAACCCTCAATATTGAATTCATTCACTCAACTATTGAAGAAAGATTAAAGACTATTACGTGTCTGTCAGCTAAGCAAATCCCGAAGCAACCCCAAAATCTTCCTTGCGCAAGGTTTTGAAGATGTGGACTTCTATTCCGTCCTTCACTTGCCAGCAACAATAAAAGACTAAACTCGCTGTCAGATTTCCCCTCCACAGAAAGATGAAGGAATAGGTTTATATTTTTTTTGAAGAAAGGTGCTACGAATTCTAGGAAAATAGATGGAGAACAATCAAGAGCTAACGTCTCCAAAGAAGATGGCAATGATTATTAATGGAAGTTCATCGGCGGTAGAAGATGGAAACCTGAGAAAACAGAGACCAAAACATAACTCGCGAAGAGAAGAAGAAAGGAAGAAGAACTCGAACTGAAAGAGCCTCTCCATATAAAGGAAAAACCTCTAGGAACCCTCCAGTTTTGCACCCAAGAGTCCGCTGGCTGCATGCTTACCCATCTTGGCCGTTTCACAGGGCACGATGGAGAATGGCGGGAGTTACAGCCACTAACGACTCCTCAACTCTTCGATTTTATTTTCCTTTAAAAACAACATTAAAGTCTTATTACGTTTAATATTTTTCTCGATGGCAACAATATTATTATTATGATTGATTATTCAATACTTAACCACCGCTACCACTTGAAAGGTAATTATATTCGAAAGAGATTATGACTAATTAAATAATTTAACTTGCTTATTAATTATTATATTAAATTATTTAAAGCCAAGTTATGACTTTAATGCATTGTCTTACATAGACTCAAAATGGATGATAAAATTGATCCTTGATTATCACATCCTCTCCTTGATGATATTTCCTTCTCCTTTCAGTGTTAACGATCTTGCATCCACTAACGCGAAATTGCGATTAGATCGTTCTCAACATTTAATTAAAGGCACATTTAATATATTTACACCTGACTCATTCTTTTAGCAAGTAAAGGAAATCACTCACATAAATAAAATAATCATTCATATATATATGATTAAAAGAGAAGTTAATTTTTAATTAAGATTACAACATATAAAGCAAATATTTTATCCACAGTTCATTTTCACATGAATATAAATGCTTGTAACTAACATAACGACCATTATTCCATTGCCACGAGCTTGTTCGAATAAGAGGGGATGTAACAACAGCCACAAGCAAAATAACAAGGAGAAAACGACCAACACAAAAATTGCAAGATGTGGGAATTGAGCTCCAACTTGCTGAAGTCAAATTTCTGCCAGAAGAGGAAATTTGTAGCAAAAGACAATGGAAGAGGATTCAAGAAAATCATAATGATGCTCATTTGGAAGGTCCAAATTCTTCGGTCCATAGTGATATTAGAGTAGTGCGGTGAAAACATTGTGGTGAGCTCATTTTTCACCTAACTCAGCACTTGGCCTTGTGGGAGATTGAGGATCTCCTTAAGCATTTGAAAGAATTCATCATTTGCTAACAAATCAAAGTAGAGCATATTGTGGGTTTGTTACATCTCTTGCCTATTCCAAATTAGAAGTGGAAAGGCTTAATGATGCATCTCATCACAGGCCTCCTAGGGTACACAAAAAAGATTGATTTTGTGTTGTAGTTAGGTTAACTAAGTATACACTCTTCTTTGGTATTTCTCCTCAAGTGGCTTAAGTATTTTTCAAAGAAGTGAGTAAGCTACATGGGTTGCCTAAAAATAGTGGGTGATGGAGATAGTAGATTTCATAGTGCTTCTTGGTTGCGATTGTTTTTACATGGTAGCTAAGTTGCTGAATCGGGTACAAGTATGGGTATGGATACATGGCACGACATTTTTTTGGGGGGATTGGGTACGTTCTGGGTACATCCGTACAAAAATATAATAAAATATTCATATATATATGTATGTGTGTGTGTTTGTGTATGCAGCCTAAAAACAAAATTAAGTTCAGATATACCAATGCATATGCTAAACAAAACCATGACAAATTTCAATTTTTGAAACATAATATACTAATTTAAATTCAGTTTTCAATATCAAAAGGATCAAACTTGAATGTCATGATAGATAATCATTGTTTAACATTTAAATAATACAAATGGTAACCAATTCATTAATTTGCATCATATGGGTCATCATCAAGACCAAGATCATCATCAACATTAACATTAGATGATGGAACCCCACTGACACTTGCACTAAAAGTATGGTAACTACTTGACTCCTCAAAAACTGAAGATTGTGCAGCAAAAGATAGATCCAGGTCAGCTCGCTTCGGTTCTACATCTCACAACTTCGCTGCCCCTTCCTTGTACTCATCATCTTTGTGAGTAAGAAGGCACAAGTTGGAATGAACAAAAACTAGCTCCTCCGCTTTGCTTGATGCCAATCGATTGCGCTTCACTGAGTGGATGAAGGAGTATGTACTCCAATTTTTCTCAACTGAAGAAGAACTAGCAACCTATTGAAGTAAAGGGAGCTCTCATTAGAGTTGTGAAATTAAGAATTTTGTAAATCAAACTTCAAACTTGAAAATAGCGCATTTTAATTTTAAATGATAAAACTTAAAAGTTAAAACCAAATTTAGAGTGGTAAACCATTCAAAACTTACTTGAGATAAATTTTTTATTGTAAGAACTTGGAGATGTGGCATCTTGTGGCCATTGAGGTACCACCAAGAGTGTGCATCCTTCCTATAATTGTCACGGAGAGTAGAAGTACTTTGACCACAAGAAGCAACAAAATCAACAAATTCAGTTGTAACTTTATCTTCCATATTAGGATCAGTGAAGAGTTTAGTAAGAGCTTTCCTAAACCCTTTGCTGACTTTTGCATCATGATATGGTGGAAACTTTGTTTGGTATAGCAAGGATCTCTTCATTGTAATCTTTGGGAGTCAAAGTGAAGGCAAGAAGATGGAGTGGGGTGGTCATTTTGTTCCACCACTCAACACAAATTGAGTGCACCCCTTTGAAGAAGGTTTCTTCAAGATCTTGCTCTTTTGCATTTATGATGGATTTCATCTTCTCAAGCATTGAGTCAATGCCATCATAAACCTCCCCCAAGCATGGCTTATCCATGTTAGTAAAGCGTATCATACTCATGATGGGCTTGGTGAAACTAAGAAGATATTCCACTCGATCCCACCAAGTGTCATTATACAATCTATATTATAAATATAATATTTAATTTTTTTATTTTAATCAATAAATATAATTAAAAAATAAAACTATAAAATATGGCTAAGGTTTTTCATTTTTCGCAGAGAAAAACTAGGTTTAAAAAAGTTTACAAAACACAGAAAAAAATGAATGAAATCTTGGAATGATGCCGCATAGCTGTAGGTTTGGAACAATTTCGCGACCTGGTCAAATCGCCAAATTGTGTTGGAATGATGTTGCGCCATGGTCAATTGCGATGTCACCTGTTTCAGGCTCAGGTCGTGGCCAAAAGGAAAAACCAAATGAAAATGAGGCATTGACAGGTTTCCTTTTAGTTTTTAGGTTTTTTTTTGTTTTCCAAAATCAAATCACGCCTGAAACGATGTAGAATCAGTTCGGGTACACCACGTCATGCCTCGAAATGACTGGATACGAAACATTGTTCATGGAATCATTTCGGGAGCAAAAAATGCGATTCCTACTGGTACCCATAGGTGATTTGCTCCCGCTTTCGATTTGGGTACATTTCATACCCGAAATTGTAGGAGAACTGGAGCGATTCGGCTACTTAGCTTGGTAGGCATAGGATATATATTTTATGGAGCTCAGAGGATCTTGAAGAGAGTTGGGTAAGTTTTCTTATGAGTTGGATTTGCTAGAAAATAGCATGATTCATAATGTTTTGCAAAGATACTTGAGCTTCTAGGTTTGCAATTGCTTCAGGGCAAGCAATTTTGGGAAGGGCAGATTGCCATGTCTCCTTTTTAGAATTAAAATAATTAATTGAGGACCCAATATCTATACCTTATTTCCCATAGTCTAAGCGATAAAGTAGGAAATAATTTAATAATAATATTTTAAATTGGGCCCAATCACTTTATTTTCAAAATGGCAACTTAAATATTATTATTAATTTAATAAAGTGGCTGTCTAAATGAGTTATTATAAGACATGTAATATTTTATTTAAAAAGTGTTTTTAAACAATTGGATGGAAAGGTAAATTCAAGTTGAGGGCTCAAAAGACAACTATAAAAGAAAGTCATTTGCTCAAAGCAAATCATCCATTGTGATTTTGTTCATTTTATTTTGGACATTGAAGCATTCAAGGATGGAAAATATTTGGCAAAAGAGACTCAGAGGACGAAAACCCTCTTGGTTTCCATTGGATTTGAAGACAAAACTCCCATTGTCCATGAGAGGTGATTCTATTCATGGATCACATTGTGTTGATTTGTCAAAGATTAATTGAAGATTTGATTGTCAAGAATTAGATCGACTGAGTATTTGCAAGAAAAATCTAATTTATATTGTCCAATTGTTGATTGTGAAGGGGACTGAGGATTATTTGTTGTTGTACAAGATCAGATCTGCTGGTTTCTAGTCATATTTATGGCTGATTGTGAGATTTGCTGTGCTATACTCTACCGCACCTTTTGTGTGGGAAATTCATGCTCTATAGTTGGTGCACAACCTCTTTCCTAGCTGTGCCAAGGTTAGATCTGCCCTCAAAAAACATTTCTAGCAGCCATATTCATTGACATACATTTTCTTTGGGTTGCTGTACCACATAGAAGTCTGTTACTGTTAGTGTTTCTTAGATCAGATTGAACAATACAAGTAATTAAATAATTGCAATACATAAGACAATGAACACAACAAGATACCTTGGGAAAACCCTCCTCTTGAGGGAGAAAAACCCAGCAAATGATCTCTTCTATAATGTAGAACAACTAGCAGAAATCTGCTTACAACTCAGGCCCAGCAATGGCCAATAAAGAATGTAATGAGGTCGCAACTCTCCTAGATACACAAGATACAAATGAATATCTTCTTCCTTGAAATCGGACTGCTGTTGCAAATGCAAATTCTGCTCTTGATCATAAATGCGAACTTGCTTGAGATAGGATTACCTTACAATGATAAAGTGACCTTGTATATATACATCATAAGGTGCCTCTTGACTTAGGTCGGCCTCTTTAGGAAAATACAATAAATGATAACAAATAAAATATCTTGAAGTCGGCTCTTTGCTTTATTTAGATATTGGGAACATGAATTAAATAGCCGAAGGCTATTCATTTAATTCATGTGTTCTTTGTGCGGATGAAGTGAAGACCACAGCTGCAATAACATCAACACTCCCTCTCAGCTAGGGATGAACTTCCATCTGCACAAGACACATCATATTAGAATGAAAACAAAATAGAATATCACCTCAACGTGATATTAACCATTATGGCTACTTCCATAGATGGTATAAATAAAAATCATCACGGATTCCCTCACGTGATGTTGTCATGGAGTCACACACATGACATCCACCATAGCTTCTCCCAGGGTGGAAACAAGGGTGGAAACAAGGGCTTTCACCTCAAATCTCTCTCAATAGAGAATTGCATTATCAAGGGCTTACACCTCAACTCTCTCTCAGCAGAGAATTGCATTATCAAGGGCTTGCACCTCAACTCTCTCTCAGCAGAGAATTGCATTATCAATCAAGGATCACTGATTACTGAGACTCTTTCTCAGTCAAGGCTGCATTCTCCACCATACCAAGTTTCTCTCGGAAGTACACAAACTTAATCCTGGCGAGAGGCTTGGTGAGAATGTCTGCCGTTTGCTCTTCAGTGCTGATATACCTCAACTGTATAGCTTTCCTTTGCACCATATCTCTAATATAGTGGTACTTGATCTCAACATGTTTTGTTCTGTCATGAAACACAGGATTGACAGAAAGCTTCACACAGCTTTGATTATCACAGTGTATAATAGTAGGCTCCATTGATTGTCCAAACAATCCTGCAAGGAGCTTACGAAGCCACACTGCCTCACGAGCTGCCACACAAGCTGCTATATACTCTGCTTCAGTTGTACTCAAGGCCACTGAAGACTGTTTCCTGCTACACCAGGAGATCATAGCAGTCCCCAAACTGAAGCAACAACCAGAGGTACTCTTCCGATCTGAGACACATCCTGCCCAATCAGAATCAGTAAAACCATGCAGCTCCAAATCCACGTTTGAAGAATATCTCAACCCATATCCAATTGTGCCACATAAATATCTCAGGATATGTTTAGCTGCTACAAGATGTATTTGCTTTGGTTCACACATAAACTGGCTAAGTGCACTCACTGCATAGCAGATATCAGGTCTAGTGTTAACTAGATACATCAATGAACCAATCAACTGTCTATACATCGTAGAATCCACTGGTTCTGAACTAGCTGCAGCTTCTTTCAACTTATCTAGATTAGTCTCCATGGGTGTAGACATAGGTTTGCAGTCAATCATACCAAACCTTTTGAGAATGTCAACAGTATACTTGCCTTGACTTAGAATCATCTCATCTGGATTTTGCCAAACTTCTAAGCCAAGAAAGTAATGCATAAGACCTAGATTCTTCATCTCAAACTCTGAAGCTAATTCCTTCTTGCATTTTAGAATTAGATGTTCTTCACCAGTAATGATCAAGTCATCAACATGTAAAACCAAAATTAATGCTTCACCATTTACTACTTTGAAGTAGAGTTTAGAATCTGCATCATTCTTTGAGAAACCCAGACTTGAAAGATACTGATCAATTCTTTCATACCAAGCACGAGGAGCTTGTTTAAGACCATACAAGGCCTTCTTCAGCTTGCAGACATGAGACTCTTTCCCATGCACCTCAAATCCTTCTGGTTGCTCAATGTAAACCTCTTCTTCTATTATGCCATTCAGAAAAGCTGTCTTTACATCCATTTGGTGAATCTTCCATCCTCTAGATGCAGCAATAGCAATGATGGTTCTAACAGACGTGTAACGAGCCACAGGAGCAAAAGTTTCTTCATAGTCAACTCCCTCTTTTTGTGAGAACCCTCTAGCCACAAATCTAGCCTTGTGTTTCTCAATGCTCCCATCAGCTGCATGCTTGATCTTGAAGAGCCACTTAGAAGACACCACAGATTTGTCTTTGGGTCTAGGAACTATATCCCAAACATTGTTCTTAAGTATGGACTGATACTCCTCAGTCATGGCATCCTTCCATACTTGTTGACTAGAAGCTTCTTCAACATTTGAAGGCTCTGACTCAATAATCTGACTCATCAAGGCGACATAACTAGAGAACTTGTGAGGTCTCTTGCTTTCTCTGAAAGCTCCTCTTGGAGCTGCAAAACTTTCTGCTTCCTGCATTGTCCTACGAGCCCAAAGAGGTCTTTTCTTTCCAATCACAATGTCTAGGGGCCCATCAGTAGGATCCAAAGGCTCAGCTGGATCAATATCTTCTTTAGATTCTGTATCCTCGTTTAGGTTCTCTGGAATATGGTCAACTTCCATATCTTGAGGAGGTTCTTCTTCATCAATCTCCATAGGAGTGCCTTTGGATCTTCTATAAGCAACATCTTCCTCAAATGTGACATCTCTACTAATCTCAATAGACTTCTGTCCTGGAATGTATATCCTGTAAGCTTTTGATGTCTCACTGTAGCCTACAAGAATTCCTTTCTTCCCAGAAGGTTCTAGCTTTGTTCTCTTTTCCTTTGGAATATGAACATAGACTGGACAGCCAAAGATCCTCAAATGACTAACTTCAGGCTTCACGCCTGAGAATGCTTCTTCAGGAGTTTTATTCTCTAAGATCCTGTGGGGACTCCTGTTTTGAACATAGACGGCTGTTCTTGATGCTTCAGCCCAAAGAGAGATTTGTAAGTCTTGATCATGGATCATAGCTTTCACTGCTTCCACAATAGACCTATTCTTCCTTTCAGCAATACCATTTTGTTGAGGATTATAGGGAACACTGAACTCCCTCTTAATCCCTGCTTCAATACAAAAGTCTTGAAAGGTGCCAGAGGTGTATTCTCCACCATTATCAGATCTCAATACCTTGATCCTTTTCCCAGACAGATTTTCAATCTGTGCTTTGAATTCTCTGAATCTTTCTAATACTTCTTCTGATTCTTTAGATCTCAAGAAATAAATCCAAGTCTTTCTAGAGTAATCATCAATGAAAATAATATAATACAAGAAACCACTAGATGATGCAATAGACATTGGACCACACAAATCAGAATGAATGAGATCAAGAATACATTTAGATCTACTTTCACTGGAATGAAACGTACCTTTTGTGTTCTTGCCTAGGGCACATCCCTTGCATGTACCTTCATGTTCTTGATCGAATTTCGGAAGACCGGTGACCATCTTCTCCATGATAGGTAGAGCACGAAAGTGAATGTGAGCCAATCTTCGATGCCAAAGATCACACATGCTGGTATTGTTATGCACAAGTGCTTGAAGAGGACGAGTGCACAGCCTGTAAAGACATTCATGTCTAACTCCAATCACTTGAGCAGTTTTGAAGCTGGAGTTCTTTGCCCATATAAGAACTTTGCCTTTAGAGAAGGCAACTTGATAACCCTTGTCTTCTAATGCTGAAATTGAAACAAGGTTCCTCTTTATCCCTGGTACGAACAGTACATCATTCAACTCCAAAGAAATCCCAGAATCCAAGTGAAGAGTGGAATTTCCAATCCCTTTTACAGAATATCTAGCATCATCTCCAATAACAACTTGATCACTGGAGTTGCTTTCCACTAAGTTTGAAAGGTGACCCCTGAAACCGGTGATGTGCCTAGAAGCACCACTATCAATCAGCCAAGTGTTAGAGTCAGTAGAAACATTGCTAGACAAGGCTGAATAAAACAAATAATCACTGGAGTCCTTTTGTGGAGCGATTTCTTCAACATCTGCAGTGGCAACTTGATGCTTAGGTCGTTGAGGACAAACCCTCGCAAAGTGACCATACTTATCACAACGAAAACATTGAATCTTGGACATGTCTCGTTTCCTTTTGAAGGCAGGAGCATCATCATTTCCATCTCCTCGATTCCTCTTGAAGAATCCTTTCTTAAAGCCTTTTCCTTTGTTTGATGAATGAGAGGCAAGAACTTGTAAATCTTCATTCTTTGAACTTTGACCAATTCCCCTTGCTATTAGTCTTGACTCCTCTTGAATGCAGTCAATCCTCAATCGATCAAACTTGGGAAGTTCAGATCTTGCACTGATTCCTTGAATGAACGCCTCCCATGAAAGCGGAAGACCATTGAGAGCAAGCATAGTCAGGTCTTTATCATCAATCATGTGGCCAATAGTAGAGAGCTGATCTCTTATCTCTGAAATCTTCATGAAGTATGTAATGACAGATTCTCCTTTCGCCATTCTCACATGATGAAGTTGTTGCTTTAGTGCGAGAGCTCGACTAGTGTTGTTGATTTCATACATCTCTTCCAAGGTTGTGAACATCTCTCTTGCTGTATCCAACTTGAAGACAATCGGTACAACATGATCCTTGACGGAATCAACCAATACTTTCTTTGCCCTAGTGTCTTTCTTCCTCCACTGCAATTTCTCTTCTTCCCCCTCAGGTTCAGGAACTTTTGTTTTCACGAACTCAGCTAAATCATTCTCCTCCAAAGTGAGCATGATTTTGAACCTCCATGATGTGTAGTTCGAAATCCCTTCGAGTCTATCCTCGATTTTCAGACCGTTCACCATTTTGAATTTGAGAAATAAGAGATAGACTGAAAAAGAATAAGGTAAGTATTGCACACTAAATCTGATCACGATCTTTTTCACACCCGCTCTGATACCATGTTAGTGTTTCTTAGATGAGATTGAACAATATAAGTAATTAAATAATTGCAACACATAAGACAATGAACACAACAAGATACCCTGGGAAAACCCTCCTCTTGAGGGAGAAAAACCCAGCAAATGATCTCTTCTATAATGTAGAACAACTAGCAGAAATCTGCTTACAACTCAGGCCCAGCAATGGCCAATAAAGAATGTAATGAGGTCGCACCTCTCCTAGATACACAAGATACAAATGAATATCTTCTTCCTTGAAATCGGACTGCTGCTGCAAATGTGAATTCTGCTCTTGATCATAAATGCGAACTTGCTTGAGATAGGATTACCTTACAATGATAAAGTGACCTTGTATATATACATCATAAGGCGCCTCTTGACTTAGGTCGGCCTCTTTAGGAAAATACAATAAATGATAACAAATAAAATATCTTGAAGTCGGCTCTTTGCTTTATTTAGATATTGGGAACATGAATTAAATAGCCGAAGGCTATTCATTTAATTCATGTGTTCTTTGTGCGGATGAAGTGAAGACCACAGCTGCAATAACATCAACAGTTACACCCTTGGTCATAGTCCATAACAACATTATGACAGTTGCATCTGCCCTATGTCAAGCATAATTAATATTTTTGAGGATCTGTACAGTTGTACGACAAAGTTGTGAGTGTACACCTCTATGATTTTTGTTGAAAATTAATAAATATATTGGCACCAAGTTGCAGGTTTGTTATTGATAATTTATGAGGGTTTATTGTTGCTAGTAATTGTAATATTTGCTTATTATATTGGCTGTAATAATTGACAATTAGCATTAATTATCAGATTTTCTGTTCATGATTAGTTGTGAGGTGTATATGAGGGTTTCATTTGTATATTAACTGTTAGTAAATTGGATCTGCTATCATATTTATCATATTTTGGTAATAGAAGGGTTTCCAAGTTTATATTAGCCATCAATATTCAGATTTGTTGTCATGATTGAATATTTTGACATTTGAGGGTTTCCAAATTTGGATCAGCATCGTGGATAGTTGGATCTATTGTTTCAACTATGAAATTTTGATAAATGAGGGTTTCCTAATTTATTGCTGCTAATCATACTGTTGATTATCATCTTATTCATTGGAGTTTGGCATCTACATTTGTATTTTACATCTATTTCATCTTGCACTCATTAGGAAAATTGCATATTTCCTAAGGTTTTTTGATTGGGGACATTACACCATCAGATAAGGGTAAGAGAGGAGGATGTTCATAGAACAACATTCAATTGTCATTATGGGCTCTATGAGTTTTTAGTCATGCCTTTGGCTTGATGAATGTGCTTGCTACTTTCTAGTCTTGTATGAATCAAATGTTCATTAAACAATTGAGGAAATCTGTGCTAGTATTCTTTGATGACATTCTCATCTATTGCAAGGCTTTGGAAGATCACTTGAGATATTTAGATGAGGTATTTGACATTATTGAACAACAATCTTTCTTCGCTAAGGCATCCAAATGTGAGTTTGGGATGATAGAGATTCTGTACTTGGGGCACATCATCAATGGCCAAGGTGTCCAAGTGGATTAGCAACAAATACAAGCAATCTCATATTGGATTCTTCCAAAGACCTTGACACAATTGAGAAGATTCTTTGGCCTTTGCAATTACTACACGAGGTTTGTTAAGGGTTTCTCATAGCTGACATTATCATTGGTGTATTTAACAAAGAAGGGAGCCTTCTCATGGACAAATTTGGCACAATGAGATTTTGACAAGCTCAAGGAGGTGACAAGTCCATGCCTCATGTTAGCTGTAGTGGATTTCTCATTTCCCTTTGTATTAGAGTGTGATGCTTTAAGAGAAGCGATCAGGGTTGATGTAGAACGACCATCCCATAAAATTTGAGGGTTAGAAGTTCAAAGGGGTAGAGAAAGGATTCTCAATTTATGAGAAGGAGATGTTGGCCATTATGCATGATTTGGCTAAATTTAGGCAATATCTAGTTGGCAGTATATTTGTGGTTAAAATTGACCACAACAATTTGAAATTCTTCTTTAGGTAGAGAGATTTGAACGTTAGACAACAAAATCGATGAGTAATCTATAGGCTTATGATTTTGATAGATAGTATGTTAAGGGTAAGAACAATGTTGTAGTTGTTTTTTTATTTGGAAAACCAACTTCATATTTTATGTTTGATATTTTTGCTGATTGGAAGGTGACCATAATAACAAAGTATGCAAAGAACACATTTGCTATCGATGTCCTTGGGACAAATTATAGAAAATGATAGATATAAGGTAGCAAATGATCTAATCCTTAATAAGGATAGAGTATATCTTGTCCTAGAATTAAAGGTGAAGAGTAATGTCTTGAGAGCAATTCATGATACACCTTTAGCAAGTCACTCATGATACTTCTAGACGTACAAGTAAATTAGGGAGAGATTTTCTTGGAGAGGACTCAAGGGAGATGTCCTCAAACACAGTAGAGAGTAAGGTCCTTCCTACAAAACAAAATAGAACAAGTGTTTCTAGTAGGTCTACTACAACCCCGACCTATCCTTAGTCTAAAATGAGAGATCATCTCTATGGACTTCATCATTGGCCTCCCAAGAGTTGAGGGTAAGGATTGTATATTTATGGTAGATAGACTCACTAAATGTGCTATTTTTTTGCAATATCTTTTGAGTACAAAGCACCACAAGTGGTTGTATTATTTTTCAGATAAGTATATAGGTTTCATGGGTCGCCTAAGAATATAGTGAATGATAGCAAGAATAGGTTCCTTAGTTTATTTTGGTAGGAGATTTTTTCATTTGGCAAGAATTGAGTTGACACCTAATACCAATTATCCCCCTCAAATGGATGAGCAAATAAAGATTGTGAATAAGTGGATTGAAGGGTATTTGAGGAATTATGTAGTAGGGTAGCAAACAACATGGATCAAATAGCTCTATCTAGGGGAGCATTGCTACAATAGTTTACATTATATGTCCATTGGTATGACTCCATTTAGGGATTTAAATAGTTACGAAGCTTTAACTTTTGTTGATTTGATTATCATGAACAATAGAGTGTCAAGGGCTAGAGACTTGGTCAACTAGAGCCAAGAAATTTTGGAGTCACTTATGAAATTTTGAGCACAAAATAAAAAAAGATGGTTGCAAATCAATGTCGCACTTAGCGGACTTTTGCAGTTGGAGACATGGTTTTCTTGAGGTTACATCCATACTAACAATCTTCTCTAAAGAGAAGTGGAGTTGAGAAGCTCAAGTTTGGCTTCTATGGGCCGCATAAGATTAGGTGGAGGTTGCTTTTGAACTTGAGTTGTCAAAATAAAGCATAATTCATCATGTATTTCATGTTTCATGCCGCAAAATGACATTTGGGTAGCATACCACCCCTTTAGTAGAGTTTCCTCCTCTGGATGATGAAGGTAAGTTGATCCTAGTTTTGAAAGCCGTCATTGACAATAGAGAGAAGAAATTGAGGAACAAGAGCATAACAAAATATCTAGTGCGTTGGAAAAATCTCCTAGTTGAAGATGGTACATGAGAAGGTTCAAAGATATGTGAGCATTCAAAATTGCATTTGCTTGAGGGCAAACAATTTTGGGAAGGGTGGATTGTCATGTCCCCTTTTCAGAATCAAAATAATTGGGAGACCCAATAGCCTATTCTTTATTTTTTGTAGGCCAAGGGAAAAAGTTAGGGAAATAATTTAATAATATTTTAAGTCAGTCCTTGTAACTTTATTTTAAAACATTATAAAAGGATAACTTAAATATTATTATTATTTTAGTAAAGTGGGCCATCTAAATGGGGGATAATAAGGCTTTATGTAATATTTTATTAGAATGTTCTAAGTGAACACTTTTGAACGGAATTTTCTGAGGGAAAGGGTAATTCAAATTAAAAGGGGCACCAAAAAAGAGTTTAGAAAAGGAAGAGAATTGCTTGAAGGAAATCATCCATTGTTTATGGAAATCAAACCCTTTCTCAGAGCTTAGACACTTGTGTTCATCTTCTCACTTGAGGGAAAAATCCCTTTGGGTGCGAGAATTTGGAGGACAAAAAACCTCTTGATTTCCAAGTAAGAGGAAAGGACAAAAACCCTTTGTTTTTTGAGGTGTTTTCACCTGGGAATCATAGTCGTGCAAAGAATATTGCAGATATTTTTAATTTCCAGTTTTTTGAGGTGTTTTCACCTGGGAATCATAGTCGTGCAAAGAATATTGCAGATATTTTTAATTTCCAGTTTGCTACAATACCACTGCTACAATATTGCCTCTATAATACCCTATCATTGTGAGGAGTATTTAATAATAATAGTTTCTATAAGAAAATATTATTTTATAACAACAATTTGTATTAGCAATTATTGTTTGTACTTGCCAGTCTATTCTACCCTGCTCACTGCTACTACAGTCTTGCCAATTGGAGCTTGTTTATTTATGTAGTTTTGATTTACAAATTCATGAGGGTTGGTGTATGCAGCTATTTACATCAATATTTAGTTAGTATCAATCGATTGTTTTGTGACTTGCCCATTGCAATATTAATATAAATTGTTATGCCAGAAGTTTGATCATTGATATTAGTATTTACATGTTGGTTAGTATTGTAATATTGCTTTGGTATTGCCTAGAAAGGATATTAAAAAAACTACAAAGTTCATAAAAATATTAGAAAGAGACGTTTCAAGGATTAAAATAAAGGTCAATAATTTTTATTTTTTTTTTAATAAAAATCATAAATTCATTAAATTTATAAGATAGAATAAATAAATGGACTAGAAAAGTAGAAATTTATGTGGTTGCATTGAAGTGAATGTTACAAAATTACTAGAACTAACTCATTGCATTTCTTGTCATCATGTGTTCGCCTCAATTCCAACCTATGCTTTCCAATGATAATTGGGAGTCAAACTCTCATATTACCTATGACAGCTTGCTTTTTTACCAATGCCTTTGCTAAATCTTGGACCATTTCAATCTCCTCACCTAAGTCCAACAATACTGTCACGAACATTGAAGAGATGTCAATGTTCACCTTGCAATGATGCTCTAAGACCAGGAACTCCTCACCTAGTGTTCATGGAATCACATACAAGAGTAGGCCAGACTTTGTTTTGAAAACCTTTTTTAACCTCATCTCTGAGATAACACCTAGGAAGGCCATTTGTCAACCATTGCTGGTAAGCCTAAGACTTGTATCCATATCACCAATGGCAGGTGTGAGTGGAGAAATGAGATGTAAACTATCTAGCAATAAGATTATACACCACTTCCCACTAAGCCAGATTATGGCAAGAAAGGTGTCATTACTCCACATTGCTTGTATGCATGTGTGAAAATCGTCGACCATTATAATCCAAGATCCATCTAGCCTGGAAATGACTTCAGTGTATGCTTCGTCCTTGTCGAGCAAGTTTCATAATGAGTGGTGGCAGACTAAAGTTTGGGATTAACATGTAAACTTAGATCTTCCTAATCCTCAATAATTAAACTGATTTTCTTATTTTCAGTCATTGCAAAGGCAAAATTAGCTTGGTAATCAGCTATAGAGTTAGCTTCCCTATCAGCTAAAGAGTTAGCTTCCCTATAAGTGTGTTTTACAGGTGAATCTCCTATTCTTGAATCTCCAAAGCCTATTTGCATATTGTCTTCCTCTAGTGAAGCTCACTTAACACTAAAATGCTTAGAATTCTCTAGGGGAATCTGCTTATATGCAAACATAGGTAGAGTAGGTGACAAATTACTGTTTTTTGAAATGACAGCCTATAAATATGGGTACAAAACCGTAAGTCATAATTCCATTTAGCTGAGATCACTTCCATGGCTGGCAAAAATGGCTAACTTGCCCATACAGTAAAATGTAGAATTGTGCTCCCGTGTCCATGGACAATGATGTCGGCCATGTGAAACCTGATTTCAAAGAACATTTTTAAGGGACCAAAAGGAACTGGGAAGAATAACCGGATAATGTGAGGACAATATGAGGACACTAACAGGAAGGTAAGTATCCAAACAAGGACCCACCGCAATCTCTCGACAAGATATCTCAAGCTGGCCCACCCTAACCCTGAATTTGGGAGGTTAATATGCCAAAAAGTCCTTGAAAAACAATATGTTAATAAAACAATTTTGAGGTGTATATGTGTATTTCTGCAAAGCTGCTATTGATATTGCAAACAATTGGCATTCTTTTAGAGATGTTTTTTTATATTATTCTGTAGCTAATCCATTACTAGTAGTAACAAAGGGGAATGCATATATCGTTCATCAGATTTCAATTTTTGCCTCAATGATATCATGTAATGAAAATTCTCTTTACCTTGCTACAATCTTGTATAGTTTCTTGCACTGGCACAAGGCTTTAATAGTAGTGGTGTTGATCTCAGATTCCTATACTTGATATCCTTTCCATAATGAATTCCTTGCATATGAGTTGAGTTCATTGCATAGCATCTTGATTCTTTACTTACCCTTTTGCTTCCATATTTGAATTGCATGCATGTAATCGATTTTTCTGTCACTCTCTGAATCAACAAAGGCATTTTCATATAATTGTACTTTATTTTGTAGGAGTGTGAATTCTTCTTCATGTGAAGGATATCTTTCCAAGAGGTTGGAACTTGGATTTATCTGCTTCTGGTAAATTGAATGTGCTTCAACTCGAATTAATGATCAATAACTTGAATCCTTCTTGCAACAGAAGTCACTGCAAAAATTAATTAAGTAGCAGTCAAATCCTAAAATAATTAATGTTTCTTAATAAGTGTGAAGGAAGAAACACACTAATATACACACTGAAACATATCATTGTTTATGATGATCATGGATAGCTTTGCTTGAGATTTTCTCTTTAATAGCATCCTTGAATTGTTTAGACCTATTTATGATATCTGTATGTTTATTTTTTTCAGACAAAACTCTGTAGGAGGTGCACGAGGTTCTAGGATCCTTTAGACTGCATTTCTCAACCCATTGAAGAGTAATGAAACGTCTGTTAGACAACAAGTTTATTAGTTTCAGTTGTTCTTTGAATTGGAAGTTTTCTTTAAGAAAAAACGTGATATTGAAGTGCCCACATTGCAAGAAAAAAGAGGTTTTCTGATTCATGTATTTATTTATTGTTAATGAAATAAGTACTAGTTTGAGGATTGCAGGTTGAGAAAATACAGTTTGAATTTTGGTTTGGTTTTAGCTATGACAATTTTTCTGTTGAAAATTTCAATGCATCCGAATCCTATTGAAAATTATTTTTGTTGTTGGTGCAGTACTTCTCATCATCCTCTATGAATGCAACAGTTCAATCTGTTCGTGATAGTCTTGACAAAGTATGTGACAGTTCTTGTTTTAAAATTCATTTATTTTCATTGTAGAATTATTAAAATTGTTCTGTCACTCTGTAAGTCATTCATTTTTTGGGTGAAATATTTAAACCATTATTCAAGACAATGATTTACAACCTTCCTCCACTTTTGCTATGTATCTTGACAGATTTCCAATGGGTCTCTCCCAAGCCAAGCTAGGAATATAGAGCAGCCACTGGGTAAAAGAGAAATTCATGGCAGCCCTGAAACAAGTTCATCTTTGAAGAAGACACAACATGACAACAGGAGAAGGATCTGAGGCCGGATATTTTTATGTGAAACATGGAGGATCATCCTTAGATTCCTTATGTATAGTCTTCAATGTTTTAAATTGACTGAATATCCATCTCAGAAGCATGAATTATATTTGGTATGGTTATTCGGAAGGCTATGATAATTGGAAGCATCATTTGCATAATCTGTTGATGAAAGGGCGTTAGATTAGATGTAAAAGCATAGGGGAAACCTAACATGATTTGTAGTGTGGATGATGGCTAATGTCTTAGGCTCTGCCTTTGTCAAATTGGAATATAGGAATAGTATATAGAAGTACATGAAGTATATAAGCCAATGTTTATAAAAGTACAAATATAGGAATAGTATATAAAAGTACATGAAGTATATAAGCCAATGTTTATAAAAGTACATGAAGTATATTTTTCATCGCCTTGCTAGTATTGTTGTCAGTTGCTTAGTTGGATTACAAATTTCTGGAACGTGCAAGAGTGAAAGGAAATTAGTGTTGAATTATAGAAATTCTATATTTTAATTCTCTGCTCTCTACATTAAGATTGATATCAGTTTGTAAGTTTGCTTTGGTTTGTGTATTTTAACGTGACGATCTTTTTGGGATAGAAGAGATACTAGCAATTCAAGACCAAGTTCTTTTTATCAATTTGGAAGAATTCATTTCTTACCTGGGGGCATGCTAGGTCTGCGATTTGCATGTTTAATGCAATGACCTCTAGGCCATAAGGCAAAGGGGCCTCTGTGGGTCCTTACATATAAAATGATATGGGCGAATGCATAGCAGTGGACATCCCAAGACATCTTACATTGACAGTGTAGGCAATACAACTCCCAGAAACAGTAGTTTCTTGTTGGAATTGGAGATTAAGATCACGTCTCATAGAATGAACAAGACACTTACGGTTTGTACCCTTAATTCTTAGAGAGAAGGTAGGGACAGTTTATAGAGAATCTTTCACAGTGGATGCTGTGTATTCACTACATGTATGCATGAAATTTATTATATTGTGACACTGTTGTAGGCAGTTATGGCCAGATTTATAATAGTTTGTGATGAGGCTGACTTGTGGCAAGGGTTGTGATTATTTTGATGATACTGACTTGTGATCGTCATTCTTGTTGCATTTAAGACTATGTATTAAGGACAGCTCCCACTTTGGAGAATCCCAATAAAAAATACTCTTTTTTACTTAATTTCAATCTCTTTTGTGCGCATCATAGTGGTGATGTGAAAACTCTAGTTGAAGATGCAAGAACAATAGACAGTATTTGTAAAAAGATCAACCAAGAGTGTCAACATGAGAAATATAATGGATTTTGAGACCAGCGAAGTTAGCATAAAGTTCATTGGCATAAAAAAGTTAAAGATTGCACATATATTCAAAATTTGTTAATATATGCCATTGTATTGATCTTATAGCCCTACAAAGATAGTGCAAACTATAAGAGGTTGATGATAGTATCGAGAGAATATCATAGATGGGAAAAACTCGTCTCCAAAAGAGAGAATAATAAATGATTGCACTAACTATGAAAAAAGGATAGGACACAATGTGACCCCCCAAGGACTGCTTTTGTCATGCAAGTACAATAGATGTCCCCCCGATTGGAGAGAAAAAATGAGGATATGAATCCCCCCCATAAAGAAAGAGCTCCCGTGCCAATAATGTACGCTTGAAGACAAAATATGATCCACTGCTTGCAAACAACATTTATCCCCTTAGGAAGAAACATATCCATTGATGATTGGAGAAGCCAATCCAAAAGAATGGGTGATGTTGGAATTCAAATCCAAATGATGCGTGCCTTTGAAAACTGCTCATGTGTCCACATGTCGGAAAGCGATGATGTCGATCCAAGATCTTGTGAAGATTGATGTAGAACAATGTACAAAAGCGATGAAGATGGTGGGCCAATAGTGTTGATGTGGCTGTCAACAAAGAGGAGATGAATGTCCTCAAAGTAATCCTCCAAATCTGCAATATAGGACTCTACAAACAAGGATGATATGTTTGCAAGATATGAATCCCAAGTAGCTATGTTTAGAAGATGTATGATGTCTTGGTGCACTAAATCAATAGGGGTCAAGGATGTGGCGATGTTAAACTAATTAAGAACAACAAGAGATGATGATGTAACCTTGATTTGAAGAGTGGGAATATGAAGACAAGTCTTTGAACCATTGGAACATGTAAGACCTGCGATATACTCAAGCTCCTCTAAAGTATTGTCATCAAAGGGTATGTAATTTGCATTTGCAAGAGAGACTAAACAATTTGCACTAAGATCCTTTAGGTATGGAGAGATATGAGGGTCTCCACGAATCTCCCAAAGTCGTGTCCAAAGTGTGGGGACATTCAATGTCCGATGCACCATACATAGTGTCAAGATCAACACTAGAACAGATAACCCTTACAATATGATCACTGATAATACCCCATGTTGATAAAATCCTTGGTGTGTCTGGTGTAGGTATAAGTCCATGCAAATAAGGCAAAATATCAAGCCACTCAAGATGTGTTAGGATGCCATGTCACCAAGATCCATAGTTATCCCTATCCAAGTTGATCACAAAAGGATGAACAAAAGTACCCATGATACTCACTCAAATGAAAAAATTAGAGACTAAATAACCTCAGTATTGATAAGACAAATCAAAATATGTCATCTCATGCAAACAAATACTTTCCAAGTGCCATGATGTCCAAGTAATTAAGCAAAGTATGAAAACACAAAATATTGAATAAAATGTACTTGGGGTAGGTTCTGAAAATAGTGCATGAATAGATCTGAAGAGCTCTGAAGTACTTTTCCACTGTTGCTTGAATCATGAAAATCGGAGATACAGGTGAAAGTTATGAGCTCGGAAGTGCAAAATGAAGATTTGACTTTCACTGAGAATAACAAGAACCAACAACAAAATTTGATAGTGAGACCCACACCATTGGAGAGTTCTCAGAACCAACTTTCCGACGATATTTCGTTTGCTCGATTTTGACACAGTATGCCCAAGTTATGCCAAAAAGAAAAAAAAATTTGCTTTAGGGGCAATAGGGCTTGGGGGGGGGCTTGGAGAGTCGTCTGTATGATGCCATGTTGATGTCAGCAAAGTACTGGCTTAAATTTGACGTTCGAATGGCCGTTACTAAAATGTCCTCCCCGTTAATTTTTTTTCAAGTTGTTAGAATAAATGCACGGTGCCGGAGATTCTTTGGAATCTTAAAAGCTTTAGTGGTTGGATTTTTGTTTGTTGATCGTCCCTGCTTTGAAAAACCCACTGGGACTTTTAAGGGGGCCATCGGTATGTGAAGGTTGATGGCTTATTTAAGCCACCGGTTGCAGCAATGGGGCCGTGCTTGAATTGACCACGCAAGCTAGGGTTCAACGTAGTAAACATTTTGCCCTTTTCTACTTTAAAAAAAAAAATTGCTTGCTTTTTTTAAAACCTTGGAAAAAAATATAATAACAAACTAGGAAAAATATGAATTGCTTGCCTATTTATGACTTGGTAAAAAAATCGATGTAGCAAGGGTTGTACGGATCCATACGATGATACAAATTTCTGTGCACATGCCCTAGGTTTTCAATTGTTCTAGACACAACGGTGATGCTCGTTTCGCCTTAGGATGAGCCAATTTTTTCGTCAAGGTCGGATCTCTTAGAATTCAAAAAGGAAGCTACAAATCTGAAGCTCTAATACCATGTTGGAGTTGATAGTGAACCCTATAGCTCCCATAAATCCCTGCAACCAAAATTCTTGTCACAAACAAGAGATCAAAACAATTGATTTGCTATGCAACCAAGAGAGAAAATATCGAATCCGAAAGAGCAATTGATTTGCTATGTATTAACTTGAATGGTTCTAACTTGTAATTATTACAGTGAATGTGCAAGCTTTATAAAAGCATGCAAAAGCAAACCCTAGATGAGGATTCGACTAGATAGTGACAAGTGTTCCAATCTCATGCAATGAGACAACTTGTCCTATATTTAATACAAATTAATAATAAAAAAGCACTCCTAAGTTTAGCTTAAGTGAACTAAAGTAATAAGGGAATTAATAATTAATTAATTATTAAGCGATGTCCTAATTACTCCAACATGAACAAAACCACACAAGAGAACACCATATTTATGTGGAAACCCTGAAGGGAAAAACCACAATGAGAAAAGCTACTTGGCACTACTACCCAAATCCAACCTCACAAAATAATATACATTTACAATAATTTTGTAGACACCAACTCATAAGAATTACAACCTTAAAGAGAGACACCAATCTCCTTGAATTTGACATGCAAACGCCAACTTACAGGGGACACCAATCTCTTTGAATTCTGATTTGCAAGCACCAACCTACAAGAGACACCAATCCCCTAAGACCGCTCTTCAACACAATCAGTGAGAATCAACTTTGATTAAGAGGCTTCAACCTCATATTATAGAAGGAAATATAGATTTGCTTTCGCTAAACCTACTTTGCATCAACATACAAACACATCCTCTAATGATGTCTCAATTTCACTCAACATATGAATTATCTCCACTCATATCACTTCTACACTTTCATCACACACCCTTCTCTACTAGTCACTCACTCATCATTTTTATAAAAAATATTCACAATATATATCCATTCCATTATGTTAACAACATCTAAATGTTGGCCTAGAACCCTTTAACACCATCCACAATTAACCATGTCGGCCAAGGATAAACCTTAATTCAATATTATATGAAACGTGTAGTTGTCAGCCCCAAAAACATATGCGTTACAATAGGTGTAAGATGATGTCATGCACTTTCTACCATTATCTTAACTCATCCTATTTTACCTTCACACACTTCCTCCAACTGGTGCACTCTTCCCTTCTCTGATGCAAACATTTAGACATTATTCACAATCAACCAACAAACACATAATTTACTCTCACTTCTATCTTGTAGCTTTGTGATTCAAATTTGCTAAAACTATAGATTACAATACTTCATGTGTAGTCTTAACTTCCAAACTGCAAGGAGGTGGTCTTTGAGAAAATTATCAGAGCTTTGAGAGAGAATTTCAACTTGTTGAATGGTAACATGAAGGTTAAAGGGAAGAACAACTGCCAAGAAAATGATTTCAGAGTTGTTGAGGCATGGATGATTAAGGTTGATGTGTCTCAAGTTCCTAAATCTATTAAGGGGCCTAGGGATGGAATCTTTTGGAGACTCCCTCCCCTTGGATGGGTTAAAATCAACTTTGATGGGGCGGCCAAGCCTGCTGGGTGTGGGGGAGTGATTAGGGATGATAACGACAATTTTATTTCAGTAGTGGTGCTCCCCTTGGGCACCTAGACTAACCGCCTTGTTGAAGCCATAGGGGCTTACCAAGTCCTTAACCTTGCTAGGAAGTTGAAGTACAAAAATGTTTGGGTTGAAGGAGATTCTAACAATATAATCCAATGTATTAAAGGGTCTCAAAAGTCGTCTTGGACTATAGAGAATTGGGTTAATTTATCTAAGGAAATTATTAATTCCTTTGAGAACTACTTTGTCACCCATGTCTATAGGGAAATCAATACGATGACAGATTATTTCACTAACATAGGGGTGAATGCGAATAATAAAGTGACGTGGCAGAGGAGTGATGGTCTTGAGGCTGACATCACGACCTTAATTATGTTTGATCGAACCCATGGGAAGGTTCAATTTCCCTCTCTGAATAATGATTAAGGTGAAGGCGAGTTTTCCTAAGTAGTCTTGGTATTGCTGTTTCATCATTTTTCTTCAAAGGGTGGAGTACTGCAGATTTTATGGCCTTATTAATCTTTGGTGCTTCGCACGCTTTTTGGTTATTTTTGCACTCATACATAGAAGAATTCTGGAGTCTTCTAAGAAAAGTTGCATTGTAGACAGAATGGGAGGCAAGCGTTGTAGGTTGGAACCGGTTGATTGCAATGAGCTGGAGAACAATGCAAAATTGTGGAGGGTGCTAGAGAAGGGCGATATCACGAGCTATATGGAGAAGCTCCATGGTAGGGATCAGGAGGTTACCAGGATTTTCGTGAAGGACTGGAATAATGGCAAAATTAATCTGTTTGGAAGGAAAATGAAGATCGATGAGCAATTAATTTATGAGGTAATTGGGATGTTGGTGGAGGGTCTCAAGTTTCGCAGAGATAGGAGGCTCTTCAACCAAGCGGTCAAGAATTTCCCTCGCACTGACAAGGAAAGAGAGGACCTGTTGCGAGCTACTAAGAGTAGCTATGATGCTACAAAAATCAAGTTGTTGTGGGGGGAGGTGTTGAGGATTATCATTGAGTATAACACTTTGGATGGGAGATACACCAGAATTTTTGGGTATCACTTTATGCTCCTGAACCATTTCAAGCACCAGGTTAGGGTCTCTCTTCCTTTTTACCTTTCTACTTCTTTAAATTTGAATCTTCAAAACCATGTGTCTAATTCGGTTAGATATCCCATAATTCGTGAGGGTTTACTTGTTCTCATCTATGAACACTTTAAAGCCTTACCAACCATCCATCATACCCCTTCTCCTCACTCTGTTTCTGATAAGGAGGAGTTGGGTGATAGTTATACAAACAAAGATGAGTGGGCTACTGAAATGGAGGGGGGGGAAGAGCACCCTATGGAAGCTAACAAGAAGGGCAATGTCAAAAGAAACTCTAAGTCTTGTGCCCTCGCTAACCTAGTGCAATGATGTCTATTGGCAGGGCCAAAATTATTTATCTTGGGTTTGATATGAAACCGAAAGGTACACCTAGGGTTTCTCATTAGGGGAAAGGTAAAAGAAAATTGGAGGACCCTTCCTACCACATTGATCAAGAGGAACCCCAACACACCAATTCTTTTGAGACGTCCAGCTATCTGGCTACGGACAAGGAGGATAGGCCGTGATACCCCAGTGACCTTAAGGAAGATGACCACTACTTCAAAGCTCAACGTGAGTATCCTGTTGACATCCTTGCTATAGCTCGCAATGGTTCTGTTGATAATTTTCGTTTGATCAGGTGGGCCTTCTTTGAGATCAAGTAGATAAAGCTTAATCAAAGGGGTTATAACAGTAAGTTGGAAAAGGTGGAGGGGGTTGATAACGCGAGCACGGACAAAGGAAGAGCAAAGGACCTGTGGACAGAAGATGAAAATAAATATATGGTTGAGTGCCTGAAGAAAACTGTGGAGGATTTGGAGCATTTCAAGAACAATCACGATGGCAAACTTTCTGATATTGAGGGGAGGCTAAAAAATGTTAAAGAATCTATTTAGAAAGTTTTGGAAATGAGCCACAAAATTCTTAAGTCCACTGCCAGTATCATGGACATGATGGTCAAAAATCTGGAAAGGGCTCATCAGGTAAAATCTATGGTGGATGTGGAGGAGGTTAAAGATCCAGGCCAAGCTGAAGGGGTTGGGCCAAGAAAACACACTAGAGACAATTTGAAAAGGAAGTCAGACAAGCCCCCTGCGGATATACATGACATGAAACAAGCTGCTATTAACATGGACAACCTAGAAAAGGAGGTCACTGAAATCCTGAGAAATCTGGCCTAGTGGCTGATTTCCTACAGGTGTTTTGCTAGTTTTTTTTTTGTGCTACCTCAGCGTTGGTCTTTGGTTTTTCTTTGCTGGCAACTTTTCATCTTTTGTTGAGCTTTTAATGCTTTATCCTTTCTCTTTCTACTATTAAAGGGTTTCAGAGCCCCTTCAAAACTTGCTTTTACCTTAATCAAAAACTTCCAAATTGCAAGCCATAACAATTAATGGACGTAGAATGCGGTACCAAAAACAATGTCAGTTCAATACAATGCATATTCTTCTTTTGAGAAGCAAACCTCAAAACACTACCACAAACACTTCCAAACTTCTACAAAAGTAGTAGAGAACTAGGAACCACAAATTCCATATGTACCTTGATTTCCCATGTTTTCCATTTTCAATAATGATAACATTAACATTATGCAACAAACATAATTGATTTACTACTTTCACATCAATGACAGACTGCAGTTGACATACCACTTTGACATCAATCAATCATACTACTTTGACATCAATGACAACACTGTGTTCAACATAACTTGCTATCCTCTTGCTTCTTTCCCAATTCCTCTATAAACCTTTGTAACTAAATCATCTCTTCTATAGAAGCAACATACTCAACTTTTGTTGTTGAAAGTGCAACAACCTTTTGCAATATGGAAATCCAACTTGTTGTGATTCTACCTATAGTAAAAATATTTTTTGTGGTGCTCCTGCTATCTATATCACCTACCATATCTAAATCAATATAGCCCTGTAGAGTAGAGTTGGAACCTCCAAAACATAATGCTTGGGTAGTAGTACCTCTCAAACACTCGAGAATCCACTTTACTATGTTCCAATGCTCTTTTCTTGGATTGTTAGATTGTTCATATACTTGTTTACAACTCCCATTTCATATATATATATGCCTGAGAATCCAGTTTATTGTGTTCTAATGCTCTTTTTTAGGATTGTTCATATACCTATAGTAAAAACATACCTTATGATGCTTCTCCTCGTATTTATATCACTTGTCAGATTTGAATCAACATATCTTTGTAGAGTAGAGTTGGAACCTTCAAAACATAATACTTGGGTAGTAGTACCTTTCAAATACTTAAGGATCCACTATTGCATTTCGATGCTCTTTTGTTGGATTGTTCATATAATCACTCACAACTCCCACTACATGTGCAATATCCAACCTTGTGCACACCATTGCATACATCAAGCTGCCAACTATTGATGAGTATGGAACTTTAAACATGTAGGCTATCTCCTCCAATGTTTAAGGAGAAATCTCCTTAGTTAGTTTGAAATGGCTAGTCAAAGTGTACTAATAGATTTGACATTCTGCATTTGATTTTTTTCAACACCTTCTCTATGTGCTCACTATGAGACAATGTTAATGTACAATTTTTCCTCTCTTGTTACTCTCATACCAAGGATTTTCTTTGCAACACTCAAATCTTTAATGGCAAATGAATTAGCTAATTGTCTTTTAATTATATTCATAGCCTGCATGTTAGACCCTACAACAAGCATGCCATCTACATACAATAAAAAGATGATATAGCTGCTACGATCTAGTCTCCTGAAATAAACACAGTGGTCAAAATGACATCTACTATAACCTTGTTTTGTCATAAACCTGTCAAAATTCAAATTTGGAGCTAGCTTTAGGTGATAAAAGTTCTTTGAACTACATACTAAATACTCCTTCCCTTTGACTTCATACCCATGTGGTTGTTGCATATAAATCTCTTCCTCCAAATTTTCATGGAGAAAAGTTGTCTTTACATCTAATTGTTCAAGATGTAAATTGTCTACTATCACTAGACTTAAAATAGTTCTAATTGAAGTCATTTTAACAACATGAAAAAATATTTCATCAAAATCTATACCTTTCTTCTGTGCAAAACCCTTTACAAAAAGTCTTGTCTTATACCTCCTTTTCCCTCCTTCTTTATCTTGTAAAACCATTTATTTTGCAATGCTCTTTTACCTACATGCAACTCAACCAAGTCCTAAGTTTGGTTTTGTACCAAAGAGTCCATCTCATCTTTCATTCCTTGCTCCCACTTCTTTTTTGTTTTTGTTTGCATTGCTTCTTCACAACTTTCTGGTTCATCAGAATCATTCAACAATACATAATACAATAAATGAGAGTATTGTTTTGGGGATCTAATTAACTTGGTAGATCTTCTTGCAGGAGTTTGAGGTACATGTTATTATTCTTGTGGTTGAATATTTTGATTTTCCGTCACCTTTAGAACTACATTTTTTTTGCAATTTCATCAAGCACCATATATTGTGTTTAAATTTTCCCATTTCTTTCCCTGCAATTGATATTTTTACATGACATTCTCATTGAATATCACATCTCTACTCCTAATGATTTTGTGATTTTCATAATCACATAATCGATAATTAAAATTATTTTCATATCCAATAAAAGTACGCTTCTTGGATTTTTCCTTAAGCTTTGTTCTATTTTCTTTATCAATATGGACAAATGCTTCACAATTGAAAGTTCTCATAAATGAGTAGTTTATGTTTTTACCTATCCATGCCTCCTCTAGAATACCACCATCCAAAGAAATTGAAGGCCCTTTATTTGTTAAGTAAACAAAAATATTTACATCCGCCCAGAACTATAATGGTAATCTTGCATGCAATCTCATACTCCTTGCACACTCTATAATAGTCTTATTCATCATTTCTAACACACTATTTTCTCATGGTTCTCTTGGAACCATCTTTTGCCTACAAATCCCATGGTATGAACAATAATTATCAAACTCCTTGTTGCAATATTCACCTCCATTATTTGATCTGGGAAATTTCAACTTATTTCTTATCTCATTCTCAACCAAATCTTTGCATTTCTTAAAAATATCAAAGACATTAGATTTTTTGTGAATGAAATAAATTAAAGTTTTTCTAATTGCATCCTCAATAAAATTAACATTATAATAGGGCCATTAAGAGTTGATACTTGAGCCAGTTCACATATATTTGAATGCACAATCTCTGACTTCTCACTCTTCTTTTTCTTCTCAAATTTGAGAAATTTGACTCTCTTTTGTTTTCCATAAACTCGATTTCCACAAAAATCCAAACCAACCTGCTTCAAACCTAGAAACAAATTTCTTGACTAGAGAATGTTGATCCCCTTCTTACTCATGTACCCAAGCCTATGGTGCCACAATGTTATATATTCTCCTATAGAAACTAAGGCAATAGAAAAATCAAATTATCAATATATAAATATATTGTACCTACATTTTCTTCTTTTGCTATCATCAATGATCCTTTAGTGATCTTCCATGAATTCTCTATAAATGTAACCATACAACCTTCACTTCCTAGTTGTCTTCCTAAAATTAGATTTCTTCTCAAATCAGGAACATGGCTCACCTCTTTCAACAACCATTAGTTTACATTTGGTAATTTTATTTGTATTTTACCCTTTCCAATAATTTTACATGGTTCATCATCACCCGAATAAACTTGTCTAAAATTACCTTGAACACAATCTAAGAAATGTTTTTAATAGGGTGTGGCATGAAATGAATCTCATGAGTCTAACACCCAAGAATTAGTAATATTATCTAATGAAAGGATTAAAACATCTTGCAACACATCACCTACTACATTTTCTTCCTTATTATTTTCTTGTTGTCCATCTCCCTTTTTTATCTTTCGAGACCAACATTCTTTCTTCAAGTGTCCTTTTTACCCATAGTGTAAGAACTCCAACCTTCCTCTGGATTTGGATTTTCCCTTTTTAGACTTCCCACAATTTCTTGGGCCTTTTCCTCTCTCCCTCTATCATCCCCTATTCTACACAACCAAAGCATTACTTGATGTCTCACTTTTGCCTTTTTTTTGCATTTCCTCGCTAAGGATAACAACAACAACATCATCAAATTTTAAAGTGTTTGAACTAGAGAAAAAATTACTCACAACCATGACCAAGCTATTCTAGCTTTTTGACAATGAGCACAAAATCAAAAGAGCCCTATCCTCATCATCAAAGGTTCCACTTACATAATTTAATTGATTGGTGTCCGTGTTAAACACATTTAAATGATCAACAACAAACCCACCTGCTGACATCTTTATATTAAATAAAAAATTAATAAGAAATACCTTGTTGCAAGCTGGGGATTTTTCATACAGATTAGCTAATGTCAACATCAGATCTACTATTGTCGTTTCTTTTGATATGTTGAAATTCATTGATGTTTCTAAGCACAACCGTATTGTTCCCAATTCCTTTATGTCAAGAATCTCCCATTTTTTACTTGTCATATTTGTTAGCTTCTTTTCTTTTCTATCAAATGGTAAGAAACAAATCTTCTGATATAGATAGTCTTCTATTTGCATCTTCCATAGTTGAATGTTTTGGCCATTGAAATTTTCAACCCTAAGCTAACCTTCTTCTACCATTGTTCTTAATCAAACCAAGAACCTTCCTTTTGAGTTTATTAGCCAAATATATGTACAACTCTGATATGAGTTGTTAGGAATAGGATTACAGAGCAATATATAATAAAAAGGAATGTAAAAATAAAATAGAAAATTAATATAAAACACAGAGACATAGATATACGTAGTTCACCCAATATGGGATATATCTATGGAGAAACAATTCATCCTTCTTTTATTACATCCAACAAAATGAAGGGATACAACCTACATCACATCCACTGTAACTTCCTCTTCGCTCTCTCATAGTGTGCACACACAATACAATACCATAATACAATGCCTTCATAAAAGAGGGTTGCCTTCTAGGGAAAAAAACCAACATAATCTCTATCGCTAGGTTTGTGATATAATGATAAACGAAATAAATTTACAATTATAATATATAATGTGGCTTTTAGGGGCATTGCCCCAGAACCACCATCCCCCCTTGACCCTGCAACCTCCCCCCTTCAACTCACGCCCCTCCTCACAATGAAATAAGCTCCAAAACTAATAAGATCATGCTCCATAACCAACAATCTCCCACTTAAAGATTGATCACATCAACTCCAGGAATATAATTAGGATCCACCAACAAAAGTGGGCTATACTACTGCTAGTTTTCCAAGCAACACAAAATACCATTTTGTTTGGAGGAAAAATAAACAAACACCTATTTTTGTTGAAGAGTGCATTAACGCCGAGGATGCACAAAAAGAAGGAAGTAGGGGGGAAAATCCTATTGACTGTAACCTTAAAGGATTTGGGGTTGAATGATATATCTACTTGTAGACTTATGAATCTTCCTTGTGCCAAAAAACTAAGTTTAGGGTACAAAGATTCTTCACTCTAGTGAAGAAAAAATCATTGGAACAATTTGGTTTCAAACCACCTTAACTTTGGGTTGGTAGTTTGTAAAGATTTGTAATGTCCTTTTTTGTTGTGTTATTGATTCTCTAGATTGTCCTTTGTTGTTTTGATATGCTTAATGCTTAATCTTTCTTTCTATACAAGGGTTTGGGCCCTTTCAAAATATTTTCTTACCTTAATAAAAAAACATGTGCCATGGTGATCAAAATGTTGTATATTACATTATTGATCCTTATTAGGGGCATCTTGTACATACTTCAGCTTGTAAATTTACAACTATGCTGCTTATCTTGTGGTACATGATGTTTACAAACATGCTAAATTTGACATGTAACTTGGTTCTTCCAATTCTAGTTGTAATCACAAGTTTTATAATTTATATAATTTAGCATGATCATCACAAACAGATGAACTAGTATACAAATTTTAAATTCATTTGTCTAAAAGACGTTAAAATACATTTGAGGAGCCTACATTAAATTTCTTACACAAAATAAATAAATAGGCATGATGAGATTGATATTTGTTGGCGTCTTTTAAATATATATAGATTAAAAAAGACACATTATTTATTTTAACTTTTAGAACTATTTTAGTGTAGATATTATTTACTAATATTTTATTGCAAAGTTATTCCATTTTTCAGTGGTAATGCAATATAGAAGCCATGCATAATGTTTTGAAAAGTTAAATGAAAATAAATTTATTTTTACTTCAAATTTTTAGTATGAATGCTATTTTTAATATGTATATAAACTATTAAATAGATGCACACACATAAAGATAAATAAGTAGATAAGAAAAATTATACACTACTTATTTTAACATTTGCTAAATGTTTTTATTTTAGACATTGTTTATTTTCTTTTTAATTAATTTTTTAACTTTTTAATAGTTAAAAAAAGAAATAAATTATTTACTTAAAGTTGTATGTCAAGAGCTTTCTTATCTTTCTAAACACGTTAAGGGTAAGGATAGTTTTTAAGGTAACAACCAAGGGAGATCTCAATTTTGTTCCATGAGACCTCCACCAATTGGTTGTTTTTTAATTTATCTTAAATATTACTTAACAAGGTGTAAAATTTTACTTCCCCTTGGGATCATTCTTGTGCCTCTATGACAAGTAAATTCTATCACCATCAATTTTATTCATGTTGTGCATCAACACAACGAAAAAGGAGAGAACATGTCAAGTGCATCATCATTTGAAAAACAATAGGGTGTGGAGAGATTATAAGATCACATGACACAAGATGCTTCTTTTCCTTCTCAAAACATCCTTACGAAAAAAAATATTATCTACCATATATACCATAGAAAATTGTAATGATCGTGCATACAATAATGGAAACAAATTCATATATGTCTATAAATAGAGTAAATTTGCATAAAAAATAGAAATAGTTTAGATAATAGAATAGATTCTTGAGGTAGGGAAACACCATAAAATTCTCTTTATTGGAAGAAATGACTTAATACTTTATCTCAAAATGATATCTAAACACATTAAATATTGTTCACATATCCTCGCTTACCTAAACTCCAAAATATGTAACACTCATTAGCCTACCACTACCACTTCCCCACACATGTCAAGAAAATATTTTTATTTCAATTGGATGGTGGAATTAATTACAAAGCATATACAACCACACGTTTATTCATTACTAATACATAATAATATCATACCCCTAAGCACATAATATTCCACCTCTTTTGGAAATATTACAAAACATATGCACCCACACTTTTATTCATTACTATCTAATACATTATAATATCATACCGCTAGGTACATAACATTCCATCCCTCTTAGAAATATTTGTCTCCAAAGCTCGAGGATC
This sequence comes from Sequoiadendron giganteum, assembly GCA_007115665.2. Lineage (NCBI taxonomy): Eukaryota > Viridiplantae > Streptophyta > Pinopsida > Cupressales > Cupressaceae > Sequoiadendron > Sequoiadendron giganteum. Next base: position 357,695,545 of record CM021108.1, read on the forward strand.
AAATTGAAGCTTTTCCATGCCCCTTTTTCTTTTCATTTTATTTTTCATTTGGATATGACTATGTACATCAACTTGAATATATATAAGCTTTGATCATAGTTCATTTAATGAACTTATTCACTATGCTTTGATCTTGATGCTCAAGGAATAATATAGATCTATGCATAACTAAATCAAGAAAATAACAACCATCATAAACATGTGATAAAAATTTCATTTCTATACATGCCCAATGCTACTTGTGATGCTAATCATAACATTTGTGAAAAAACATTGTTAACCAATGAAAGGTCAAAGAAATCACTATTTGTTGAAACAAAATTCTATAAATGAGTTTTTTTCAATTGAAAAGTCTCTTTCAATATTTGTATGTGCCCACCTCTAATGCTATCTTTATTCTTAAAAATTTCCACCAACACATTCCTTTTTATCGAATCCACTTAGGAGAAGAGGTGATCAATTGAAGAGAAAATGAGGATTTCTTTCACCTCTTCCACATCATTTTCAGTGGTAAACTGATGAGAAAAAATAAGAGAATCATCAAACATAAGCTAAAATATTTTCTTTAGTGCGTCTAGATGTTTCTTTGAAGAGAAGTCAAAATAAATTATTCTCATTTATTTGAAAGAAATCTTTGACATTTTGTGTAATTACCCTCTAATTCTAATCATACATCCATTTCCTTTTCATATTACCTTTTCACTTATTCATAAAGAATATGTTTATAAAAAACACCAACAAACACATTTCACATTCCTTCCACAACTTCAAGGCTAACCTTGTTTGAAAAATATCTATATGCTTTTTCAACATTATGTAAACCATAGGGTTTTAAGGATAAACGTAATCAACTCTCACTATAAAAAAATAAGAATTCAATTTACTCAACAAGGATTATATTAATCATAATGTATATTAGTCTTTCATCAACTATGATTAGTTTTCAAAAATGTTTCAAGCTCCAGGTATAGCGCCTGCATAGGCCAATGAGCATTTTTAAAAAATGGAGGTCGCTTTCAGTAGTATCAAGAGGCCCATGGCTTTTGTAGGGGTTACCAGTCTGGAACCGTTAGAACACTATTGCATTTGATGTCCATAGGAATCCTTTTCGTCCACAAAGAAAGCTTATCCGAGAAAAACATGAGGTCTTTGACATCTGTGAGCCTGAACATGGTCAACCAGTAAAAAAATTAAAACCCCTTGGCAACCACTTCCTCTGGACTGATATTGTCTCTGGCTTGAAGATGCAAACTTCTTTTCCCAACTGTATTCCTGTAAATTTTTCTTTACTAGAATATCTTTCAACTACAGATGGGGCGCCCTTCAATCCAAAATCATTGCCTTCGTCTAAGAAGGCTTTTCAAAGAGATCCTCCTTTCCAAGAGAAACGAACATTTCATAATAAGAGAAAAAGGGACTTGGAGAAGAATTAAAAAAAAAAGAGACTGGAAAGTAATCTCAAAGAACTCAGAAAGTTCAAAAGAAGCATTTCTCGCAGACAAAGCAGATCTGGAAAAGGAAAGATGGGAAAAAACTTCAAACCACTTAAATGAAGCAACTTTCATTCGCAAGGTTTAAGGATCAAAGGGGAACAATCAACATATCTCTACCAGACGAATTCATCGACATGCAGGTTTAGGATCTTCGGTCTTCAACGTTAATGTGTAAGTTTTTGGATTTTCTCCCTGACCTTGCCTCTTTAAAAATTTGGGCTTTTGAACATTGGCTTGGAGCCAATCAAGTTTTTTACGTACATCAAGGAAAGGGTTTCTTTATCATTCTTTTTTCTTCAAAAGTTGATAGGGATGCAATTTACAAGGTAAAATTGTGGGTCATTGAGGGGTGTGGCTTATTTTTTGTATCCATGGTTCCCAAATTTTAACCATTCCACTAGGGAAATATTTTTATCCCATTCTGGTTGCAATTCCATTCGCTTCCCCTTGAATACAAAGATCCAAAAATTGTTGAAATATTGGAAAACAGTTAGGCATTTTCTTAAAGCATGATTGGACTTTTTTTCAATAACCTTGGTTCTCCAATTAGGGTTTGTGTGCTATTGAACACTTCAAAAGTCATGCCAAAAGAAATTCATATTAAGTCAAAAATTGGGACATGGGTCCAGTCTATCTTGATAGAATCCCCAAAAAATATCTGCACTTTTTGTCATATGGAAGACCATATCAAAAGGGAATGTCAAATTGAGGAGGTTACATCTATGCCAAATAAACCAGATCATAGTAAAGTAAACCAATCAGAAAATCCTAAGATTTTGTCCATGGGAAATCTCTCTCAGGGAAGTAGACATAAGTGTTCAGATGAGGGAAATGATATGGAGATAATTTATGCAAAACCCATTGATATTGATATGAATAAGGTAACAATTTCAACCAATATCTTTTCTCAAAAAGATATTAAATTTTTTATTCTATCAATACCAGAAGATTGAAAAATGCAAGTTTTTTTTCCTTTCAAAACCATTGAGATCTTTCCTCAAAAGATTACTCCCAATCTCAAGCCTATAAACATGCAACAACTAGGACAAATTGCTAGGGGTCTTACTTTTGAGAATGAGGGCTTTGTGATGGAAAGGGATTCTTTATCTTTTCTAAAGGATTCAAATAATCAAGAACAAGATTTATCACAAATGTTTGAAGTTAAAAATGAAGCAATTATGTTGTTTGATACTTACACAATGGATTTAGAAATTACAAACCTCCATAACTTCATAAATTATGGTGATCTGGAGGGGATAGTAGATGATGTTTTATCAAAGGTTGAAGGGAAAACAATAGAGGAAATAGCAAAAGAAATAGTGAGAGAAGAGGATACTTTTGATTATTCTAAAACTCTCTCTATAATTCAGATGCTATGTGCATCAACTCCATCTAATAAAACACTTGGAAAAAGAGGAAGGAAACCCCATGCAGTGAAAGTTAAGGAGGAGATAGGGGCATGAATTTAGAATACACTGGATAGTAGTATGTGTTGAGAAATTATGTCTCAACTTCCAGCTTGAAGTCCTCGTTTTCATGCCTTGGTGATTTTGTGTTGTTTGCAAGTTCTGTCGGAGGCAGAACCGGAATGGAACTTGGCATTGTTCCATTTGCCTAGTTTCGGGTTTTCTATTCCCTCTCTATCTCCGGCTTTGCTTCCCTCTGTCTAGACTCTTAGTTTCACTTCGCAGTTTCTGGCGGAGGCGGAACCGGGTTTGGAACTTGGCATTGTTTCGTTTGCCTAAGTTTTGGGTTTCTGTTCCTGTTTCGACTCCGACTCCGCTTCCTACCGTTTGTTCTTCTCACTTCGTTTTGCTAGTTCTGGCAGAGGTGGAACCAGTTTTGGAATTTGGCAATGTCTGTTTGCCAGGTTCTTGTTTCAGTTTCTATTCCGACTCCGAGTCCGACTCCTGCTTTTGCAATCTGGTTCTTCTGGATGTTTGGTTTCTCCTCGGGGTGTTTTCCTCTGCCTTGTCCAGGTTCTGGATTGTTGTTTCTTGCAGTTGGAGGAGGCGGAACCGGAACTGGTTTGTTTCCTGATCTTGGACTTTTTTGAAGTCCTGTTTTCTGTTCCTGTTTCGACTCTGACTCCGACTCCAGTCTTTTGTGTTCCTGACTTGGTTTGACCCTGGGTTGACTTACCCCGGTCAGAACTATATCTGGTGAGTTCCTCTTTGCCATGGGCGGACGCGGAACCGAAATGGTTCCTGAACTTGTAATTTCAGTGGAGTCCTATTTCGACTCCAGCTCCAACAGTGTTAGAATGACTTGGAAGTCTTGGACGCACTCAATGTCTGTTTGATCGTTTTGGTAGTTCTGTCAGCTACGATTGCCAATGGGTCTTGGACGCATGGCACCTGTCTGAATAGTGATTGGACGAAAACCAAAATAGTTATTGTGGCAGTTGCATTGTCAACAAAGGGTGGCGAACTCAACCGTTTTGAGTAATGGCTTTGAATGCAAAGTCGGCTCGTTGCAGGGAAATCTATCAGATCCGAACAAATGCGTGATTTAAGGATGGACTTCATTGTTGTGTAGGACTCTTTTGAGTCGGCTACATATGGGTGAGAGATATGCTATTTCTCATGAGTTAAGTTGAAGTTAAGTCAAGTTGCAGAGCAAGTTTTGAAGTTGCGGGTTGAAGAGAAAAACGAAAGGAAAGAACGTGTGTTCTTGAAGAGAGGTGATTCGATCTGTATGTTGTGAAAACATTGTAATAGTGAATCTGAATCTCTCTGGACGTTTGTAAGTTATACAGAGAAGACTGAAAATTGTATGTATTTGTTTCAATACTGTAATACAATAGTCTTGGCTTTGTGTGGTGGGTTTTTTACTTGAAAGGGTTTTCCCACGTAAAATCTGTTTGTCAATCTATGATTACTTTGTTTCTTCTGTTATTTCTTTTATTGGTTGTATTCATCTCAAGTAATTTTAGAAGCTATCAAAATCAGTTTTTGCTTCTCTCCCCTGTTGTATTGGCATTAAGGGAATGTATTCCACACTATTGGGTTAGTAGATCCGCATTCTTTTCCCTTCAGTATGTTAGTTGGCTTAAATAAGGAGAAAAGGCTGAGGAGAGCTTGATGCTCTCCTCGAGTGCAATGAAGATAGTATCATGGAATGTTAGGAGCATTAATTCCTCTGACAAAAGGGATCAAATCAAGCACTAGTTGGATGCTTGTAGAGTAGATGTAGTAGTACTTCAGGGAACCAAAACCTCTTATGCGACATTTGAATCTATTAGTAAAAAATGGAATAAATTGAAAGCTATTCACTCACTTGCTCAAGGGGCTTAAGGGGCCTTAATAAATTTATGGAATACAAAGTCAGTTTGTATAAAAATGTTTCTTGCAATAATAACTGGAAATTGATGAAAACTACTCATTATGAATTAAGCTTTTGGTTGATAAATGTCTATGGTCCAAATACCACTGTTAGGAAAAATATTTTGTGGGACAAATTTAACCAAATTCTAGATTAGATGGGCCAAAAGAAAGCTATACTTGCAGGGTATTTTAATGCAATAGTCTCCCTTCAAGATAAAAAAAGGAGGAATTTTCCCTCCTCAAAAGACAATGGAGGATTTTATCTCTTTTATTCAAGACAATGCTTTGGTGGATATACAACCTAAAATGAAGGAAAATAGGTGATGGAAAAATGGGTAAATGGAGAATGCATGCAACTATCTTCCTTGTTTCATTAGGAAAAAGAGATCCCCAAAGGTAGGATTGAATTTCAACCTTTATGTGAGTCAACCCTATTGGAGATCTTTGGCTATTTTTCCTTATGACAAGACGGGGTAAATATGCCTGAAATGCACTTTTGGGAGAATTATTAAAAGTACTAAATGAACTCAATTATGCAATGTTGAACTTGAATCATCAATTTAAATCATAACATAATAAAAAACAACAAAATTTTGACAGATCTAAGAAGGGTAAGTTGATGTGTACCAGTCAACAAAAGGTGTTGCTGAGTGTCGTCTTGGGACAGATTCACCCTAGGGAAAATGGATCTTTCTACAAGGGTCCAAAATTTGATTTCACAATCCTTTGCTCTTGGATATGCATTCCCAATTTCTTTGGATCTCACTGTCGGAAAGTCAAAAATAAATTTTACAAGTAAGATTCCATGTCTTGACAACTTTGATGACAAGTTTGACAACTTTGCAACACTGCACTTTTGATCCAATTTCACTCCCCCACCTATAAATTGGCAAACACACAAAGAGGAGAAATTTTTTTATTTTTGGTGTATAATGGTTTTCCTTGGTCAAACCCTAGTTTGGTAATTAAACCTTGAAATGAAGTAGTAATGAAAGGAAGGAATGATGAATGAACACTAGCTTGTTACAACTCACCAAACCCTTTAATGGCTTCCCTTAGAGGACTGAAGTCTAACACATCTCTCCAAGGATTGGGTCTTACATGAAATGGCTTGATTGGATGCTTGATTTGACACTTGATTTGATGCTTGAAAACTTGAAACCTACATCACAATGTTAGCTCCAAAAACATGCATGAATGCAAATAAATTTGACATGATGCTAGAGATCTTGAATGCTGATGTAGAAGACTAATAAATCTGCTCTTGAATGCTCTTGACAATAATATTTGCTCTTGTGAAAGTTTCCTTCTTTTTAGATGTTTTGAATTGATCAAAAAACTATGTATTTATAGGTGATTTTCTAATTTCCCAACATTAAAATTCAAAAGTTGACAATTGCAACTTGAATTGGGATCATTAAAATACTGCCAAAAATATATTTTAAATTGGGTTCTGGAATCTAAAGGGGACCCATTCACCCTTAAGCGAATGGGTCCTAAGACCTAAATCCAGGACACACAATTTCCAAGGTGTTTAATTTGATGTTTTCAATTGTTTAATACAGGTTCCCCTTTCAGAAAAGAGGATTAATTAGAATTTTAAATGCATAATTGGGTCAATTAGAGGCTTAATTAAGTCCAATTTAATTAAGGGACCCAAAAATATTGTGAAAATATAAAGGTGTACATTTTTTGACATTACATTTAGCCCCCACTTTAGTGACAAGATGAGCCCTACTCTCAAACTCACACTAAAGTAGACAAATATATGTCAAGAGGGGTCCAAGTGTACAAATGTTAGTGAAATAAGATGACAAAGATCAAGGAGGTGGCCAAGCCCTCAGGATCAAGATCCCATTGAAAACCAACATAAGTACAAAGGAACACACATATATGTATGATATACATCAACAAGACAAGATACACATACATACAATATCAGGATTAATGCAAAGAGGAAAGAAAGATGAACTAGCAAGTTGTATTATGCCACGTCCATCAAATACACTCATAAGGATGTAAAATCACTTATGAACATGGATCCATAGGAAATAAAGTTGTGTTATGCTCGGTGGCTATGAGAAATATGCTCACAAGGGCTAGTGCAGTCTGGTATACACTAGGTGAGCCCCCAAGAAAGCGAGAGACAAATACTAGGTTGGTATGTACCCATAACAAGGTGGTTGATGGGAAAGTCATTCCACGTCTATAAGCTCCCATATGTCAACCATACCAAAAGCTATACTCCCTTATAAATTTGATAAGGCGCCACAATATGATCAAGATGCTATGCCAAAGCTACACTAAGTTCAACCTCTATGAAAAAAGTAGAGCAAGAAATGTAAAAAAAAACTCACCTCAAGGGGTGCAAATAAATAATGCCAAAATAATAATTCCAATGTAATGGTCAAAATTATTAGGAGATGTATGCTATCATCACAAAGAAGGGAACATGCAAACAATGAATGTGGGACAATATGCCCCCCACTTAAAATGTCAACATACTTGCTATGTTGTTATTTTAAGTAGAAAGAGAGGAAGAGGTGATTCTTGAAAAGAATGCATAGTTGCAAAAGTAGTTATCCTTTCCCCCCAATCATAGAGACAAAGACAACCACCTAGAACTATCATGTTGCTTCCAAGAGAAATATGGTTGCACCTAAAATTGTACCACCATGAATGCAATGAGTAAACATATAAAGCTACTAATGCCACATAGTGATGAGCAACATGATAGGATGAAAATAATTATCAATTAGAGGAAATAGGTGCATCAACACAAGGAAGGGCACCACAATTCTTAAGATGTTGAATTTTATTACTCAAATACTTACATTCATTAGTAGAGTGCCCATCTACTTGATGATATGCACAAAATGAAATTTTATTACAAAATATTTCGTGTTCTTGGAGGGAGAGATATCAAGCAAGCTTGGAGAAGCCTTGACAAGGTACCCTCTTGGTCAATATTAGAATATTTTCCTTTCTTTTGTGACAAATATATTTCATGCTTAGTACAAGGTGTCATACATACACAAGACTCTCTATATTATGAGATTTTGTACTCTCCTTGAAAGGAGGGTGTAAAATATAGTGAACCCCAATCATTACTAAGACATGTGTTTGAAGATGTCCTCAGAGTGTTTTGCATGATGACATTGATATTAAGTGAAGGTTTCTTTGATGCTTTCATTTCTTTCGAGGGACAATAACCAAGACTACTAGTTGTTTCTTATGTGCTAGGATCTATAGGGACACAAATACCTTAGCAGGAGTGTTGCAAAGTTGTTCTACAAGATCATACTCCTTTTCACTATGCAAAGAAAAATGAGGAGCACTAGGCAAGATAGGGTTAGGAAGTGCTAATGAGGTAGGTATGGTTTGTGGTTGCCTATTGTCCTTGTGTTGTATGTATGAGCAACACTATGATAATTAGGTTGTTGCGGAACATTGTTACTAGTAAGTTTCCTTGCAAAGTTCAAGATATTTCCAATAGTTTTAGGTTTGTTTTGAGGTGGTATTATGATAAGAAGTGGCCCAAGAGATGACTTGGGAGGTCCAATAATTAAATGACTTTTAGGGGATCTAATAATCAAGGGAGATCTAATGTTCAAAACCTCAATATACTTATCCCCATTTTGATGATCTTCTAGCGAGGGGAAGTCTAATGTCACCTTATCATCTTCATCTAATGAAGCCACATTACTATTGTTTGAAAGACATGTATCAATTCTATCATCTTCTTGCACAATGATATCATCCCTAGTAGGAGAGTTTTTATGAGAGGAGAAAACAAGATTTTCATGATATTCAATGGTTGGATCTTCTAAAATAACTTCATCATAAGTAGGACATCTAGAGAAGAACAAATATGGTTTTATTTCTTATCAATGATTGCATCCTCTTGTTCAACATCTTCACAAGTGAGAGAAGCATTGGGAGAGGGAGAAACAAGATTCTCATGACTCTCAATGAGTGGATCTTCTAACACCAAAATATCTTCAAAAATGGGAGAGATATTGGGAGAAGAAATAAATGTGTTTGTCATGATTATCTATGATTACATCCCCTTTCACTAAAAAATTTTCACAAGTGGGAGAGATGCTAGGAGATGAATGGAGGCTAGGCAAGGTGATGTCAATGATCTCATTCTCTTGTGCCATAACGTCCTCCCAAGTGGGCGGGGTAGAGGGACAAACAAGATTCTCATAACGTTTGATAAATGGATCTTCTAACACCAAGATACCTTCATCACAAATAAGAGAGGTACTGGGAAAAGAACAACTATGGTTATCATGATTATCTGTGTTTGCATCCTCTTGTATCAAAACATTAGGTCACAAATATGAGAGATATTAGGGGATGAGTGAAGGGTAGGAAATGTGGTACTAAGGAATGTGTCAACAATTTCATTCTCTTGCACTAAGAGACTCTCATAACTAGAAAAATATTGGAAGAATGACTAACATGCTTGTTAATGATCTTTTTCTTCGCATACTTGAAAAGGAAAGATGCTAACATTTAGAATTTTGAGTATGTGCCAAAAATGAGAAGTAATCTATCCAACTTATGCAATTTTCAGATTGGAAGCATGATAGTTTATTGATTATGCTATGCAAAAACTTGAAAATGATGTATTTTTAATGCCAATTTTTATTTCAAACAATGCACTTAATTTGACCAATTGAACTTAATGCAAAAAAGTACATAATTTTCTATTTTTTGAAACTGAAACCCATATCTGATAGTAGAATAGAATGAAGCAAATAGAGACCAAATAATGCCCAAAAATTTGGAAAAGCACCTGTACAGGGACTTATTCGCCCTAGGGAAAATGAGTCCTAGATCAGGGATTTGAAAATTCAAAGTTTTAATTTCTTGCTTAATGTTTGAATTCCTTGTTTCAAGTTGTAGATTGTGGCTTTTATGACTATTTTTTCCAGATTTAGGTGTCCTAATGTGAATGAAATTAGTGATAAATTATGAACAAAGTGAAACTTTTTTTTTGGATGCAATTTTAATTAATTTTGTTGATGTAAATGATTGAAAATACACTAATATGCAATTACTATGCAAACTCAATGTAATATGCATGCAATTTTTTGGATTTTTCAGATTTTAAACAATGCAAAATGCAAATTTAAAACCCGAAATGAGATGTAAAATAATGCAATTTTGAAAACCCTAAATGGAATGCAAATTAATGCAATTTCAATGCAAACTAATAAAAATCCTAGATCTAAGGTTTTAATGACCTCCAAATCAGAAAGTTTATAGTGCAAGATGTCAGGTTCACCAAAATGAAATAAAGGAAAATAGGTGATGGAGAAATGGGTAAATGGAGAATGTATGCACCTATCCTCCTTGTTTCATTAGGAAAAAGGGATACCCAAAGGTAGGATTGAATTTCAAACCTTAGGTGAGTCAACCCTATTGGAGATCTTTGGTTGTTTTTCCTTATGACAAGACATGGTAAATATGCCTAAAATGCACTTTTGGGAGAAAAAACTAAAAATACTAAATGAACTCAATTATGTAACTTGAATCATCAATTTAAAGCATAACACAATAAAAAAATAGACTTTCAATAGATCTAAGAAGGGTAAGTTGATGTGTACCAGTCACCAAAAGTTGTTGCTGAGTGTCATCCTAGGATAGATTCACCCTAGGGTGAATGGATCCTACTATAGGGGTCTAAAAATTTGATTTCATAGTCCTTTTCTTCTTGATCTGCACTATTGATTTCTCTAGATCTCACTGTTGGAAATTCAAAAATAAATTTTGCAAGATTCCATGTCTTGACAATTTTGATGACAACTTTGACAATTTTGTAAAATTGCACTTTTGATCCAATTTCACTCCTCCACCTATAAATGTGCAAACACACAAAGAGGATAAAATTGTTTGTTTTTGGTGTATAAGGGTTTTCCTTGGTCAAACCCTAGTTTGATAATTAAACCTTGAAATGAAGTAATAATGAAAGGAAGGAATGATGAATGAAAACTAGCTTGTTATAACTCACCAAACCCTTTAATGGCTACCCTTGGAGGACCAGTCTAAAACATCTCTCTAAGGATTGGGTTTTGCATGAAATGGATTGATTGGATGCTTGATTTGACACTTGATTTGATGCTCGAAAACTTGAAACCAACATCATACTGTTAGCTGCCAAAACATGCATGAATGCAAATAACTTTGACATGATGCTTGAGATCTTGAATGCTGATGTAGAAGACTGATAAATCTGCTCTTGAACACTCTTGACAATAATATTTGCTCTTGTGAAAGTTGCCTTCTTTTTAGATGTTTTGAATTGATAAAAAGAATGTATTTATAGGTGATTTTATAATTTCTCAACAATTAAAATTCAAAATCTGACAATTGCAACTTGAATTGGGATAATAAAATACCACAAAAAACATATTTTAAATAAAGTTCTAGAATCTGAAGGGGACCCATTTGCCGCGAATGGGTCCTAGGACCTAAATCCAAGACACATAATTTTTCAGGGTGTTTAATTTGGTGTTTGCAATTGTTTAATATAGGTTCCCCTTTCAGAAAACAAGATTAATTAAGCTTTTAAATGCATAATTGGGTCAATTAGAGGCTTAATTAAGTCCAATTTAATTAAGGGACCCAAACATAGTGTGAAAAAATAAAGGTGTATATTTTTCAACACTACAAACTAGTCAATGGAAAATATACATGGACAAAAAAAAGGAAATATTTCCTCTAGATATTAGAATGATTAGATAGATTTTTGTCTTCACCAAATTGGGTTGTAGGAGATTATCTCTTAGAGTCATATTTTTTGCCTTTGACTTCCTCAGATCATTTTGTAATCTCTCTAAATATTTTTATCAAAATCATTAAGGTCAAATCAAAAATATGCTTTTAAATTTGAAACGATGTGGTTCTGCCATCCAAATTTTATACATTTACTGAGACAATGGTGGATAAGTGCACCTTTTTGTCAAGGTTCCAGAATGTTCTAGTTCTGTAAAAAACTCAAATATATAAAGCAAAAAATCAAGGTATAGAATGTGCAGGTCTTTAAAAGCATTTTTTTGCAAAGGATATGGTTTTCAAACAATTTTCAAAAATAAATGAGCACATAATTTCTCAAGGGATGGATGCAATGGTATTTGAAAACTAGAAAAAGATGCAAGTGGAATGGAATGAGTTACTATCACGGGAAGGGGTGCATTGGAGATATAAATCTAGGGAATTATGACTAAAAGATGGAGATAGAATTTTTTTTTTTTCATATTTCAACTCAAACTAAGATAACTAAAAATTCAATTTTTCTATTCATGACAGCGTATCAGGTGTATGCCTGATGAAAGAAGACATTCAAAACGAAGGGATAAAATTCTTCTCAAATTTGTTAACTAGTCAATTGAGTCATAGTTCTCAAAGGGAAAGGGAGAGAGAAGAGTTGGTAGAATCTATCACTAAATTAATCTTTGAGAAGGAAAATGAGCAGTTGTTGAAACCTTTCACTCTAGAGGAAGTCAAATTAGTTATCTTTTCATTGCCAATAGATAAAGCACCAGGTCCAAATGACTTTATTGCTATTTTCTTCCAAAAGTGTTGGGATTTCATTGGATATGATCTACTTAGGGCAATGGAAGAGTCAAGAAGACTGAAACTATGCTAAAATAGTTAAGTGTAACACATTTAGCAATTATTCCAAAAGTAAGCTCTCCAAGAACTTTCTTAGATTTCTGACCTATCTCTCTTTGCAACACAATTTATAAGATATTTACAAAATATGTTTATCTTAGTTTACATCCCTTTATGTCTAAGATTGTCTCTGAAGAGCAAGGAGGTTTTGTTCTAGGAAGGGAAATGGCTGAAGGAGCCCTTTTTGCACATGAAGTCTTACATTCCATTAAGATAAACAAGCTTTCATCGACTATAATAAAACTGGATATGTTGAAGGCATATGATAGGGTTGATTGGTATTTTCTGATATAAGTTCTACAAAAGTTTGGGTTTAATAAAAAATGATGTAAGTGGATACTTTCATGTTTATTAGGAGCAAATTTTTTAGTAATCATTAATGGCTCACCAGTGGGTTTTTTCAGCTCAATACAAGGGGTTTGACAAGGTGATCCTTTATCACCATTTCTATTTATCATTCTTGTAAAGGCATTGAGTAGATCCATTCATCAGTTGCATTCTCAGGGTTCTTGGAAAGGGATTCCTATTCCACCTACCAATATAACAACTATTCATTCTATTTTTTTAGATGACAATAATTTTTGGCAAAGCAACTATGGCAGAAGAAAAACAAATAAAAGGCATTTTGGATAAATACAGAGTAGCTACGGGACAAAGCATAAATGAAAGCAAGTCAAAAATATATATGTTCAATCTAAAAGCTGCTATGAAAATGCACATAGTTAAGTGCTTAGGTTTTCAAATAGTGGAGCTTCCATGTAAGTATCCAGGAATACCCTTTTTTGCAAGAGCTAATAAAGTATCATATTGGCATAAGATTATTCAAAGTATTCGATCAAGAATTTCATCATGGAAGGGATGGTAGTTATCACTGTTGGGAAGGATATTAATGATTAAATCAGTGTTATCAACCATTCTCAATTATTACATGTCAGTATTAAAAGCACCAAAGACCATTATTGCTCAAATTGAAAAATTGATAAGAAAATTTCTATAGAAAGGCAACATGGATACTAGAAAAAATACCTCTAATCTCATTAGAAATTATTTGTATTGAAAATATCAAAGGAGGGATAGGGTTACACAATATGACAACAATAAATTTATCCTTAGGTGCCAAATTGGTTTGGCATATGTATGAAAATCCAAATATGAAATGGTGCAAGATCATGCAAGCTAAGTATCTGGATAATTAAGCTCCAACCGAGATACTTACTATATCAAACCCTCCATCAGGATCAACAATGTGAATTTTTTTAATAGCCTACAGACCTAGCTCATTATCCCTTAAATAACTTGGGAGGTGCATAATGCTGAAGAGGCTCTATCTTGGAAGGATTCTTGGAATGAGAATCCTCCCATAAATAGAATGCAAAATTTTGAAGCAACAAAGGATATATTATCAGAAAGTTGGGGTCCCAAAGTGAAGGATTACATTCAGTGTGTAGATGTTTTAACAAGGAAGGTTAGTTGGAAGGATTTGTCAAACTGTCCATTTTTCGATGACCAGAAAATCAACTTGAAAAAAAATCTAGATGAAAGGATTGTGTATCAGTTAGAAGCTATGGATAGGTTAAGATGGGATCCCTCAAAAATAGGAAGCTATTCAATATGTAATACCCCTCCGTTTTGCTTCTTGTTCAAGTTACTTTGTGCTATGTTTGGTTGTAGTTACTTTGATACTGGATACATTTTGTTATGATGTTTTGATCGCTACTATTGAGCGACAACTATTATTGTGGGATGTAGTTATCTGATTATTGTTTCACATGCATTATGGATTAATGATGTTGTAGAGTTAACATGATATGTTATTATGAGATTACTGGATTATGATGGAAGTGTCAGTTTCGATGAGTGTATTGGTGAAGAAGACGGGTTCGCATCACTCTCTTGTGAGCGCCCTACAAATCCGTAATTTCTTCTTCACGGTGTGTATTATATGCTGTATCTATTGTGTGATGTTGTTTACTTGGTTGCAGGATTGCAGGTACATGACATCGACTCCGCCTGGTTTCACAGGTTTGAGCGTGTCGATCCAACGGTTAAGTTGAACGAGAGATAGAAGCTAGGTAACATGTGTCAAGTTTACACCCTAGCCTTAGTGTGTCGTCAGTTGTGTGTGTCTAGTCATTATCTGTCTCGCTTTAATGTTATTTAATTATGAAGGATTCTTGATTTGGAATCAGATATTTAGAATAATTGCATTTAAATCATGTTGATGGTTATTTAATTTAAATAATGCAATGTGGATAAAAGTTTATATTTAAATTAATTAATTATATTTAGTTTATTTAATTAATTAAATTTGATCCAAGGGGGTTGAATTTAGTTATTAAATAATTAAATTAATTAATTAAACGTGATGCAAGAGAATGAAAGGAAATAAAAGAATTAAAATTAATTTTGGAATTTAATATCAATTTGTGGGAATTAAATTAGAAATTGTAATTAAATGTTTACTTGGGAAATGAGTTTCAATTTTGGAAATTAATTTATTATTTGAAATTGCAATTAAATTGAAAGTGGGTTTTCGAAAATTGGAATTGAAATTGAAATTGAAATTAATATCTAATTTGCATGCAATGTGAATTAGGGTTGTAAAAATTGAAATTGAAATTAATATCTAATTTGCATGTAATGTGAATTAGGGTTGTATTAGGTATTTTTGATTTATAAAGAATACCTGTTTTAATTTTGGGGGATAAAGTTTTTAGAAAAATTCATTTTTACAGTAAAGAAGAAATTTTGGAAAAATTTGCACAAAGAAGGGTTTGAAGAAAGTTTTGATTGTTGAATTGATTGGAGGAAAGATTGTTTGCATTTGTTGAGTTTTGGATTGGATTCATCGGAGGATTGAAGAAAATTCAAGAAATCTTTGGAGGAGGCTTGCATCAGAAATTCATCTCTTCCTGTAGCTTCTTGAACCAGGTTTTCCTCTTTGTGTTTTATTGTTCTTGGTTACTTTTAAATAGTAGTGATTAAAGATTTGTTTGATAAATCTATTTTAGAAAATAAATTTATTATTAGAAGAAAAGAATCAAATAAATTTACAGCTTTTGCTTTGTGAAAATTCTTGAGTGAAAATTGTGAAAACCTTAGTTGAATTTAAATTATTTGAGGAAATCGATTATTTTGTTAGTGGAATCAAACATAGAGAGTGAACGAAGCATTTAGAATGTTTTTTTTTTAGAAAATGAAACCCTCTGTTTATTATTAAAAATTGGATTTTAAAATCGTAGGGTAGTTATATTTTTCATGGTAAAATGGTCTGGTTGCGTCACGTATAACTCCACTTACACAAATTGGTTTGTCAGAAAATTTAAAGGGTTTCTGCACTTGGAATTTTCTTATCCCTGTCAAAAAATTGCAAATACCCAGATTGTAGTTTTTGAGTTATGCTTGAAACACGAGACTGCTATTAAATTATTTTCCCATGGCTGCTCTGATAATAAAATAATAATAAATTGATATTTATAAATATTAATATTTTATGTATTGTTATTATAATATTAAAGTATTATATTTATTTATATTATTTTAAATAAAATTTGTATATTAGATTAGTGGAATTAAAATTATAAACGTATGGGAAATTATTGTTTATTTTAAAATGGCATGTTAAAGTTTAATTGAAGGAGTTAAATATTTGATTTAAAGAATGCATAATTTAAAATTTAATTGTGAAATTTAAATTCATGTGTAAAAGGTCTAATTATTAATTTGATTTAATTGGAAAAATATATATATGATATTGGGTTATAGTCCAAATATTGATCTTATTTTAACACAATAAGTTATGGAAGAGACCAAATGTTAATTTGATTAATTTTATAATGATTTAATTTGCAAGGGCAATTGGTTATTTAATTTAAAGTGAAATGTTTTGAGTTATAGTTGAAAATACTTATTTTGTTAAGAGCAATTAGAGAATAAAATATTAGTGTAATTTCTCCCTTACTTGAAAAGATGAATTCTTAATTCAGTTTTATCGATATAATGAATTACGTAATGAAATGAGAAATGGATTTAGAGTATCCAAATGTAGTTTCTTCTATTGCCTTCAATGATTATGTCCTTTGTGTTTATGCTTTGAGAATGGGTTGAATAGTTTATAAGTCTTCCAGATGGTCTGTTGTTTGTGAGGGTTGTCGTTGTGATGTGAACCTGTTGTGAATTCTCTTGATAGTGCATGGGATCGTGTTGTTTTAAAATTAAATTCAAGAATTGATTATTATGAAGAGACAATTAATTATTTTAATTTAATCATTTTCTATTTGAACAATTTATTTGTTGAGAATGTATATTTTATGGTTTGAATAAATGGATGCATGTAATAAGAGTTTGGAAAGTGAAACTTTTAGATGAGATTAACATAGGGTGTTGTTGGAAAACTAAAAGAAATATAAGGTTTGGGTTAGGAAATTGAAAAAAATTATTGTAGAAGATTTATGTTAGTTTTAAAGGAAAACAATGGATTCGACTTAATTATTTGAACTAGTCTATCCTTTATTATAAAGGCACTTATTTAGTTTTTTTTTCAATTAATTTTGAAAGGGCAATAGTTATTATGTTTTATTTCCATAGAACAAATTAATCGTTGTGATTGGAATATTAAAGAATCTATATAATTGAGTTTATTAATATATATGTTTGGTGTATATATAATATGGAGCATATAAAAATATGTTAAGGGTAAATTCATTATCATATTTCATTTTAATAAGATGTATGCAATATATTATTGAATAGAGATTTAAAATGGATTGATTAGTGTATATGGGTAAATGGGTAGAGAAATGATATTTTATTATATTAAAGTGATTGCATGTTCTAAAGAGGAAATTGAATGAAATGTAAGATTTGGTTAGAAAATGGAAAGAGTTTACTTGCATGGATTTGTGTCAATTTTAAAGTAAATTAAGAAGTTGTTTATATTGATGAGGCAAATAGTTATTTTAGTTTATTATATTTCAATTAGAGCAATTAATTTATTGTGAATGAAATATGAAAGAGATATGGATTTAGTATATCCAAAAATAGTAATTTTCTCGTGATTGTCTTAAATGTTTTAGTTTCTCTATACTTCGTAAAGGGATGTAAGTTTAAATTGTTTGAGACTTCCTATAATAGAAATAGAAATATGGGTATATGATTATTTGAGTTAACCCTGTAAGTGTGTCTTTGAACTTGTTAACGTTACCTATTGAATGAATATGGATTTAAGAAATCCAAATATTAGATTTGATTAATGACTTGAATGCTTTTGTTACCATGTCATTAAGTTGCATTGTGAATTTTGGGATTTAGTGTTAGTCCTAAATTATAAGTCTTCCAGAAGAACTTAGAAGATAAGAGTGGTTGAATCTTTATGCCATCCAGTTGTTTCCTTGGGTAGTGCATGGCGTCTTTTCAGTTTTACCCGGTTTCCATAAACGGGGATGTTTTGTACCTCCTGTGAAAGGAGTGGACTATGTGTTTGTTTCCTCCAAGATGTTTGGAGTGAGTTCTATCATTTGTATCCTCCTTGTGTTGGAGTGGTTTTGATGCCTAGTTTGTATGCACTTGTGTTTCCCTTGGTGGATTGTTTGGGTGTGCGTTGTCGAATAGAAGAGTGGCTTTTGTTAGAGGCCAGAGCCCAAGTGGTAAACCGGGTAACCTTCAGAAGTGAGTTAATCAAATGATAATTAAATTAATGTATTTAGATGATTAGGATGCACTTCACACTAATCAAGATAATTTAATCCTCACTCATAGACACGAGGGCTCGTTTAGACTTGGGATGAGTGAGAAGGCCTGGAATGGCATAGTCATTTACCTTGTCAGTACGAGAGGTATTTGATGTCACATGAGTGAGTATGAGTGCCGGGATTTGGTTGAGGCCACCAGGATTACCGGAGCCTATGAAGGATGCCCAAAGGAGATCTCATGACTACTATGCGATGACACTCTATCTAGGACAACTGTTGTTAATTATTTTATGTGTATGGTTCTCTGTACATACTTGATTCTATTTTATGTCTAGAAACAATGTGACCTATGTCAGTGATGTGAATGTTGTACTTGAGTTGTTCTGGATTTGTACTTATGTATGACATTTATTTGGTTATGTCAGTTTCAGTTAGTATGAGTCTACCTTTGGTTAGAGGTAGTAGATTCTTTGTCCATGTTACGTTGTTACTATCTCCTAGCATGGGGGTGGGCCTTTGGGTACCACTTGGTTGGGTGGAACATGCACCAAAACCATTGGGTCCCCATCTATCTTCAGTACTTGGTGGCGAGACATCCAGATGGATAACTCGTGGTTCTTGTTGTAATTTCTTGCATTGTAATATTGCGATTTGTATAAGATATTTATCCCTCTTATGTTTATGAGGTGAAATTATGTATTTGTAACCATTTGTACTATTGTCTCATACTGGGAATGAGTGATGTAACTATTGGATTAAGTTAATGATTATGAGATTGTATCTTGGTTGATCATCTTATTATGTTATGTGGTATTCTTATGATGTATGATGTTTATTTCATAAAGTTTATAATGCTACGGTTATATGTAATATGTATATGTGGGTTTAAGTAATCCTAACCTTGTAGTCTTAGAGGTTGTTGTTAATTAGTAAGTGAATGTCTATGTTAAATGCACTTTAAAAAAAAAATTGGTTCACTTTAATCGTTAATTACAACTTCCTTTAAGGTCACTTGGTGGGGCATTACACAATAAGGTATGGATACAAGGAAACTATTAATAATGGAGACCAGTTGGAATCTAAGAGAGCCTTCTCTTTTTGCTAGAATGCAATGGTTTTACTAAAGGTAGGTTGTTTTGCATGGCTAGCAATTAGAAATAAGATTCTAACAAGTGATAGACTTTCAAAACTTGGGATTTAGGAATCATTCAAATGTGTGTTATGTGAAAGTGAATTTGAAGATACAAATCACCTTTCCCTATCTTGTACTTTGGCACAATCATGTTGGGCATTTGTAAAGGGTAAATTAAACTGGTACTCCCCACTTCCAAATAACTTATGGGATTTATTCTCAAGTTGGCTAGTGTTGTATGAAATATCATTTTTTTCTAGTATTTGGAGAGTCATACCAGCTATGGTAATCTAGGAAATATGGTGGGTTAGAAACAAGTGCATTTTTAGAAAAGAGAAGATAAGTAGTGAGCAGTTATAAAAAAATAAGAATGTAGGATCAATTTTTTCTGCTTGGGTTGCAGACTTAATAAAAATTTGGTCATACCTCATTTTACCATTTAAAGGAGGATTACATCAATTGAAAAACAAAAAATAGACAAAAGTAACATTTCATGAAAACCACCTCCTTTTGGTTATTACAAGTTAAACTTTGACGAAGTTTCCAAAGGTAACCTGGGAATATCAGGTGTAGGGGTTTCTATCAAGGATTGTAAGGGTACATTGATAAAGACTTCATCAGTTCAACTTCCTCTGAGCACAAATAACATAGTAGAGGCTCAATAACTTTTACATGGTTTAAAATTGGCTATAAATTTTAACTTGTAAAAGATTCAAATAGAGGGAGATTTATTGGTGTTAATCAATCCATGCAAGGAAAGGAAAATTCAAAATTGGAAGCTTGAATATATCTTATAACAGATCTGGAGTTTATTGGATAAGCTATAAGATTATCATATCAATCATATATATAGGGAGGGACATAGGATGGCAAATTATCTAGAAAATTTGGGTTGTGAGGAAAAGGAAGAGTAAGTTATCTATGATTCATGTTCTACAAACCTTCAAGAGAATCTGAAAGTTATATTAGTAAATGAAGGAGGGGAATAATTTTACCAAGTCTCTACAAAATATAACACACATGAATTTCTCCCTGCATTTCCACTAGATAATACTTAGAAGCATTTTCACTTCTTACAGAATGGTGGGGAATGGTTGAATAAGAATCTTGAATAAATGGATCTACAAAATATAGCACTTGGGAAGTGCTCCCTGCAATTCTACCACATACTACTTGAAAGCACTGTTACTTCTAGCGGAATGGCGGGGAATGGCTAAATAATCATCTTGAATTAGTTGAGTTATAAACACAGAATTATATGTGGTGACATGGCATATTATATCCAATGCCATTTTACCAATAAAAAATAATTCAAATATGGCTTGTTTCATATGACTAGTTGGCGAAGGCATACACCACATCTCCCTACAATTCTGCCAGACTTCACTTGAAAGCATTTTCACTTCTGTGGAATGGCGGTGGAAAATGTTAGACACCAAACTGTAATCAATTAATGACACTAAACTTGTAATTTTTTGCAAGTTCATTAATTGCTTGTGTTCAAACACTCATTCATTAATGTTGATTAGTGCACATTTCAAAGTATTTAATTCTATCAATAAATGTGACAAATTATGCCTTGCTCTGGATGGTGGAGGCATGCACCACAAATCAATTTACAATGATTGTGCCTAGGAGACCCCCCCACAATTCTGCCAGACTTCTCATGAAGTCTTTTCATTTGTAGGAGAATGGAAGGGGTATACATCATACACCTATTCGTATTCAATTCCTTGGAAACAATCTTATATTTTTGTAGGATCATTAATTGTTGGAGGTTAGAGTCTTATATATTAAAATTGTAAAAGCACACTTCAAATTATTTCAAATCTATAAACAAATGTTCCAAATCTTTAATCACATGCTGTGATAAGATAGTAGTAATTATGAAGACACCAATCGGTGGATTTTCATTGGTTAGAAAATTAGGTTGTGAGATTAAAAAGGGCTAAATCAACACTTTCTCAATCAGTGGTCTTCTACGCAGATTATTTGACAATTCACATATCACAAAGGTTGTATTTCAGGGTGGTGTATTTTCTAGGGTGATGGTCTCTAGTGTTCAAATTGTGTGCTACTTATCCAACTTCTAGATTATGGGATATTGACCAAAGAATCTCAAGGTGTCGTTTCAGGTGCAAAATTGGGAACAACCTTTCAATGGGTACCTACCAAACACAAAATTGGGCCAAATATTCAATGTTTACTGCCCTAGTGTGGTTGAATCCATTCAAATTATTCTTGGTGAAGAAATATATCAACCCTAAGCTCCACGCCTCATTTTCCCATCCTAGGTACTTTCAATTTTTGTGTTTAACGTACTGGATCTTGTGCAATGCATTGAATATCTAGAGGTGATAGTAGATGAAGTGGTCTACGACCAATTCTTGGGTGATAATGGTTTGCTATGTTGTGTACAAATGTATGACTTTGATAAGGGTTGGGTTGGGTTGGTAAATTATTTCCAAAAAGCTACTTGAAACATAAGAGAGGGTTTATGGCTGTTTATGATGCCATTAAGCATGCTTTGCAAATGAACTCTATAAGAAATCTATACAGGGTTTTGGATATACATTATGTAGAAATTGGTAATCGGATGGTAAATGGAATAAAGGACAAATATTTTTCCATTTCTGTTCTCAACTCTCATCACATGCACCACAATGCTAATTCTGCTCCTCTACCACCTACCTTAGTCCATGATGATGATTCATCTTAGGAGTGCTAGGATGAGAATTCTATGGAAAATGGTGATATTGTTTGAAAAATTATGATAATATGGTAGAATTTTGATGAAGATACTTGTAGATTCTTGTAATTTTGTAATATCTCTAGCTACTTCTTCTAGTTTTTATGCTAAATCTTCTCATATGAGCTAGTGTTCTTGGTTCTGGAAACTTTTGTAGTCAATAGGCGACAACCTTCCTACTATTGTATATTTTTACTATATAATATAATATATAGGATAAATGCCTTTTTCCAAAAAATAATCTATGATTAGTATTTGAATAATTAGTTTATGCCAAAAAGTATACAAATTATTATTCATCTTAAAAATAATGACTTCAAATGTTTCTAAACCAAAAAATGCAACAAGATGAAACATAAATTAGCTTAGCTTTTTGAAAGAATATTTTTCAATGGTCTCAATCTCTAATGCAATATTAATGTTCAAAGTCTCCAAAGAAACATGCTTTGTATACTTAATTGTCATTATTAGTGGATTAAATTATGCTAGTAAATTTATCTTTATTGAAAGATAATTATTCATGTAGCATGAATTATCATTATTTTTGAGGTTAGATTAAGGTAAGTTATTATTTAACTTATTAAATAGGTTTCAAATATGTGATCAAGACAATCAACATTATGATTTTTGTTATATGCAATTAGAAATGTTGTTCTGCTTGAAAATGTTTGGAAACACTTATGGATAAAATTTTCAACCTAGTTAAATAGACTGTTAAGTAGATTCATATAAACATTCTCCACTCTACTAACAATGTAAAGAAGCCAACACATCTTAAACAAACCAATGTATATTAGTCCTTGCTTGGAAAATAAAAATATATGCATAAATGATGACAATAGATATAGACAATTATATACAATTGACAATTATCTTCCTTATGGTTTCTTAAAGCTCTCATATAGCTCGTTAGTCCCTACTTATAGGGTGGGGGCTTATGTTTTTGGTTTATCAATTTTCATATTAGTTATTGTTAGAAATTATGAAGGAGAAAATATTTCTAGGAATTTCTAATGTTTAAGCCTTGCAAATATTCCATTTTCTTTGGAAATCGTGTAGGCCCTTAAAAAAGGAGTTCTCTAATGTTATAGTATTACTGATTTTTTAAATTATTTTTCTCAATATTTGATTGATTGCTTGATTTTTGTTAGTAGGTTTTTGGATTTTCAATCAGTTGAAAGTAAGAAAAACAAACTAATGATCTAACACAATTGACACAATATTAAAATTTCTACAATGCCGTATTTTTTATCAAGGGGTAAAAATAGGTTTTGAAATTACTTGAAAACCTTTTACAAAGACAAGATAATTATTGACACAAGGGAACACTTGTAATGTTTTGGTGAATACTTGACCAATAAAAAATTGGATGGTGAAAAATTAAATCTAGTTACTAATGTTTTTGTTTTTGTTTATAAAAAAATGCTTGGCTCATGGAAGAGGCCAAATAAAGTAGGATATGGGTAGCTATTTCAATCACCCATGTTTCATATAGATGGAAGAAGCTCACAAATGGATCTCGTGGCTTCTATAGAAATATGGTTATGTAATGCCCTAAATTTTGACCGAAGGGAAAAAACACAACCGTCAATTTTTTTAACAAATCTTATAAGCACAAATAGACTAACCATGTATTGTGCTATATGCATTGCATGATGATATATGGTCAAAATAAAAGAAATGTACTAACCTAATTGATTGGTGACCTAAGGATTAATTAATGAAATATTATCATACTTGTTAGCCCTATCCATTTAGGTCACCATGACTATAATGATGAAAAAAAAACCACATTCGTCATACCATCTCGAAGTTCAAATACCGAGGCGAGTAAGTTATTCACATTTTACTTGAAATATAAAACTTTCACATTTATTATTATTAATTTATATGTTTACATACCATATATATGATATTTTATTTTCAAACATTACATTTTATTTTAACTATAAATTTTCATATTTATTATTATTAATTTATTTATTTACACATACATAGATGAATAAATAAACAAATATATATAGGCACACTCTAAGAAGTAAATTTAAGGAAGGAAATATAAAATTAAGAAATAACACATACAATTGAATATATATTATTCTATTACATAATATTAGTTCCCTTTAAAGGGAGGAGGACCACAAATAAAGATAATTTATTTATTTTGCTTGCATATATATATATATATATATATATATATATATATATATAAAGAAACCTCCACTAATATTTGTCTCTTTCCACATATGAATCCTTATTTAATTCATTGAAATCCTCTTTTTTAAAGTATGGGGATACTTTTAAAGAGTGTGGGAATATATATCCTCCTCCATTAATTTTTCTACCGTATACCTGAAGAAATCTCCATTACCACGTCTAACAATAATTTAATACATTTGTTGATATCATAACTTCATATTATTACTGCCAATGCAGCTCGTGTTACTCATAAAAAAATAATGCAATTTCCTTTAGTATTGTTACTTAACGAAGCCTGGAGTAGCATGCTATCATTGTAAGCATTACACTAAATTCCTTGCCGGATTAAAACTAGCAACAACCAAAATCTGGGATTTAAATGTTCAGATAGCTAGCTAATTGCTAGAGGCAAGACAACCATGATACCAGTGTGGAGTTCGTTAGATTGCAGATTTATCTATTCTCTCCAACAAGGGCAGTTGACAAAATAAAAATAAAAATAAAATGTATCGATAAAGTTTCATCCTAGCTGTTGCAACTCCAGTCTATTTGTTTTAATGAGTGTTTACAATCCAAGTCTGAGTATGCAGTTTAGCCACTCATACTGTAGATGTATAGTTAGCAACTATTTAAGGGTCACAATAATAGTAATTTAGTTATGCATGTTATGAAATAGAATAAAACATCATAACCATTTCACATTATTTCATTTGCACAACCGATTTCTACAGGTAAATCTTGCGTTGCGAAAAAATATGGATTTGAAGTTAGTACGTCATTTCCAGGGTAAAACTCCAGCGAAGGACAAATATCGAGCATCAGACTAATTTCCTTTGTGGTTATGCTGGGCAAAGATAAAAAGAAAAGAAACGAAAGAAAACACAGTCCATTTTTAAAACTACCATTAATGTAACTAGGCTCCTATACCTTACTGTTTACTTTTATTGTTATCCTTTCCTTTTTAATTCATCAAAGGTTTCCTTAGGAGGAAAAATACAGAGACTGAATAAGAGGCATTATGCAATTTACCAAAGATCTATTACTTTTCAAATAATTGTTTATGTCATAGCTAGCCTACAACTAGAGGGAATGTTTCCATTTATCTCTAATACATTTCATACTAAATGTACACATTTACTTTGCCTCTAGATATTTTTAAATATGATAGCATATGCACACACATTTATATTTTTGTCATTTTGAAACATATGTGCATAAAATAATGGGTCGACTACAAGCTCAGAAACTCAAATTCGTGTAACTTCAATATACAGTGCTGAAGTAGAAACTAGTGAAATTCACATCTAGTGCATCACTTGTCATGAGCATACAATAGAGAATATGTTACTTTCATATTCTTTTTAAGAAACATAGATGCAGACATGTCCTTTCCAAAAACAGTAAATAGTAGCTCACTATAGTACAATACAATAGAGGCAATAGTTTTAGCTTCACAATATTCACATTTGCAAATATTACAGTTACAAACACAAATTCTTACAACCATTCCTTAGAGTTGTTACATATACACATCAAAAAAAAATCCCACTTGAAAGTTACAACATAAAGCTTCGTTCACTAACGACCTAGATCCAGGGTTAATTTTATTTTTGCTTGGAAGATAGACAAAATACACAGTTTCGTATTTACATTTAAAGGTAAGTGTACCAATCTATGACACAATTTAGGTGTCAAATTGAAAAAATGATAAAAAAAACTCTGAAATAAGGCCTTTGGTGCATGCCAAATGGCTAAAAAGACATTTTGGCATGCGCCAAAAGTCTTTTTAGACATAAAAAGCAAAACTCGGGTTTCAAACCCTCATTCTGTCTTCAACCCGTGGCTTGAGGAAGAGAATTTCAATTCTGCAACTCGCACTCTCCAAATCTCTTCCATTGTTTGCATCCTTAGCTTATTATTTTTCATGAGGATGCTGCCAACACATCGGAGAAGTCGAAGATTGCAAAGAGGTGTGCATTTTTATTCTATTTATTTCAAATTTGATTTGGAATGCAAATTTAAATAGATTTTTATAATAAAACTTTGTTTTAATTCTTAGGGAATGAATCTCCACCTCAAAATATTGAGAATTCACAATCACCCCCTCATGAAGAGCCTCCTATACAAGAACAACCCGAAACCCCTTCATCAATTCATAGGCATCCTCAAGGAACACAAGAAAATATTCAAAATCAAATTGAAAACAATAAAAGAGACATTCAACAATTAATTGCAAGATTAATCGACCATGCCGAAACACACCCTTATAGGAGAGGGATTGCTGAATCATTGAAGTCAAATTTAATTCATGTAGGAGAAATGAGTGAGCAAATTAATTTTTGGTCAACTAAGAGGCATGAGATGAGACAATTTTATGCTAATGGTTTGTCATATACAGATGTCCAAAAACTAAAAATTAGCAAAGCCGAGTTGTGTGTCTTATTTAAAGACCCAAAAACCAATGAACCTTTGTCCCATGCATGCAGGAGGTTCCCCATCCATTGGTGTCACCATGAGTTAATTAAAAATAAATTTTGGGAGTGGTGGTGGATGGTATTTGACCAACCTCCATGCAATAACCATGAGGTGCCGCAATACTTTTTGATGAAACTTTATTGCGAGTTTGTCTTCAATAAAATGCCAAACTATTTTGACATCTTAAACTTTCAGGGTAGAGGTGGGGGCTCCACACACGATAGACCTATTGTACGACGTAATCCACAGTTGGCATCGAGAGCCTTGGGCAGACCCATGGTGGAGCATGTCATTGTTCCTTCCATTGTTAATGACAGTGTATAGGT
Source organism: Sequoiadendron giganteum (assembly GCA_007115665.2). Lineage (NCBI taxonomy): Eukaryota > Viridiplantae > Streptophyta > Pinopsida > Cupressales > Cupressaceae > Sequoiadendron > Sequoiadendron giganteum. Next base: position 357,722,621 of record CM021108.1, read on the forward strand.
GGACATGATGAAGTTGATTGACTCACTCACCCAAACCATTTTACTGTGTGTGAGTCCTCTAGTAGAGCCTGGTGTGGAGACGTGTAGGCCCCGAGCTCCACCCCACCATTGTGGCGCTTGTGGTGCTCTTGCACGTACGATTATCAAGGTGCTCGTGATGTAGCTACACAACCTACGTCAGTTGCAGAGGCGATGACTTTCACATATGATATTCTGAATGATACATTCGACATTGGCACTCATGTAAAATTTAGCAAGTTATTTTAATGTTGTTTATTAAAATATATTTTAAAATTTAAGAATAACTAAATTAGTAGAATTTTGATATGATGAAATTTCAGGGTCGCACTGTTCATGAGGGATGCTTTATTCCTACAGACCCTTATACATTCTCGATGATGAGTCCATAGGTATGCAACTAGTATTAAAGATATTATTATTGCATTTGAACAGTTGAATGTTATATTTGAATGCTTGTCTCATAACATGCTTTATATTTCAAACAGTTTCTTGGTGCACCTTCTTCCTCCACACCTCGTGATTCATATCCTCAAACAACGTACACTCAAGTAGCCTTTATTCATTAACGGTGTTGTAAATCTATGTTAGCTAGTTTTCATAATTTTGCGTACATACAAATCTAAAAAATTGATGAGAAACACAAACATTGCATTCAATTATTCCTTGATCGTGTCACATTATGTTCTCCTATATCAACATGATACCTGAGATATTGTTTCCTTTGCAGATGTTGATAAGAGATAGCCCTGGTGATGTTGGTGGCATGATGGACCATGGAGTTGCTGCAGCAATAGCCAGTTTTGATCCATTGAGAGAGGTATGGAATAGATTAGATGATTTGACATTATATTTGCTCTTTTATGGTCTATTATAGAAAAATTTCACGATAATTTTATGTAGTTTAATTTCTATCTTCATGGTTGCTACAGGTGGTTGTCACTCCAGATCATGGATGTGGTGATGTTGTAAATGTGCATGATGACTATATGTATGCGGTAAGTGATTATATATTTTGTTATATGTCATTCCACAATTCAATTTCTATGTTTTAACATCTTTATTTTTAATTGTATCAATTGAAGTTCCAGAGTGAAGAGAGAAGGAGTAGCGAGCGTGTTCGAAAGACAAGAGAAGCAACAGTCACTCCATCTAGCCAAATTTCGAAGGCAACACGGGATCTATTCCCTTCCCCTAGAGGGAAATTACTATGTATTAGTGTTGTTTGTTGTATGCCTATGTGGCATTTTGGAACATATGTTTTGTACTATTGATATATATACATGATATTTTATGTCCATATGGCTTCTTTGTACTAAGCCTATATGGTTTTTTTGGATATATTTATATACTTTTATCAATATATATCATTGTATAGCCTTTTGGATTTTTGATTAAAGAAACTCTTATTTTGCTACTACCATTCTTGAATGATGTTATCATGTGTATCATGTATTTTGTATGCTTGAATGTTGTAGCATGGATTTTGTTTACATCTAATGCTTAATTAATTACTATCGAATGCTCAATAAGCCCCATCTAAAGTGTATTGTATAAATAAGCTCCATTCGTGGTGGTTTGTATCCTTTGGAATGCTTCAATTACTTGTGCCTCACTGATGCAGAGGCAAGGAGGCTCAAACCCAATCAGTTTGACAACCTACCTTCAAGGGGCTCCTAACAAGATTAATACAACCTATTTTGAACAATCTTCACAACCTCAAATCCCCATCAAACCAAACTCTTCATTCAACACCTTACCCAACAATCCACCCTTGTAGCACTCAAAACCTGGTCTAAGCCTAATTTCTCCCAACCTTTCCAAAACACTTGAACATTTAAAGATGGATTAAGATACCCTTTTCAGGGTTACAAAACATATGCCAAAACCAATAGTAACTATTTTGGACCAACATGAACTTTCAATACACCTCCCTCACTCTAGGCTTCACAATTAAGCCTAATTTCCAAAGGAACCCCCTCACAAACTCACCTCCAAACCAAGAAAACTTGAAATAGTCTTAGGGATACTCACCAAACTTAGGATTCTCCCATTTTAAGAGCCCCAAGAACTTGTTCTATTCCTCTACTCACAAACCCTCCTAAACCTTCACAAAAGCAAGGGTTTTAAAAAAACTCATAATTCCAGACCTCCCCCAATCCTTCCAAAGGTCCAAACACCCCACAATACCTCTGCCCTAACTTAAAAGACACTCACAATCCCATTTCTTTTAGTATTTCTTAGATTCACTACTTGAGTTCCTTACTTTCATGGTGGAAACACCCCTGAACAACATTAAAACTTCACACCCCACTGAGTTTATTCATTCTCCCAGCCTCCAAAGTATTCATACACCAAAATAATCATGGTATAGGCCAATCCACCAAGCCACAGGGTCAGAATAGTAGGTGGATTGTCTAATGTGTTATGGTGTTGCCCTCAAAACCCCTAACATAGAAAATAAAGCAGTATCCAAGTTTGTTGATCCCACACACACCAACGGTGGATTTAAACCTTCAGAACATATGCAAAGAGAATAAACACATATGCAATCAAGTATCCAAAGCCTCAAGTCATGATATACTTGTACGGGCCTGTGCAAGGCAAAGAAAATTCAGGAAAACAAAGAAAACCAGTGATCAACGTTTTCAAAAGTATATTTTCTTATTAGAAACTGAACAAAATCAACCCTCAACTCAGGGTATTACAACAATATATCTTGATACCACCTTCCAACTACCCCTTGAGCTGATCAAACACCATAACCACCCTTTGTTAGACTTCTAAGGTGGCAATTTGCCAATTTTGCTCTTAATTACCATTCATTCACAACTTGATTTTGCAAATACCACCTAACTAACCTATTAAGCCTTTTAAATACAATTGCAAGGTATTTCCATAGCATATAGAGATATAAAGAGAAAATAAAATAAATATTTTAACTAATGAATTGTAAAAAATAGATTTTTGTAGTTTATATTCATGTCGTTGATTACATTGCATTGCACATCTTTCAAAGTCAAAGCATTACTGCACTTTGCATAACTAATAAGTAGATGCTGATAGATGCCAGAAATTTAATTACAATATAGTTTGTACAAAGTCAACCTAAGAAGTTATGCAATTTCTTCACATTGTATAACTAATAACTAGGAGCAGCTGCCAATTGCATTTTCTTATCATGGCATTCTATGAAACCAAATTTCTTTGAGATATTTTTTCAAATAGTTCCGTGCCTTGTCTATGTTACCACTTTTTTCACACATGTCTACCAAAGCATCTTATCAAACAGTTCACTGCCTTGTTGCTATGGCTAAAAGCCTAAAACAAGTGATTTTGAACAAGCTATGGATGCTTCAAAAAAATATATCAAAAACATAATAGTAAGCAACAACATAGACAAGGCAGTGAACTGTTTGAAAAAATGCATCAAAAAAATTGCTTTGAAATGATAAATTTAGTTGTGAGCTTTCACTCTTCTTTAACATTGTATATCTACTCCTTTTGGTTTTCTATTTGTGTGATGGTAGACCAATGTTCAAGCCCTATGTACAATCTCAATTGGTATTTATTGTTTTGGTCATAGCAACAAATTTTTTTGGGGAATAAATCGGCAAACCAAATAAAATAAAATAGAGAGCAAATAAAATAAAGAGTTTAACTAATGAAATGTAGAAAATAGATTTTTGTAGTTTATATTCATGCATTGCACATCTTTCAAACTCAAAGAATCACTTCACATTGCATAACGAATAACTAGATGCTGATAGATGACAAAATTTCAATTACAATATAGCTTTTTGCAAAGTCAACCTAAGTAGTTATGCAATTACTTCACATTGCATAACTAATAACTAGGAGCAACTGCCAATTGCTTTATCTTGTCATGGCATTCCATGAGACCACATTTCTTTGAGGCATTTTTTCAAATATTTCATTCCCTTGTCTATGCTACGACATTTTTCATATATGTCTACCAAAGCATTTTATCAAATAGTTCATTGCCTTGTTGCTATGGCTAAAAGCCTAAAACAAATGCTTTCGAACAAGCTATGGATGCTTGGAAAAAATATATCAAAGCATAATAGTAAGCAATAGCATAGATAAGACATTGAACTTTTTGAAAAAAATGCCTCAAAGATAAGTGGTCTCATGGTGATGGAATGCCATGACAAGCCATAGACAAGGTAGTGAACTACTTGAAAAGATGCCTCAAAGAAATGTGGTCTCATGTTGATGGAATGCCATGATGAATGCCTATGGTGATGGAATGTCATGGCATTCCATCACCATGAGAACACGTTTCTTTGAGGCATCTTTCCAAATAGTTCACTGCCTTGTCTATGGTATGACATTTTTCATACATATCTACTAGAGCATTTCATCAAACAGTTCACTGCCTTGCTGCTATGGCTAAAAGCCTAAAACAAGTTCTTTCGAACAAGCTATGGATGCTTGGAAAACATCTATCAAAGCATAATAGTAAGCAATAGAATAGACAAGGTAGTGAATTGTTTGAAAAAATGCCTCAAAGAAATGTGGTCTCATGGTGATGGAATGCCATGACAAGCCATAGACAAGGTAGTGAACTGTTTGAAAAGATGCCTCAAAGAAATGTGGTCTCATGGTGATGGAATGCCATGGTGAATGCCTATGGTGATGGACTGTCATGGCATTCCATCACCATGAGAACACATTTCTTTGAGGCATCTTTTCAAACAATTCACTACCTTGTCTATGGCATGACATTTTTCATACATATCTACCAGAGAATTTCATCAAACAGTTCACTGCCTTGCTATGGCTAAAAACCTAAAATAGGTGCTTTTGAACAAGCTATGGATGCTTGGAAAAAATCTTTCAAAGCATAATAGTAAGCAATAGCATAGACAAGGCAGTGAATTGTTTGAAAAAATGCCTCAAAGAAATGTGGTCTCATGGTGATGGAATGCCATGACAAGCCATAGACAAGGCAGTGAATTGTTTGAAAAGATGCCTCAAAGAAATGTGGTCTCATGGTGATGGAATGTCATGATGAATGCCTATGGTGATGGACTGTCATGGAATTCCATCACCATGAGAACACATTTATTTGAGGCATCTTTTCAAACAGTTCACTGCCTTGTCTATGGTATGACATTTTTCATACATATCTACCAAAGAATTTCATCAAACAGTTCACTGCCTTGTTGCTATGGCTAAACACCTAAAACAGGTGCTTTTGAACAAGCTATGGATGCTTGGAAAAAATCTTTCAAAGCATAATAGTAAGCAATAGCATAGACAAGGTAGTGAATTGTTTGAAAAAATGCCTCAAAGAAATGTGGTCTCATGGTGATGGAATGCCATGACAAGCCATAGACAAGGTAGTGATCTGTTTGAAAAGATGCCTCAAAGAAATGTGGTCTCATGGTGATGGAATGTCATGATGAATTCCTATGGTGATGGACTGTCATGGAATTCCATCACCATGAGAACACATTTCTTTGAGGCATCTTTTCAAACAGTTCACTGCCTTGTCTATGGTATGACATTTTTCATACATATCTACCAGAGCATTTCATGAAACAGTTCACTGCCTTGCTGCTATGGCTAAAAGCCTAAAATAGGTGCTTTTGAACAAGCTATGGATGCTTGGAAAAAAACTGTCAAAGCATAATAGTAAGCAATAGCATAGACAAGGCAGTGAATTGTTTGAAAAATGCCTCAAAGAAATGTCATTTCATGGTGATGGAAGGCCATGACAAGCCATAGACAAGGCAGTGAACTGTTTGAAAAAATGCCTCAAATAAATGCGGTCTCATGGCGATGGAATGCAATGAAAATAATCACCATGAGACCGCATTTCTTTTAGGCATTTTTTCAAACAATTCACTGCCTTGTCTATGCTACCACATTTTTCATGCATGTCTACCAAAGCATTTTGTCAAATAGTTCACTGCCTTGCTACTATGGCTAAAAGTCTAAAACAAGTGCTTTCAAACAAGCTATGGATGCTTGGAAAAAATCTATTGAAGCATAATAGTAAGCAATAGCATAGACAAGGTAGTGAACTACTTGAAAAAATGCCTCGAAGAAATGTGGTCTCATGGTGATGGAATGCCATAACGAATGCCTATGGCTATGGATTGTCATGGCATTCCATCACCATGAGACCGCATTTCTTTGAGGCATTTTTTCAAATAGTTCACTGCCTTGTCTATGCTATGACATTTTTCATACATGTCTACCAAAGCATTTTATCAAACAGTTCACTGCCTTGCTGCTATAACTAAAAGCCTAAAATAGGTGCTCTCGAACAAGCTATGGATGCTTGGAAAAATTCTATCAAAGCATAATAGTAAGCAACAAGCTATGGTATCATTGTTTTTTTTCACATGAAAATCAACACGATTTTATTCGCATTTTTTTGTAGGTTTTAAAAACATTTTTTGCTGATTTTTCAGTTTTTTCCAATCAGAAGAGAAGTTTCTAAGCGTCACGGTGTCCGAGTAAGAGCATGCTGAGGTTCGCAGCCATTTTTCACTTTGGACCCTTAAGGGATCGATTCAGTTGAACATAGCTCAGAGTGATTTCGTGTGTTTGGGTGCGAAAGATGACCATGTCTAGCGTAAACGTACCCACTTGAACGCATTGGAACAATTCGTTTGGTCACACAAGCTGTAGAACGAAAGTTGCACCACTTTGCAGCTTTCAAATTCTTGCATTTGACAGCTTTTTCTCTAAGTGAAAATTTGCCACCATAGGAAAATACCTCTGAGACAGCGAAAATCGAGCGAGGTTACTATAGATGGGTCCAACGTGATCCCATAGGATTAGACGAGAAGTTTCTAAGAATCACGGTGTCTGAGTAGTAGCATGATGAAGTTCGTAGGCATTTTGCACTTTGGATGCTTAAGGGATCGATCTGGTTGAACGTAGCTCAAAGCGATTCTGCGTGTTTGGGTGCAAAAGAGGACCATGCCTAGCGTAAACATACCCACCTAAATGTGTTGGACCAATCCTGTTACGCCTTACATAACCACCCCATCTTTTGCCTTGGTCAAAATGGGTCCCCCTTTGTTATTTTTGTACTTAGTTGTTTTTGAAACAAAGTTTGGAGTCCTGTTTTGCCAATACTTTGTTTTTCTTTGGTTTCTCTATCGGAATCGGAACCTGAATAGAATTGGGTTCTGAAAGTTCTTTTGAAACTTGTTTTGGTTCCCATCCCGATAGTCTTTTTGTTTATGTCTTTAGCGGACCCGGAGTTGGAGTGGGTGTTAAGTTGGTCTTTATCAAAAAATTGCAAAATCATAATTGATTCCGCCCTCACCTCCGCTATTTTGACTTTCGGTTTTGGTCTCGGTCCTTTTGTTTAGTTTTATTATGTCGGTCTTTTGTTTTACTTCTTGTGTTAAGTTTTGTTTTCGGCTTTGTTGGTAGACCTGGAACCGGAATTGGAATGAAGTTTGGAAGTTTCTTAAAAGGTTTTAAATCAGTTTCCATTTTAGTTCCGCCCCCATCATTTTTGGATCATTGACTTTTTGACTGAAGCGTACTGTTGTGAAGTGTTGGTTCTCTTTCAGTTCCGACTCTGCCTTAATTGCATTTCAATGCATTAATGACAACTGCTCGTGTAGGTAGAAATCCTCATTTTTACCTTCATTAAGGATTAAATGAATCATTATTATCATTATTAAGAGATTAGGGAGCACGAAAGAGCAGCGACGGAGTTCATTCGAGTGAATTGATTGAAAGAGAAGAAGGTTATCATTTGCGAATCAATTCAGAAGGTTAGCAGGGTTCTTTTGTATTCGAGGTAGGGTTTTCTTATTATTGTTGTTCTTCGTTTGTTAATTGTTGCATTTTTTTTATATTTGCCCATGTTTGGAATCATGTCATTTTTATTGTTTTATTTTAAATAAGTTCATGATTCTTGGCGTGCTTGTTTGAATGGGTGCTTTATTTTGTTTGTCTAGTTGATTCCTCATTTCTTTTACTTTTGTTTTTGGTTCTTTCTATTTTAGGGCATAGTCGCTTTCATGTTTTAGTCATGATCGCATCGTGCTATTTTGGATTTGCAGTAAGATAGATTAAATTTAGGTTTTAAATGGTGTTTATTTGGATTGGAGATTTACAGTGAGGGATTTTCAGTGAGTTAGGGTTAATCGAATCTCATTTTTACTTAGGGTTTTTGTCATGCTTTCAAACTCAAAAAATGGTAAGGTTTAAAATCCGTGCCCTAGTTTTATCATGTTGTTTCTAGATTAGGGTTTCGTAGGTCTCTCTAATCACATTTAAATGATTAAAATATGATACCCTAAAATTCAGTCGTTCCCCATGGTCATATGAGTATAAGTGTTTTTAAAGCCTCTTTTCATTTAATATGACCTTGTTTTTAGTCATGTAGTTGTGTGTTAAATTGATAAAACCTTTGATGACATCATGGTCAACCTAGGTGGAGACGAGATCGGAATCGATCTTGAACTGGAGAATTCTGTTTTGCCAAAGGTATCGATTCCATTTTCATCCCGTTTCCAGCTCTGCATAATATAGAAGTCTTCTGTCAAAATAACAATGACCTAGTCGGAAGTAGAGTTGGAATGAAAATAGAATATGGAATTTAAAATTTTTTGAAGAAAATCAAATCCGTTTTTCATTCCGATCCCGGTTCCGATCACCTCCCCGATTCTGACTCCGAGCCCGTTCATTGTTAGTGAAATATCTATTTCGGTTTTGGCTCCGAATCCAACAGTATTGTAAAAGAGATTGTTTTAGGTTGTGTTTCTACCTGGTTCCGCCTCCGGTGCATATATGAAAGGCATGGTTTTTTAAGCATGTTTTATGATGATATCTAAAGATCTAATTAGAGGTTTTGCTTGTAGGAAAATTGAAAGATGTCAGGAACATAAAGGGAAGCTGCTCGAAGGAACCAGCCTGCAGGAACATCAAAGGCAACACCAAAACCAAAGAAGTTAAAGCCAGAACAATTGCCTTGTACCTTGAGGTATAATCATAGGAGTCCGGTTGTGAAGGTGAGCAAGGTGGAATCAGATTAGTCAGACATCACTGATACGAACTTGGGCCAGTACAACTTTGAGGAGTTACATGGGGAAACCTTTGCAGAATGAGCAAATATAATAAGAAGGACACAAAGGATTGTTGATTTTGGCTTGGCACATATTACTATGTTCCCTTTATCAGTCCAATGCCCAGAGTTGATCTCAACAGCAGCTAGTGCCTACAATCCTACTACAAGATTATGCATGGATTCACAAGATAGGGTGATCATTGATCTTACTCCTTAGATGTTTCAAAGTATATTTAATGTCCCAGATCCTAAGAGCTTGGTGCATTTGGATGAGGCAGAGGCCTTGGAGAAATATAGTAAGTATAAGGACTCCAATAGGTCTCATTTGAATAAAATGTGGTTGAAGACAAAAAAGAAATCTCTATCCAAGCTTGCACACCAACCTAAGAGGGTGGATTTAAAGAAGGAAATATCGGATTTAATACTGATGCTGTCCAGGGTGTTTGGGAAGAGGGATACGTTCCACTTCAAGGAATGGATGTTTCCTTTCATCCAAATAATCCTATAGGGCGATTATCAGTTTGATTGGCCAATGATTGTGTCAAATGCTATCCATGATCAGCTGATTAACATCAAAAGCAATAAGTGTTTCTTTATGACTTCTTATGTGGTGTATGCAGCAGCAAGATTGGGGATTTTCCCAGGTTTAAACAGAGTGGGCATAATGGGAACCTTGGATGGAAAAAAGAAGGTATGGGAGCACTATGACCAGTTGTCTCTTCAAGTTGCCGAGACTCATTTCAAAAGAGTCAATGATGCATTTTTATATGTGATCATCAACCAATTGAATGGAGATGCAGGATACCGGTTGAGTCAAGAAGCCATGGCATTCATTGCTGAATGGGGATGTTGGTACATCTAGTACCCCAAATTTACATACTTCAGGTTGGCCGATTTTGAAGGCCATCCACATTTGCTTCCAAGATGCTACAGTAATAGGATAGTGCTAATGGAGTTTGTATATCAGGCTCTTGGAGTTAATGCTCGGTTTGGGATCAAACATAAAACCAGATGTCATAAGTTTCCCATGAAGTTGGGAGAGTATGGTTGTCAACACTTGGTAGGAGAAAAGGTGGTTTGTAATGAATTGATACAATTGAATTTGGGTTTATACACAACTCATAAGTGTTTTGATCTGAAGGGTAAGATGTATGCCTTGTTACCTTCAGTGTTTACCAGAAATTTCAATTTGCTAGAGGATTTTCGGAGTGATCGGCAAGATGAGTATGATCTAAGGAAGAAGAACTATGAAAGGCTATCTGTTGCACTCATGTCTGAGCTTGGTCTTAAAGAAAACATTCCTGACACATTGGTGGATGATGGAATTATGTTGGATCCATCTTATGAAGCTTTGAACATTGGCACCAAGAACTTGGATCCAATTGACTGGGATGCTAAAGAAACCATTTATATTAAGCGGATCGAAAGGACAGTGTTGGATAGAAGTGTGCAATGGTTAGTGCTAAGAATCCAAACTCCTCAAGAACCAACTCTTAAAAAGGGTAAGGGATATAGGAGGATCAAAAGAAAGACACCTGCCAAAGATCCATTAGAATTCGTTCCTTCAGACATCGAAGAAATAGAACTTGAGGCAGTAGAGGATGAAGAGGAAACACAAGAAGGGGATGTTCCAGTAGGATCTACTGTTTCGACACCCACATTAGGTGAGTCATCTACATAAGTCCCACTTACAAGGAAGAAGAGTGAAGAAATTCAAGAAGGATCTCTTCATAGCATGGCTGAAACTACCAAGGGAAAAGAAGTAGAGGAGGAAATTCTAGAGGTTGAGACAGATTCAGATGAGACTCTGTCAGAGAAAGATATGCAAGAGAACATGCCTCTAGAGGAGGATGTTGAGCAGGTTTTGACACAAGAATAGCAATGGAAGCTATTTGAAGATGCAAACAGAGATTCTGATGCAAAGGTGGTAGTGGAGAAACAAAAGGAAATTGATGCTAAGGTACAAGCTGATGCTATACTTCACCAACAACAATTAAGAACTAGACAAAGTAAAGCTAAGGCAGCAAATGATGAAGTAGAGAGACAAAGAAAGCAACAAGAACATGGAATCAAGGTCAAAGAAGAGAATGAAAAGTTGGAGCTGATAAAAAAGATCCATGACCTTGAGGAGGAGAAGGCAAGAAACTAGAGGGAAAAGGAAATTTTGGTTGCTAGGTTGAATCTTGCAGAGGAAGCTCGACAAAAAGAAGAAGAAGTCAAAAGTATAAGAAAGAAAATGGATGCTGAAGAGTTGTTTAAGAAGCGGCAAGAAGAAGAAGCAAAAGCTGAAAAAATTAAGGCTTTGGAGGTAGAAAGGTTAGAAAGGGAAAGACTAGAGGCCTTAGAAAAAGAGAAATTGGAAAGGGAAGCTTTAGAAAGAGGAAGAATAGACAAGGAAGAATTAGAAAAGGAAAGGTTGGAAAAGGAAAAAGTAGAGAGAAATCAATTGGAGGAAGAGAGGTTGAGGAAAGAAGAGGAAGATAAGAAAAGGCAAGAACAGAAGGATAGGGAAGAGGCTGAAAAGCTTGTGCAGATGCATATACAACAAGAACAACAAGAGAAAGTAAGGGTTGACTCTCAATCCCAGGTAAATGTACAGCCACCTTCTTCAGTTATTGCTCCCTCTTCCTCTATGATGACTACTGCTCCAAGTGCTCCTACATGGCTAAAATTGGACCTGCAGAAGAGGGAAATGACCCCTTCACAACTTCTCAATTGGGAGGATATGATGAAGGGAATTGAGCAGGAGAGGCCTAAAAAGAAGGCTAATATTCTACATTCTACCCGACTCATAGATAAAGGAGAGATTGTTGCTGAATGTGCCATGCCAATGACAGAAAAGGAGGTAGGGGATATGCAGCTAACAAATTATGAATTGAGTACTGTCAACTTGGGAAGGCCCACTAGGAATCAACAAATGAACTTAATTGATGTGGTGGCTTCAACGACCAAGTCAAGAATGATCAAGGATAAACAAAAGAAGGATGAGCTTAAGACTTAATTGGATCAACTACATTCATTCTTGAAGAGTGTTTCCTCTCCGAGATCACAACAGGTAACGACCATTGAGACTCTTATTTTGTTAAGAAAAAAGGAGGTAGATGATTTGGTGCGGGTAAAAGGCAAAGCCGAGATGGTCGACCGATGGGCAGACAAGTTAAACTGAGAAGTGGGGGAAGTTTTGGTTGAAGGTTTTGAAGCCTACAAGGACACAGAAGGGTTAATAAAAGAGATGCATCAACACATTGAAGCATTGGAGAAACAAGAAGAAGAGTATAAAGAATACAATCAGAAATTGGAGAAGGTTAATGCATTACCTTTAGCTACTCTTCTTGAACAGTCCATACTTGAGGAGGAGAATAAAGATTTTATTGAAAAAACCTCCCGTATAATCTATTTTAGAACTAGCTTCTTGTGTAAACATAAGGATGAGATCTAGGAGGCTGTTAGTAATTTGACTAAGCAATTAGAAGAGCTGGAAGCAGTCATTGCTATTATTGTAGATGTAAATGCATTTGCAAAAGAAGGCATGCCTCTGAGTTAAATAAAAGAGAAATGGGATGAAAGATTTAGAGGATTGATGTAGAAGGGAGATGATGATGGAGATTTGATGTTGGATCGGTTAATGGATATCAAAAAAGAAATAAAAGCTGCTGGAAGAGAATTGACAAAGGTAAAAGGTATGAGGGAGTTTGCTGCAGCAGAATTGGATCGAATGAAATTTGAAGTTATTTGGATTGATGGACCGGAAATAGATACATTACAGCAAGTCTTCACCAGCTATGTTGAGTTCATTACAGATCTAGCTTCACATGCATAAATCTCCTGCATGCATGATTTCCTTCTTCTTTGCATGTTTCATGCAACATTGACAGTTGAGGCGCATGACATATTTTTCTATTCTCCTGTTAAACTGAACGTCTAATGTAAGAACTCAAGATCAAATCGATCTGAGTTTCCAAGAAAGTTGTTGTTCCTAAAAAGGTGGATAACCTAAAATAGAAGTAAAGTTTGAACTTTTTGTATAGTCTATAAATACCCGATGGGTATCATATTGTAAAGGTGAGCTAATTGAGAATAGGATTGGCTTACCTGAGTTAGGAGATAGAATTTTGTAGTGATTTACAGAGATACATTGTACTTGATCTTTTACAGTTAATAGAATTACAGGTTTTCTCGAAATATGGTGTTTAGAATTAAATTGTTTGCATGATAAGGCTGGTAAGTTATAATCTATCTATATGCAGTGATTGTGCTGAACATAAGAGTTTCTTGAGTGATGAAAGTCATTTGAAGGAATCAGATTTAAGGATTATCTTATTAGATTATCATTGAGTTAAAGTTATTAAAGTCTGTTGATCTATGACCTTAGCAATGAATGGATGAATGTTTTGAAATCTTGGAGATAGTTGTGATAAGTGAAAAGTGATATTGAATTAAGCACCTTAGAAGCATGCAATGGTATAGTTTATACTGTAGATTGTGTCATGCTTTGGTTTTATGATCTGTTAGGAAAAATTCATTGTTGAAGGTATATGTCCAGATGCTAGATAAATTTGATTCATACTTACTGGTCCACCCTTATGATCTATCTTTTTCTTTTGTTTAAAACCCATTGATTTACAGAAACAGTTCGATAAACAAATGAGTCATTGCTTGAATCTTTTGTTACTAGCATAGGCCCCTTGAATATTATAGTTGCATGAACTGATCGAGTGACACCAGATAATTGAGAACCAACTACTAGGACCTTGGGAGTTAGGCTACTACATGTTGTCTTTCTTTTTCAATAAAAATTGGTGTTAGAAGGAGGGCCTAAAAAGAGAAGCTGGCTCGCATAGTGTCTTTCTCACTGGAGAAATATGGAAGGATTTTGAGATCCTCTATCGACCCTGAATCTTTACAAGAATTACAAACCCTGATAAGACCTAGACCCCATGCTCATAGGGTTTTGATACCTACACTACCACCACCAGTCACTCCACCTGGATTTCCACCAAATCCACGTACACCACCACTAGTTCAACCTACATCACCACCTCCAATTAGGCCTGTATCACCACCAATTCAGCCTATACCTGCTCAACCAATCCCACCAATGGCTTATTTTTTGAATAATCCCTCTCCGTTAGGGACTATTCCTAGGGGATTCCATGATTTACCAAAGAACCCAGAGAAGTTCTGTCCGAAATACAATCATGGAGAATCGAGAAGTGCTGAGGAACATATACAGGCATTCAAAGATGCTTGCACATGAGCTTGGGTTGCTCATCAAGATGTGGTATGTAGATTATTTCCTTATTTTTTAGGGGATATGGCATATAATTGGTATCTAAATCTGCCCCAAGGATCTATTTTGGGTTGGACAGATTTAGAAAATGCTTTTATTAATCAATTTAGGGTTTATGTAGACCCTGCAATATTATATCACCAGTTTGCCACCATTAGAAAGGAACACCATGAACCACTGCCCTTTTTCAACACTAGGTTTCAAAGGATGTATCGTAGGCTACAAGAGCCTTACTTAGTGCTAGAGGCTATGGCCATACATGTGTATCTAAGAGCTGTTGATCCTTTGATTAGCCTATTCTTGCAAAGAACTTATCAACCTGCTGAGATTGACTCATTGTCTAAAATTTATCATTTGGCTATCAAATTACAACAGTAGATAAGTCTGCAATCTGGAGGGTTAGGAGCAACTCTTCTTCCAATGAATTATCAGATGCCTAATCCACCCTTATACAACACTGTCCCTAGGATGTCTTATTCCCAATATGGACTTGCATCTGAGTTGCAAGCTCCACCTACTGTGCCTTTCTTTGGCAATGGCATGCAAGATCACTCCCATTAACCTCAACATCAACCTCAGAATCAACTTCAAAATCAACCACAACAAGGGGGAGGATCAACCCATGTCCATTCCCCAGCCATAATCCAAAATGTGCAAAATGAACAAACTGTTCAACTCATAAGTGAGGTAGAGACTCTCAAGAAGACTGTCTCTCAGATGTCAAATGATATGGCACAGCTCAAAAAAAATCCTCCCAATAATCAACACGAGAATTATAACAATCAGGGAGGGTATAACACTCAAGGAAATTACTCCAATCAAAACCAAAATCAGAACACCAATTGAAATTTCCAGGGTCAAAACTCCTCAAATCAAAATTATCAAAATCAAAATAGAGGATACAATTAGAGGTTCAATAACAACAAAAACAACAACAACAACAATAGGAAGTGGAATACTAGGCCTAACAATGGGGGAGTTCCCCATAATTATCAAACAGGTGAGGAAAGGCCACATACTGCTAATGTTGCTGATTTGAATTTTATGACCAATTGGTGTAGGCTGCATGATACAACTACACATTCTGAGGTCAATTGCCCAGAAATGGAGAAGATTGTGAAAATTGCACAGGCTGATGCCCATCCTCTAGTAGGAAATTCAAATCATGACAATGGGCCAGTCAGCACTGCCATGACTTATGAAACCATTGAAGAAAAATATCAATTCCCCATGCAAGGGGATAATGAGCTAGAGGAAGATGTCTATGATGCTCAAGCTTTCCAATCTAAGGGTGGTCACTTTCTAAGGAATCAAAATAAAGGGCCATTCACTACATCTGCGCCCCCTAACAACATGGTTCCACCAAATCAGAATGTAGATAACAATCCACCTCCACCAAAGGGACCTTCTGATTCTTAGAATAGAGGTAATCCACCTCCTTTTACTAAATATCAAGTTAGGAATGATTTAGAGTTTGATTTTGTTGTAGAATTATAAAGGCAGAAGACATCACTGTCTTTCTTTGACATCATGAAGTGGTGCCCAGCTCAACGGGAGGTGGTATTAAAAGCTTTGGAAGAGGTAGATCACCTAAAAGGGAAAGGTAAGGTGACTCCAACAAAGGAGACAAATACAACTATGTATAAAGGTAAGACCAGTACCCCACCTTTCCTGTTAAGTTTAAGAATCTTTGGAAAGAATCTACATAATTGCTTATTAGATTCTGGAGCATCAAGGAATGTCATGTCTTTTTCGATTTGTAAAAAGTTAGGATTGAGTCCTATTCCAACCAATAAAAAGGTGATTCAATTGGATAAAACCGAATTCAATGTTGTAGGTGAGTTGAAGAACATGCATGTGCAGGTTGGATCAGACCCAAGGATCCAGACCTATATAGATATTCAAGTTGCTGATATCCCAGAAACATATGGGATGCTTCTAAGTCGAGAGCTAATGAAGAGTATAGGTGGATATCTATCCTTGGATTTCTCACACATGTGGTTACCATGGAAAGGATTTGCCACACAGATAAGAATTGAAAGTGAACCTAGGCTCAAACACATGATCATAGAATATGATGCTTCAAATGAAGTAGCATTCTTTGAAACTGAGATAGGTGTTTACAAATAAGAGGAATTTCTTACTTTCTCTGTAATTAATTTTGATGATACATTACCCTTAGATCATAGTGACCCAATGATCTACATCAACCAACAGGTTTTAATAAGGAAATTGCAACAAGATAGGCTGGTTTTAGGAGCAGAAACTGACTTGAGTAGTTTATTACTCCCTAACTAGTGCAGGATTCACTATCACAACCATTTGGAGTTGACATGTCAGTCATGCACAAATATTCTAAGTCATATAGACTAGCCTCAACATGTGTGTCAAGAGAAACAAGCCTAGACTCCCACCAATAAGTTTTCTTTCCAAGTTAAGGATGCAACTATTCTTACGCGGGCTAGTCTTTCTCAACATGAAGGTCTTTTATCAGAAGAACAGACTCAGGTTGTTTGTTTTAAAGTTCAAGGGGAGATTAAGGTATCCCAGTTCCCATTTGAGACACCTGCCCCAGATACTTTGCCCATACCTAAGGCATTGATGAGAAAAGTGTTGGATTGCAATTTAACCCAAGAGGGTATGCAGGGAGTAGTTGTTGAACAAATTGAAAACATAGAAAAATCCTCAACTCAACTCTATCCCTAGCTACATTCTGATAAACAGCTAAAGTCTGAGCTGCGACACACTTTAGGTAAGTCATCCCCTATTGCTTCTAAAAAGAAAGAGCTCCCAACCAAAGACCAGTTATGGACTCTTAAATTTGATGGTTCTAAATCTAAAGCAGGAAGTGGAGCAGGGATTGAACTAACCAATCCAAAAGGAAAGAATTATTTTGCTTCTTATAGATTGCAGTTTGGTTGCACTAACAATGTGGCTGAATACGAGGCACTTGCAAGAGGGCTTATGTTTGCTCATATGAAGAAGGTAACTGCTCTTACAGTAATGGGAGATTCTGAGGTCATTATGAAATAGGTACATAGCCAATACACATGCCATAACGAAAGATTGGCTGCATATAGAAATAGGGTTTGGAATTTAATAAAATATTTTGATGCTTTTGGGATTACTCTCATCCCAAGGGAAGCAAATAAAATTGCAGATGCTCTTTCTATTGCTGCTAGTACATTAGAGCCTATGCAAGACTCAAATCTGAAGAGGTTTTCAGTGGAGTTGATTTTGGTCCCAACAATTCTTGATAATTTCAAACACTTCCAGGTATTTAATGATGATCAACATATATTGGATTTCTTGGTAAATTCTGATGTTTTTGAGGGGCAGATAATTAATGATTCTGATAGAGATCAGGGAGACTGGAATCTAAAAAATGACAATCCAGAAGGGATACTGGATTTAAAGAGCAATAACATCCCAAAAGGGAAGATAGCATTAGAAAGAATATTTGACTCAGATCCACAAGATTATCAAAGAATGCCTACAAAGAGTGAGGGAGGTAAGTATGAATCTGTTAATTTGACTCACTCGGGCCCAAAAAGGAATGTTTTCATAGGGAAGACTTGTCCCCAAGAAATAAAGGATGAGATAATCAAGGTCTTGAAGCACAATATTGAAGCAATTGCTTGGAGCTATGATGACTTGAAAACTTTTGATACATCTCTGATCACACATACAATTCTTCTTAAGCCATAATCTAAGCCGTTTTTCCAAAAGCAACGCCCGATCAATGCATTAATCGAGCCTCTAATCTAGAGAGTAGTACAAAAGCTTTTGGCTACAAGAATAATTTTTCCAGTTAGACACTCTACCTGGGTGGCTAATCTAGTTCCTGTAAGGAAGAAGAATGGTGAAATTAGATTACGTGTGGATTTCAAAAATTTAAACAAGGCCTCTGAGAAGGACAACTATCCATTACCTTCCGTTGATGAAGTATTGCAAAAGGTTAATGGATCTCAGATGATGTCTTTCTTGGATGGGTATTCAGGATACAATCAGGTACTAGTAAGTCACGAGGATAGGATGAAGACTACTTTCACTACAAAGTGGGGCACATTTACCTATAGAAGGATGCCTTTTGGTCTAATCAATGCTGGTGCTACTTTTCAAAGAGCAATGGATGCAACTTTTAAGGATCTGATAGGGAAATGTATAATCATCTATGTTGATGATTTGACCATCTTCTCTAAAAATAGAGAAGATAATGCTGCTGACCTGGAAAAGGTGCTAAAGAAATGTATAAGTTATGGTGTTTCTCTTAACCCAAAGAAGTGTGTATTTGGAGTCTTTGAAGGGAAGCTCTTGGGTCACATTATATCAGAGGAGGAGATTTCCATAGATCCTGACCAAGTGGAGGCCATCTTGAAATTGACAAATCCAGGTCGCAAGAAGGAAATGAGGTCTTTCTTTGGAAGGATCAATTTTGTTAGGAAATTTGTAACAGGGTTTGCAGAGATTGTCAAACCACTTAACGAAATGATGAAGAAGGATGCTAAAATTGAGTGGAGTGAAGAGGCTAAGTCTGCTTTCATGCAGATCAAACAATCTATATCTGAGGCACTTGTTTTGACAAGCTCAAATTATTTAAAACCCTTCTACATTTATTTTTTTGCTTCTGAACATTCATGTGCAGCAGTTTTGACACAAAGAAGAGAAGAGAATGAGGAGAGGCCTATAGCTTTTATGAGCTCTCCATTTAAGAATGCAGAAGTAAGGTATTCATCAATAGAAAAACAAGCCTTTTCATTGGTGCAAGCAGTGAAGAAGTTTAGGCACTACATAATCCGAAGTCAAGTGATGGCCATAGTTCCAGATCTAGCTGTGAAATCTCTCCTGATGCAAAGTGAATTAGGGGAAAGAAGAGGAAAATGGATGGCCATTTTACAAGAATTTGACCTAGAAATTCACCAAATGAAACTTGTTCAAGGCCAAGGATTGTCAAAAGCAATGGCTGATGTGGATAGAAGTATCACTTGTCAACAATACATGGTTCAATCATTCACAAAGGATCCTTGGTATACAGATTTAGTTTTCTTCCTCCTCAATAAAAAGTGTCCAAAAGGAATGAATGCTACTCAAAGGAGAGCATTGAGGATGAAGAGTGCTAATTACATGCTTAAAGGGGGATCAGTCTATAGGAAGAATTTTCAAGGAATCTATCTACGCTATTTGGATCAGCAAGAGGCAAAGCATGCCATAAGTGAGTTTCATGGAAGGCATGGAACATGACATGGATCAGCTAATGCTTTGGCCCATCAGATTTTAAGGTCAGGCTACTATTGGACTTATGTGTTTAGAGATGCACATCAACCCTACAGGACTTGTCATGTATGCCAAATCTCTGCATCTAGAGAAAGAAATCCTGCAATGCGCCTACAATTGGTATATGAGGTAAGGCCATTTTCCCAATGGGCACTTGATTTTGTAGGTGTAATTAATCTAAATTCTTCCATAGGTCATAAATTCATTTTGACTGCAATGGATTACTGCACATGTTGGACGGAGGCCCTGCCTTGCAAGAATAGTACCATGGAGGTGGTCATCGAGTATCTGACAGAGAACATCACAACTAGGTTTGGAGTTCCATTTGCTCTGGTATGTGATAATGACCCTACTTTTTCCTTTGCTAAGTTTATTTCATGGGATTATGAACATAAGATTGTTTTGAAATATTCTTCCAATTATTACCCTTAGGGGAATGGAGTGGCTGAGTCCACAAACAAGAACTTACTGGAAGTTATAAAAAAGTTGTTAGAAAGTAATCCTAGGGACTGGCACACCCAATTGAGATTTTCCTTATGGGAAGATTGAACCAGAATTAAAGCAGCCCTAGGGAATTCAACTTTTAAGTTAGTTTATGGCCAAGATCCAATCTTCCCCATTCATTTACAAATACCTATTCTAAAGTTTATGCAGGAGTTTTATAATAAGGATGATAGGATTGAGGTCAAACTGCTTAATTTATTAAACATGGAAGAACAAAGAGATGCTACTCTACAACAATTCTCTAAACATCAGGCTATTGTTAAACGTTGGTTTGACAAAAGAGCCAAGATAAAAGCCTTTAGAATATCAGATCTTGTGTTATTATGGGATAAGGCTAGAGAAAAGAAGGGAGATCACCAGAAATTTGATAGACTTTGGTTAGGACCTTATCAAGTGGCCGGAATCTTAGGCGAGAATGCTTTTTGTTTGAGTACCTTAACAGGAGAGCCTATTCCATTACCAGTTAATGGTCAGTTTCTCAAGCACTATTTTGGTGCATAGAAGGTCTGATGTTTTGAAAAAAAAATGTACTATACTGTATCATATGTAATTAAGTTTCTGTTTAGTTTTTAGTTTTGGTTTTTGGTTTTTGTTTTCTTTCTTTGTTTTGTTTGTTTGTTTTGTTTTGTCTTGTTTCATTGGGGATTCTCATTTTGCTCATCTCAAGAGTTGGGGTTGTTATTCAGAGTATACTACTGGTACTAGGAGAGAAATTGGTTTAGGTATTCTCATCATAATCATTGAAAAGGATTTCATTATGAAACTTATGTTTTATGATCATTCTAGTTGGGGTTGGAAAAGTTATTAAGGATAGAAGATATAATGTGAATATCTCATGAATTGTGATCAAAGATCTGTCACCAAATTAGATAAAACATCTACATGAGTAATTACCTATTTGTTTTAGAATGACTCTACCTTTGATTCAAGTGAAAAATCTGATTCCAAGACTATCACAAAATCCATTGTAGTTCTCAACCCACATTTTAGATTCATTGAATCTGAGTATTTGAGATAGATGCATAAAAGAATTTCCACAAGTGAAGTAAAAAAAAAAAAGAGAGAAGAGAAAGAAAAGAAAGAAAGAAGAAGAAAGCTCAAATATCAAGTGGGTAATAAAGTATCTCTAATGGGGCTATGGATGCCTGGCTGACAATAGAGCAATGCTTTGTAAGAACTAGAGGTATCTCCATCAGGGCTATGGACGCCTATCTGGCAGCGGAGCAATACCCAGGATTTTACTGCACGATAGTTAAAGGATTCAACCTATGTAGCTTGAATCTTAGGTATAGTTGTTCACAAACAAATAAAGTATCTACAAAGAATGATGCACAATATAAGCACACACTCAGATTTAGAAATAACTCATGAGCACATACATCTAAGATTCCAGCTCAAACTTATCCTAAAAATATCTGATCTTATTCAAGTTAAAGTGTTTATAAGTCAAAGGGTTTTTGGGTGACTAAAATTTTCTTTGGGTATTTTGAAAATGGGTAAACCCTTTTCCCAGCCGAGTCGCCATTTTTTATGCCTTGCATAACCACCCCATCTTTTTCCTTGGTCAAAATGGGCCCCCCTTTATTATTTTTGTACTTAGTTGTTTTTGAAACAAAGTTTGGAGTCTTGTTTTGCCAATACTTTGTTTTTCTTTGGTTTCTCTGTTGGAATCGGAACCAGAACTTAATCGGGTTTTGAAAGTTCTTTTGAAACTTGTTTTGGTTCCCATCCCGATAGTCTTTTCATTTATGTCTTTTTTTTTGTCTTTAGTGGACCCAGAGCTGGAGTGGGTGTTAAGTTGGCCTTTATCAAAAAATTGCAAAATCATAATCGATTCCGCCCCCGCCTCCGCTATTTTGACTTTCCGTTTTGGTCTTGGTCCTTTTGTTTAGTTTTATTATGTCGGTCTTTTGTTTTACTTTTTGTGTTAAGTTTTTTTTTCGGCTTTGTTGGTAGACCCAAAACCAAAATTGGAATGAAGTTTGGAAGTTTCTTAAAAGGTTTTAAATCAATTTCCATTTTAGTTCCGCCCCCACCGTTTTTGGATCGTTGATTTTTTGACTGAAGCATATTGTTGTGAAGTGTTGGTTCTCTTTCAGTTCCGACTCTGCCTTAACTTCATTTCAATGCATTAATGACAGCTGCTCATGTACGTAGAAATCCTCATTTTTACCTTCATTAAGGATTAAACGAATCATTATTATCATTATTAAGAGATTAGGGAGCACGAAAGAGCAACAATAGAGTTCATTTGAGCGAATTGATCGAAAGAGAAGAAGGTTATCGTTTGTGGATCAATTCAAAAGGTTAGCAGGGTTCTGTTGTGTTCGAGGTAGAGTTTTATTATTATTGTTGTTCTTCATTTGTTAATTGTTGCATTTTTTTTATATTTGCCCGTGTTTGGAATCATATCATTTTTATTGTTTCGTTTTAAACAACTTCGTGATTCTTGGCGTGCTTGTTTGAATGGGTGCTTTATTTTGTTTGTCTGGTTGATTCCTCATTTCTTTTACTTTTGTTTTTGGTTCTTTCTATTTTAGGGCAAGGTCACTTTCACATCTTAGTCATGATCGCGTCGTGCTATTTTGGATTTGCAGTAATATAGATTAAATTTAGGTTTTAAATGGTGTTTAGTTCGATTGGAGATTTACAGTGAGAGATTTATAGTGAGGGATTTTCAGTAAGTTAGGGTTAATCGAATCTCATTTTTACTTAGGGTTTTTGTCACACTTTCAAACTGGTAAAATGGTAAGGTTTAAAATCCGTGCCCTAGTTTTATCATGTTGTTTCTAGATTGGGGTTTCGTAGGTCTCTGTGATCACATTTAAATGATTAAAATATGATACCCTAAAATTCAGTCGTTCCCCATGGTCATATGAGTATAAGTGTTTTTAAAGCCTCTTTTCATTTAATATGAACTTGTTTTTAGTCATGGAGTTGTGTGTTAAATTGATAAAACCTTTGATGATGTCATGGTCAACCTAGGCGGAGACGGGATCATAATCGATCTTGAACAGGAGAATTCTGTTTTGCCAAAGGTATCGATTCCATTTTCATCCCGTTTTCGGTTTCGCATAATAAAGAAGTCTTCTGTCAAAATAACAATGACCTAGTTGGAAGTGGAGTCAGAATGAAAATAGAATATGGAAATTAAAAAAATCTGAAGAAAATCAAATCCGTTTTTCATTCCGATCCCGGTTCCGATCACCTCCCTGATTCTGACTTTGAGCTCATTCATTGTTAGTGAAATATCTATTTCGGTTTTGGCTCCGAGTCCAGAAGTATTGTAAAAGAGATTGTTTTAGGTTGTGTTTCTGCCTGGTTCTGCCTCCGGTGCATATATGAAAGGCATGGTTTTTTAAGCATGTTCTATGATGATATCTAAAGATCTAATTAGAGGTTTTGCTTGCAGGAAAATTGAAAGATGTCAGGAACATCAGGGGAAGCTGCTCGAAGGAACCAACCTGTAGGAACATCAAAGGCAGCACCAAAACCAAAGAAGTTAAAGCCAGAACAACTGCCTTATACCCTGAGGTATAATCATAGGAGTCCGGTTGTGAAGGTGAGTAAGGTGGAATCAGACTGGTCAGACATCACTGATACGAACTTGGGCCAGTACAACTTTGAGGAGTTACAAGGAGAAACCTTTGCAGAACAAGCAAATCTAACAGGAAGGACACAAAGGATTGTTGATTCTGGCTTGGCACTTATTATTGTGTTCCCTTGATCTGTCCAGTGCCCAGAGTTGATCTTAACAGCAGCTAGTGCCTACAATCCTACTACAAGATTATGCATGGATTCACAAGATAGGGTGATCATTGATCTTACTCCTCAGATGTTTCAAAGTATATTTAATGTCCCGAATCCTAAGAGCTTGGTGCAGTTGGATGAGGCAGAGGCCTTGGAGAAATATAGTAAGTATAAGGACTCCAATAGGTCTCATTTGAATAAAACGTGGTTGAAGACAAAAAAGAAATCTCTATCCAAGCTTGCACACCAACCTAAGAGGGTGGATTTCAAGAAGGAAGTATCAGATTTAATACTGATACTGTCCAGGGTGTTTGGGAAGAGGGATACGTTCCACTTCAAGGAATGGATGTTTCCTTTCATCCAAAAAATCTTACAAGGCGATTATCAATTTGATTGGCCAATGATTGTGTCAAATGCTATCCATGATCAACTGATTAACATCAAAAGCACTAAGTGTTTCTTTATGACTTCTTATGTGGTGTATGCAGCAACAAGATTGGGGATTTTCCCAGGTTTAAATAGAGTGGGCATAATGGGAGCCTTGGATGGACAGAAGAAGGTATGGGAGCACTATGACCAGTTGTCTCTTCAAGTTGCCGAGACTCATTCCAGAAGAGTCAATGATGCATTTTTATATGTGATCATCAACCAATTGAATGGAGATGCAGGATATCGGTTGAGTCAAGAAGCCATGGCATTCATTGATGAATGGGGATGTTGGTACATCCAGTACCCCAAATTTACATAATTCAGGTTGGCCGGTTTTGAAGGCCATCCACATTTGCTTCCAAGATGCTACAATAACATGATAGTGCTAAGGGAGTTTGTATATCAGGCTCTTGGAGTTAATGCTCGGTTTGGGATCAAACATAAAACCGGATGTGATAAGTTTCCCATGAAGTTGGGAGAGTATGGTTGTCAACACTTGGTAGGAGCAAAGGTGGTTTGTAATGAATTGATACAATTGAAGTTAGGTTTATACACAGCTCGTAAGTGTTTTGATCCAAAGGGAAAGATGTATGCCTTGTTGCCTTCAGTGTTTACCAGACATTTCAATTTGCTAGAGGATTTTCGGAGTGATTGGCAAGATGAGTATGATCTAAGGAAGAAGAACTATGAAAGGCTATCTGTCGAACCCATGTTGGAGCTTGGTGTTAAAGAGAACATTCCTGACACATTGGTGGATGATGGAATTGTGTTGGATCCATTTATGAAGCTTTGAATATTGGCACCAAGAACCTGGATCCAATTGAATGGGATGTTGAAACCATTGATATTAAGCGGATAGGAAGGACAGTGTTGGATAGAAGTGTGCAATGGTTAGTACTAAGAATCCAAACTCCTCAAGAACCAACTCTTAAAAAGGGTAAGGGATATAGGAGGATCAAAAGAAAGACACCTGCCAAAGATCCATTAGAATTCGTTCCTTCAGACATCGAAGAAATAGAACTTGAGGCAGTAGAGGATGAAGAGGAAACACAAGAAGGGGATGTTCCAGTAGGATCTGCTGTTTCGACACCCACATTAGGTGAGTCATCTGCACAAGTCCCACTTACAAGGAAGAAGAGTGAAGAAATTCAAGAAGGATCTCTTCATAGCATGGCTGAAACTACTAAGGGAAAAGAAGTAGAGAAGGAAATTCTAGAGGTTGAGACAGATTTAGATGAGACTCTGTCAGAGAAAGATATGCAAGAGAACATGCCTCTAGAGGAGGATGTTGAGCAGGTTTTGACACAAGAATAGCAATGGAAGCTATTTGAAGATGCAAATAGAGATTCTGGTGCAAAGGCGGTAGTGGAGAAACAAAATTAAATTGATGCTAAGGTACAAGATGATGCTATACTTCACCAACAACAATTAAGAACTAGACAAAGTAAAGCTAAGGCAGCAAATGATGAAGTAGAGAGACAAAGAAAGGAACAAGAATGTGGAATCAAGGTCCAAGAAGAGAATGACAAGTTGGAACTGATACAAAATATCCATGAACTTGGGGAGGATAAGGCAAGGAACTAGAGGGAAAAGGAAATCTTGGTTGCTAGGTTGAAACTTGCAAAGGAAGCTCGACAAAAAGAAGAAGTCAAAAGTTTAAGAAAGAAAAAGGATGCTAAAGAGTTGGTTAAGAAGCGGCAAGAAGAAGAAGCAGAAGCTGAAAAAATTAAGGCTTTGGAGGCAGAAAGGTTAGAAAGGGAAAGACTAGAGGCCTTAGAAAAAGAGAAATTGGAAAGGGAAGCTCTAGAAAGAGAAAGAATAGACAAGGAAGAATTAGAAAAGGAAAGGTTGGAAAAGGAAAAAGTAGAGAGAAATCAGTTGGAGGAAGAGATGTTGAGGAAAGAAGAGGAAGATATGAAAAGGCAAGAACAAAAGGATAGGGAAGAGGCTGAAAAGCTTGTGCACATGCATATACAACAAGAAGAATAAGAGAAAGCAAGGGTTGACTCTCAATCCTAGGTAAATGTACAGCCACCTTCTATAGTTATTGCTCCCTCTTCCTCTATGATGACTACTGCTCCAAGTGCTCCTACATGGCTAAAATTGGACTTGCAGAAGAGGGCAGTGACCCCTTCACAACCTCTTAATTGGGAGGATATGATGAAGGGAATTGAGTAGGAGAGGCCTAAAAAGAAGGCTAATATTCTACATTCTACCCGACTCATAGATAAAGGAGAGATTGTTGCTGAATGTGCCATGCCAATGACAAAAAAGGAGGTAGGGGATATGCAGCTAACAAATTATCAATTGAGTACTGGCAACTTGGGAAGGCCCACTAGGAATCAGCAAATGAACTTAATTGATGAGGTGGCTTCAACGGCCATGTCAAGAATGATCAAGGATAAACAAAAGAAGGATGAGCTTAAGGCTCAATTGGATCAACTACATTCATTCTTGAAGAGTGTTTCCTCTCTGAGATCACAACAGGTAATGAACATTGAGACTCCTATTTTGTTAAGCAAAAAGGAGGTAGATGATTTGGTGCAGGTAAAAGGCAAAGCCAAGATGGTCAACCAATGGGTAGACAAGTTAAACCGAGAAGTGGGGGAAGTTTTGGTTGAAGGTTTTGAATCCTACAAGGACACAAAAGGGCTAATAAAAGAGATGCATCAATACATTGAAGCATTGGAGAAACAAGAAGAAGAGTATAAAGAATACAATCAGAAATTGGAGAAGGTTAATGCATTACCTTTAGCTACTCTTCTTGAACAGTCCATACTTGAGGAGGAGAATAAAGATTTTATTGAAAAAACCTCTCATATAATCTGTTTTAGAACTAGCTTCTTGTGTAAACATAAGGATGAGATCTAGGAGGCTATTAATAATTTGACTGAGCAATTGGAAGACCTGGAAGCGGTCATTGCTATTATTGTAGATGTAAATGCATTTACAAAAGAAGGCATGCCTCTAAGTCAAATAAAAGAGAAATGGGATGAAAGATTTAGAGGACTGATGCAAAAGGGAGATGATGATGGAGATTTGATGTTGGATCGGTTAATGGATATCAAAGAAGAAATAAAAGCTATTGGAAGAGAATTGACAAAGGTAAAAGGTATGAGGGAGTTTGGTGCAGCAGAATTGGATCGAATCAAATTTGAAGATAGTTGGATTGATGGACCGGAAATAGATACATTACAACAAGTCTTCTCCAGCTACGATGAGTTCATTACAGATCTAGTTTCACATGCATAAATCTCCTGCATGCATGATTTCGTTCTTCTTTGCATGTTGCATGCAGTACTAACAGTTGAGGTGCATGACATATTTTTCTATTCTCTAGTTAAACTGAACGTCTAATTTAAGAACTCAAGATCAAATCGATCTGAGTTTCCAAGAAAGTTGTTGTTCCTAAAAAGGTGGATAACCTAAAATAGAAGTAAAGTTTGAACTTTTTGTATAGTCTATAAATACCCAATGGGTATCATATTGTAAAGGTTGGCTAATTGAGAATAGGATTGGCTTACCTGAGTTAGGAGATAGAATTTTGTAGTGATTTACAGAGATACATTGTACTTGATCTTTTACAGTTAATAGAATTACAGGTTTTCTCGAAATATGGTGTTTAGAATTAAATTGTTTGCGTGATAAGGCTGGTAAGTTATAATCTATCTATATGCAGTGATTGTGCTGAACATAAGAGTTTCTTGAGTGATGAAAGTCATTTGAAGGAATCAGA
Source organism: Sequoiadendron giganteum (assembly GCA_007115665.2). Taxonomy (NCBI): domain Eukaryota; kingdom Viridiplantae; phylum Streptophyta; class Pinopsida; order Cupressales; family Cupressaceae; genus Sequoiadendron; species Sequoiadendron giganteum. The sequence continues at coordinate 357,750,692 of CM021108.1, forward strand.
TTTAAGGATTATCTTATTAGATTATCATTGGGTTAAAGTTATTAAAGTCTGTTGATCTATGACCTTAGCAATGAATGAATGAATGTTTTGAAATCTTGGAGATAGTTGCGATAAGTGAAAAGTGATATTGAATTAAGCATCTTAGATGCATGCAATGGTATAGTTTATACTGTAGATTGTGTCATGCTTTGGTTTTATGATCTTTGAGAAAAAATTCATTGTTGAAGGTATATGTCCAGATGCTAGATAAATTTGATTCATACTTACTGGTCCACCCTTATGATCTATCTTTTTCTTTTGTTTAAAACCCATTGATTTACAGAAACAGTTCGATAAACAAATGAGTCATTGCTTGAATCTTTTGTTACTAGCACAATCCCATTGAATATTACAGTTGGATGAACCGATTGAGTGACACCAGACAGTTGAGAACCAATTGCTAGGACCTTGGGAGTTAGGCTACTACATGTTGTGTTTTTGTTTTATGAGAAATAGAGTAGAAATATTTTATTTTAATGTTGTTTTTGTCATTTTGACCATCAAAAAATCCATTTGGTCACATGACCTGTAGAACGAAAGTTGCTCCAGTTTGCAACTTTCAACTACTTGCATTTGATAACTTTTCCCCCGAGTGAAAATTTGCCACCATATGAAAATGCCTCCTAGATAGAAAAAACTGAGAGAGGTTACTGTAGATGGGCCCAACTTGATCTTGTAGGATTAGACGAGAAGTTTCTAAGCGTCATGGTGTCCGAGTCATAGCATGTTGAAGTTCACAACCATTTTGCACTTTGGACCCTTAAGGGATCGATCTGGTTGAATGTAGCTCGGAGCGATGCCGCATGTTTGGGTGTGAAAGAGGACCATGCCTAGCGTAAACATACCCACCCAGATGCGTTGGAATAGTTTGTTTGGTCACACGAGCTGTAGAACGAAAGTTGCACCACTTTGCAACTTTCAACTACTTGCATTTGCCAACTTTTTTCTCGATTGAAAATTCACCAGCACAGAAAAATGCCTCTGAGATAGAAAAAACTGAGTGAGGTTATTTTAGAGGGGCCCAACATGATCTTGTATGATCAGATGAGAAGTTTCTAAGCATCATGGTGTCTGAGTAATAGCATGCTGAAGTTCACATCCATTTTGCACTTTGGACCCTTAAGGGATTGATCCAGTTGAATGCAGCTCAAAGCGATTCTACGTGTTTGGGTGTGAAAGATGACCATGCCTAGTGTAAACATACCTATTCAGACACATTGGAATAGTTCATTTGGTCACACGAGCTGCAGAACGAAAGTTGCAGTACTTTGCAACTTTCAACTACTTGCATTTGACAACTTTTCCCCGTGTGAAAATTCGCCAGCATAGGAAAATGCCTCTGAGATAGCAAAAACTGAGTGAGGTTATTGTAGAGGGGCCCAATTTAATCTTGGAGGATCATATGAGAAGTTTCTAAGCATCACGATGTTCGATTAATAGAATACTGAAGTTCATAGCCATTTTGCATTTTGGACCCTTAAGTGATCGATCCGGTTGAACGTAGTTCGAAGCGATTCCGTGTATTTGGGTGTGAAAGAGGACCATGCCTAGTGTAAAAATACCTATTTGGATGCGTTTGAATAGTTCATTTGGTCACACGAGTTGTAGAATGAAAGTTGCACCACTTTGCAACTTTCAACTACTTGCATTTGACAAATTTTTCCCCGAGTGAAAATTCACCAGCACAAAAAATGCCTCCGAGATAGCAAAAACCAAGCAAGGTTATTATAGAGGGGCCCAACGTGATCTTGTAGGATTAGATGAGAAGTTTCTAAGCATCATGGTGTCTGAGTAATAGCATGCTGAAATTCACAACAATTTTGCACTTTGGACCCTTAAGGGATCAATCCGGTTGAACGTAGCTCAGAGCGATTCCGCGTGTTTGGGTGAAAAAGATGACCATTCCTAGCATAAATATACCCACCCGAATGTGTTGGAATAGTTCATTTGGTCACATGAGTTGCATAACAAAAGTTGCACCACTTTGCAACTTTCAACTACTTGCATTTGACAACTTTTTCCTCGAGTGAAAATTTGCCAGCACATGAAAATGCCTCCAAGATAGTGAACAATGAGAGAGGTTATTGTAGAGGGGTCCAACATGATATTTTAGGATCAGACGAGAAGTTTCTAAGCATCATGGTGTCTGAGTAATATCATGCTGAAGTTCATAGCCATTTTGCACTTTGGACCCTTAAGGGATCGATCCGGTTAAACGTAGCTCAGAGCGATTTCACGTGTTTGGGTGCGAAAGAGGACCATGCCTAGTGTAAAAATACCCATCTGGATGTGTTAGAATAGTTCATTTGGTCACATGAGTTGCAAAATGAAAGTTGCACCACTTTGCAACTTTCAACTACTTGCATTTGACAACTTTTTCGTCGAGTGAAAATTTGCCAACACAGGAAAATGCCTTCGAGATAGCAAAAACCGAATGAGATTATTATAGAGGGGTCCAAAATGATCTTGTAGGATCAAATGAGAAGTTTCTAAGCATCATGGTGTTTGAGTAATAACATGCTAAAGTTCACAACCATTTTTCACTTTGGACCCTTAAAGGATCGATCCGGTTGAACGTAGCTCAAAGTGATTCCGCGTGTTTGGGTGTGAAAGAGGACCATGTGTAGCGTAAACATACCTATTCAGATGCGTTGGAATAGTTCATTTGGTCACACGAGCTACAGAACAAAAGTTGCACCACTTTGAAACTTTCAACTACTTGCACTTGCCAATATTTTCCCCGAGTGAAAATTCACCAGCACAGGTAAATGCCTCTAAGATAGCAATAACCGAGAGAGGTTATTGTAGAGGGGTCCAACATGATCTCGTAGGTTTAAAAAAATATTTTGTAATCACCACGGTTTATGAGTAATACCTTGTCAAATATTGTTTCCCTTTTGCACTTTGCACCCTTAAGGGATCGAGTTGGACCTATTAAAAGATGTCTACGTAGTTAGATTGGGAAGGAATGGCTAGGAAGGTGAATTTTCAATAACATACCCCTGTCCTAGGCTAGCGAATTAGCCATCTTTTCCAAAGTAGCCCACTCAAAAAATTTCAACTAACCCACCAAAACCACTCAAACCTCCTAGGAAGACTCCAAATAGAAGGATTCCATAGATTTTAGGCTGACAAAGTGCCACAAAATGGGCCAACTCCAAAACCCTCCATTTTCCTAGTTTTCTCCAAGGTTTATTGAAAGTCTCACTTGTAGACCTTTCATGACAATGCCACCAACTCAGATACCTTTTTTTTGATCCCAATATGCTTTAAAGTTAAATATATTTCACTACTCCCTTTGTTTTCAACAAATCCTAGGCAACAAGCTCCCTTTTTATGCAATTTAGGCAATAAAATGCCTAGGACAACAACTCCAAGACTCACCATTCATTTTCCTTTCCTTGGATGGAACTGCACACACTCAATACCTATTATACAAAGCCTCTTCACCAATCCACATGAAGGAAATAGTAGGTGGAGGGCTTCAATAATTCATTTCTTATTCAAAACACAAAATCTGGGTTTAACACCCGCCTGAAGAAATCTTGCCACAAAACTCACAAAAATGAAAGAAAGACTTTCAAACCAACTTGAGAAGTATGTAAAACTTTCTTCCCAATAATTCCACACATTATACAATCATCTATTTTCTGTACAAAGGTCTTACAAAGAAGAAATACAAAATTTTATGTGAAAAACACAGTTTTCCAAGGAAATCACACCAAGATCTTATTGATTTTTTTTCAAGATTACATTCACCAACCTTCCAAATGAGCTATTCAACATTTTCAAAGACTTCTCCACTAAAAACAACTTAACAACTTCCAATAAATGACTTTCAAACTCTAACAATTCATTATGTTGCAAAATTGCAAGGTGACAACCTTTAAGCAACATTTTGCATTTTCTCCCTAGATGACCTCCCAAGCACTCAAGTGCATTAAAAATGGTCTTGTTATACCTTATTGGTGCAGGAGCACCAAAACCTTGTGGTTTCAATAATAGGAGTTAAAAAGGTTTAAAATTTCATTTGAAGGTGATTTCATCTTTGTTCCATGAAGACATTGCAAAATGTGTGAAAATTTGAAAAAATTGTCAAAATTGTCAAAGATGTCAAATTGGGTAAATGAAGGGATTTTGTTGTTTTTGAGTCTAGAAGTCTTAATAAGGGTTAAATAAGGTATAAATTACCATATTTCAGGTGTCTAAAGGTATTTAGAGTCTTAAAAGTTCAATAATTGCAAAAAAAAAAAATGTTGCAAATGTTGTCAAATTTGTGTTGATTTACAAAATTAGAGTCATTTAAAGGGTAATTAGGTGCAAGTTGGTTGGTTTTAAGGTGTTTATGGCTTGTAAATGTTATAATAAGCCTTCTCAGGATCAAATCAAGGTTGTTGAAGGTGTAATAAACTCACAGAATATGAATACCACGTTTTTTTTGTGCTTTTTTTTTGAGTTTTTTCACTATTTTTCAAAATTGTTTGCTGTTGTACGGATTGTACAAACCCAATCATGCTTTGAACTCTTTAGAGGTTGAATTTTTATGAGTTTTTCTTTGATATTCACTTGGTTTGGAGTACTAATCTCCTGTTTTGTAAGAGAAATTCAAAAAATACAGTGTATACCCTATTTTTTCCTTTGTGAAGGGTTTGAAAGCAAAATAATGAGTTTTTGACCAATCCACCCACTTTTTTGTCCTGTAACTCAGTGGATTGGTGAAAAATATATTAGAATGGATTTATCAATGCATTTTATATCATAATAAAACATTCTTGTGGTGATTGTGTGATGCCATAGGGCTGGAAATGCAAATTTTCCCTTGAAAAGTGACGGTTTTGAAGTGCTTTTCAATGAAATGTTGATGAATTTGAGTTTGTAAGAATTTAAAATATGAAGGAAGACCCTATGAAAGGTTTTTGGACCATTTATTTGTTTATTGAAGCATGGGAATGTAGATTTTGACAAAACCCTTGTTTTTGCATTAGAAAAAGAGGTTTTTTTGAGTTGGGAGTGTTTCTGACCGTACAAATGCAAAATAGTGCTGGATTCTGTGGTTTTGGGAAATTTAATTTTCTTCCCAAAGGTTCCAAGGTGATTGGATAAGTTTGAAGGGTACTTGCTTTGTTAAATTGACCTCTTTTCCTTGATTTTCCCATGGTGAGTGTATTGGAAGTCTAAACTGGTCCAAAGGAGTTATACTTGATCTTGGAGTATGTTGTGTAAGTTGTTAATGGGTGTCTAAATCCATCATTTAATTGACAAGTATTTTGGGAAAGTTGGGTGAAAAGTCTCTTGAAGCTGTATAGCATTACTTGTAAAAAGAGTGTACCTGACAAGTGGATTTGTGAAGTTCTTTTGAATTTGCTTTGGATTTTTGGTTGATCATATTGTATTTGTCATTTTAATTTGATCTCCACCCTGGGTCTGCACCACTTATTCAACTCCTCTTAAGACCTTAGATTCAAAAACAATAAAAAACTTGCTTTCACCCATCTTGACATGGACTGACCATTTATTACATTGTATCACATTTTAACATATTTTGCAACTTCCTCATTGCATAATGTTCAAAAGACCTTACTAATATTCCTTTCTACAATTATATTAAACATTATTTCATTCTTACTAATAAATCCACATGTTTTTCCTTGAAGACAACTTTAAATATAATATACACATTTAATTGAGGCATATATTAAGGAATAAACACATTTTCATGTATTAATTTCTCATAATATTAGTATATCAAAAAATACACTAAGTCAATGACAAATATTACAATAGTGATAGAAGAACATCTTGAAAATCTTCCCATTTGTCAATACTTATAGCAATACATGCCGGGAAATAATCCTCCCATTTCCAGCATAGATCATGAAATATATTGAACTTGAGAAGAAATAAAAGGAGTTGCTGCCCAATTTCATTTTTCCATTCCACCTCAGCTGGCCCAGCTATTTACATTCCAAAAAACCTGCAAAAGCCTCTCAATCTTAGACATAGACTCACATAAAAATCATTAAAAGAGCAATAACTAAATAATGTTAGTCATACAGCTGACAAGACCTACTATCACCTTCATGCATGCTAGATAAGGAGGTCGATTGAAGGTCCCACAATGGTGATATGCCCCTTCGCCACTTTATCATCTCTCGATGACCCTACATATAAATTTAAAATATATCATTGAGAGGCTTAACATAAAACATGTAGCATATAAGAATATGATAAATCTAGGAGATGGAAAAGAAAGATAAGATTGACAACCAGAAAATGCACCAGCAACCAATGTTTCTCATACCACTGAACACTTGCACCACCAACTGATGTTGTTCTTTTCTTATATACTTTGATAAATTTCAGTTTTACCTACAGTCACAATCAAAAAAGGATCAATGATAGTTGTAAATGCATATGACATCAAACAATAATGGTGAAAAATCCTTATTGCAAGGTGTTGGTCCAAAAGAGTGATCAATAACATGAATTTACAAATTCAATGTGCATACTTACAAATCAATCCAGTGAACCATCCGGGTCTTCTCTACTCTTTATTGTGTCGAGTATTGTCTCATGGTCAAACTCACACACTTTCCACAAGTTCTTGTTTATAGGTCTACCCTTATATTTGATCAAATGAATGGTGGCGGCGATAAGGTTCAAATAGTGAAGAATTTTTTGATGCGTGTCGAAGTCCTCAAACAACCAAACTACAACATTCTTAACTGGATACCTTCGAAGCCATGTTCCAGTAACAACCACCGAACCTGTAAGATATTCTATGTTTTCTTCGTCTATAACTGGGGACTCAAATTTATTTTTAGCCTCGATACAATGACATAGGTAATAATCCATACCCTCTTCATTGTCTTCATCTGCAATCACTGCATAAATGTGCCCTGCATTGATATGTTCATCTTGTTAGATTAATTTACTGAGCAACATAATAAAAATTGTAAGTAAGATATATTACCTGGTTCTAGTAGGTCTGATACATGATCAAATTCAATGGATGATTGCATCTCCATGATTTGTAGAGCCGTCGGGAGCTGATAAGTGTCAAGTGGGGTTAGACTTCTTACAGAACATTTGTCAACCCACTCTCTTGACTCACAACCATTCCATGATTGAAGTGTACATGCATAATAAAAGCATGCCATATTCCTTGTATGGATAGTCCATGTACCTGCATTGGAGCTTCTAAAAGAGTGTAGCTCACTCGATCCTATTAGTGTACAATAATCCTCATATTTTGCAATGTTAGTATCATCTACTAAATGAAAAAATCTATGAACTAAAGAATTACCTTCACTAACTAGACCCATTGCACCATTGCACCACTAGACAATTGATCTTACATCTATCAACTTTACACTATTTGTGTACTTTAACTCTTCTCGTGCTAGGGCTCTTTTGATACATGCACCTCCTCCATCATGCTCCCCCTTTCCATGCCCAGCCTCTGAGAAGTTCCACATATGCTGAACACCACTAATCCTATGCATCCTGCTCAACCAGTAAAACATTCTAGCGTTCTTGAATTGTGATGTACAATTATCTGACCATATGATATGCTTACTAAATGATATACCCCTGCTAGCCAGATCAGCATAGAACATATGAAAGAAACCTTGAACAAACTCTATAGAATGTGTGCGATCATCATTGATGTAAAAGTGATACTCCCTCAATACTTTCCTATTTTACTCTATACTATCAATTGCATGAATGAATGCTATATGCACAAATATAGCAACCTGGACGGAGTTGTAGTACTGTGATTGCACCTCATTATGTGGTTGTAGTGTGTAGTTCTCAGCGAAGTCGACAACTGAAATGATATGACGAAGTGGAAATGTGTCCTTGCATAACTTGAACTGTGAGTCCAACCATTGTGCTCTATGTGTATGCATTGCATAATCATAGACCACCTGATCATGAAAAATTCCCATAAACTGATACACTGGAATCTTATCACTGACCAATTAACACTTCTTTGCTTCTTTCCCATCTTTTAGACGATATGCCACTGTCTTATATTTTCCGAATTCCATAATTTTTTCTCCAATTGTGTGTGTACTAGCCATGTGTTGGCAAATTGGAAAATGTTGCATGCCACCACAATGATCACATGTGCCATCCAAACATGATTTTTTGTAAAAAAATTGACCATCCTCTTTTTCACATAAAATGGAAGACAAAAATTTCCTTGACGATTTAGGTGGAGGCATTATGTTACATTCCTGCAAAATATTGTCAGTATGCATATCTACACATATACGTCGATAAACATCATAATGGTTAGAAAACTCAATATGAACCCTACAACAACAAGTAGTGCGTGTGTGATTTATTTTGACATAAAAAGGCTTTAGCATTTTAAAATACTTTTGACATATTTTAATTTTAGGAAACATCTGTACAAAATCAACAAAAAATTGGGTTTGAGTGGTATCCAAATAATGCATTGGATGTGGCTCACGGTTTTTACTACCAATTCTCCTTCTTACAAAATATCTTTGATTAGAAGAGGTCCTTGTGTTATCCTTCCAATAATTCACAATTAAAGATCTCAAGCCTTGAGCAAATCTTGTGTCTTTCCATGGTACTCTACCCAAAAAATGCCCATAACTCATTGCTATTTGGATCCTCCACTCTTTCAAACCTTCTTTTGGATCTCATTAGAGATGATATACTTATTTTCAAAGAGTTACTTGCCTTTGTAAGGTTCACCTTTTTCCTTGTTTGACTGCTTAATAGTGTTGTTGTCATCACACGTCGTGTGGCACAACAATCCTTCGTGCGTGAGGTGGAATCCATGCTCTCGTATGCACTCATAAAGTTCTTTACAATGGAATTTTCACTTGAGTCATTCAAAAATTGTAGCCCAAGAGCCTTCATGGTGGGCCTAAATTTGAGTTGCCTCATCATTTCAACAAATAGTTGGCATCTTCCACCCTCACTTCGCTTCGCAAAAAAAAAACTCTATATCCTTTGTGCATATCTTTGACATGTACATTTTGGAATCTTATTAGGCATCCATTTAAAAACATTGGAATCAATATCAATAAAAAATGTAGGGTTTCTATACAAAACTCTAGGAGGAGTTCTCAAATGTAAATTTATGTCAATATTGGGAAGGTCAACAACATCGGGGATAGATCGTGTACCTTCAATTGGAGGTGCAATTGATGACATACCTTGAGATTGACATGTAAACAATGTTGTACCTCCAAATTAAGATGTCGTTTGTGGAGTTCCTTCAAATAGAGATGTGTTTGCTGATGTACTTTCAAAACACAATATTTTTGATGGTGTGTCTTCAATTGGAGATGTGATTTCTGATGTACCTGGAAAACCACATGTTGTTGTCAATGTGTCTTCAATTGGAGATGTGCATTGAGCTTCACCTATGGTTGATGATGTGCCCCCGACTTCTGTATCCATTCCTGTCCTTCCATAAAATTTCCTCATTCGTGCCCTTTGTTTTTCCAATTTTACATCTCTCTTAGATTGCATGGGAATTTGTGGATGTATGGGATGCAATTCCTTTGCTTCACGAGCTACATTTTTTGATTCTCTTCTCCTTGCATTTTTAGCCGCACGTTCTTCTGGTCTTAGAGGCTTCAGTCATTTCCTTGGCATGAAATTCAATGCTACATGTTCACAAACACACATAGAACAAAAGTAAGAAATGCATTTTACAAAAATATTGATATCGCTGATTACATTGCATTAAATATGAAACACACCAAAGCATTTTATGAAAGAAGGCAGCGAGCTATTTGGAATTATCAAACATGTCTATGCTACACAATATTTTTCATACATGATGGAGTTAGATGTCTATAGGGTTAGATATTAGAGTAGGTATTTTGAGTATGTTTGAAGAATTGGCAAAGTACCTAGAGGCTGATGCAGTACATGTAGGGATCCACAATGAACTTGTTCAAAGATTTAGAGGAAGGCTCTTAATAGACTTACACACAACTTGATCACTTACCTTACCAAGAAACACCATTTTTGATGCAGAGAGGGGTGGAAACCATTCAATACAACAAATCAATGAGAATCAATCAGATTCCAAAGCAAAACCAGATGTTCAACTGAAAATCCCAACTTCTACCAAGCTTTCCCTTGTAGCATAGGTAACCTGGTTCAAGGGCCTTTTCACCAAGATTTTCCAAAACACTTGAAAAAATTAGGGATGATTAGAATACCCATTTGCAAGCTATAAAACATAGGTAAACCCCAACATCAACTCCTTTGGACCAACATTGACTTCCAATAGACCCACCTTGGAAAAGGCTATTCAATTGGCCTAATTTACAAAGAGAGTACCTTTTAAACACTACATCTTCACTCAAAATCCTCAAACATAAGTATTTTATGTGTCAAAACCTCCAATTTCCTGATTTTTTTCTAGGTCCAAGACCTCTAGATCCCTAATACACCAAACCCTCAATTTCAAGAAATATACTTGGGGTTTAAATGAAACTCCATCTCCTGGACCTGCCAGACCCATACAAAGCACAAAACACACTTACCAGACCTTGCACATGGTGAATAATACATTACATGGACATTACTTCCCACATCTTGTGAAAACACCACTTGAAGCCCTAATTTTCACCATGAAAAGACCCTACTACAGTCCTAGAACATCATCCCAAACACCCAACCTTGACCCCACAACATTCTAAATAGGTTAGCCATGTATTTAAAAGTTAGATGACCCATTCCAAAAATCAACCAACAACCTCTCCTTCGAGGCATTGAGGTTTATTAAACATATTTTGATTTTATTCCAACTCCCTTGAACTCTGCAACTTTTGCATATTTTAGCAACTTTTCTGACCACATTTAGCCAAATTGCAAGCTATGACACAAATAAACTCCCTTAGCTCCAAATACATTATAAAATGGTCTAATTGACCTTACTGAACATAATATACTCAATATTAACTAAAATCCTAGCATTTGACCATGCTCACTAAAAGATGACATTTTTCATAAAATTGAGCTTACAAGGTGCTCCTACACCAAAGGCCTGGAACATTGATTTTGAAGTTGTGGAACTTTTGACTAGCATTATTGAACTTGAACTTTATAAAGGTTATGATGAAAAATTCACGGATTAGAGTTTCTAGTAATATTGAGTTTATTTCATTTTGTTAGGAGTGACTGTTGTATGAATACAATATTTCGAGCAATAGACTTACATATGGTGGGTTTTGTTAAAATCTTCCAGAGGTTTAGAATGGTAGTCATCTTGAAAATCATAGCTTGTTATTTATGGATGATATTTGTTTTGTTTTAGATGTGAATTGGTTAGTTCAACATTGAATTGAGGTTTTTGAGATTGAAGATTGTTTGAAACTGATCTAATTAAATGATTGTTGAAGGTTTTGTCTCCCTACTCTACATCACTGACCTAGGGTATAAGTTGTTGCCACCTAAATGAAAACTAGAGACTCTTGTGTTTATTGTTCTCAAAACCAAATTTTTGATTGTCAACAAAGTCATGAAGAATATGAATTCAAAGAAGGGTTTGTGATGCTACATCTTATAATTATTCACTATTTCTTTGGCAATGAGGTAACTTAGAAAGACAATAAGCATTCTCAATTGCAAAAAATTTCCCATTTTTTAATTTATTAGAAAGGTAAATGGTATGAATGAATGGAAACTTGCATTAACAACTATGTCAACTCACTTGAATTTATCTAAACACATGTTTAATGAAGGTAAATTTTTAATGGAACAAAAAAATTAATGGACACTTGCATTAACATTGATGAAAGCTATTAAGTTTTCCAAATTAGATGAAAATAAAAGTTTTCCAAATTAATTGAAAAATAATGAAATACAGTGAATTCCACTAGCCATGCTGGAAATGGACTACTATAAGCAATGCAAATAGAATTCATAAGTAAATTTATGTTAAGTAAATGTCATGTTTTTAATTTTTTTTGTTCTTCAAACTCATAAAAATTGAACTTTTTTATGCAAATCCCATCTAATTCAATGTTGAATTCTATGTCCAATTGTTATGATTAATAAAATCATTAAGGAAATTTAGTTTATATTGTCAAAAACAAACAAATATACTAAATATAAACATTTCAATTTACCAAAATGAATATATTACCTCGGATAATGTAAAATGATGTAGAAACTTCAAAATGTCTTCTTCTACATTGTCTACCATGCAGATTGGTGGTAAAAAGGTGATGGATCAAGCATAGATTGGTACAATATGAAGTCAACTGCATAAAAAAAGGCATTTCTGACTCGGATAAAGCGCTGAACCAGAAAAATTCACGAGAATGTGGGCTTGAATCACGGGGTCAAGCCTTATTTTACCGTTTCAAGGTAAAACACATTTGGCGCGCCAAATATGTTGTTTTGAAAAGGAGAGACCTGAGAGAGAGGGAGAGAGATAAAGTGGGAGAGAGATAGAGGGAGTGAGGGAGAGAGAGAGAGTGGGAGAGAGAGAGAGAGAGGGGGGTAGGAGGGAGAGACTTGAGAGAGAGAGAGGGAGAGGGAGAGGACGTGGGAGGGAGAAACCTAAGAGAGAGAGGGAGAGAGGGTGGGAGCGAGACACCTAAGAGAAGGAGAGGGAGTCAAAGTGGGAGAGAGGGGGTGGGAAGGAGAGACCTAAGAAAGTAGGGTGGGAGGTAAGTGAGGCCTGAAAGAGAGGGAGTCAAAGTAGGAGAGAGGGGGTGGGAAGGAGAGACCTAAGAAAGTAGGGTGGGAGGTAAGTGAGGCCTGACAGAGAGGGATTGTGAGAGAGGGCATTGGAGTGACACTGATTAGTGTAGGTAGGATGGGAGGGAGTGAGACACAAGAGAAACAGACTTGAGAGGGAAAGAATTTATTCAGTTATATGGTGGGGTGGAAGATATTAGAGAGGGAGTGGGAGAGAGATAGAGGGAGTGAGAGAGAGAGGGAGGGAGTGGTAGAGAGAGAGAGGGGGGGTAGGAGGGAGAGACTTGAGAGAGAGAGGGGGAGGGAGAGGGCATGGGAGAGAGAGAGGGTGGGAGGGAGACACCTGAGAGAAGGAGAGGGAGTCAAAGTGGGAGAGAGGGGGTGGGAAGGAGAGACCTAAGAAATTAGGGTGGGAGGTAAGTGAGGCCTGACAGAGAGGGAGTCAAAGTAGGAGAGAGGGGGTGGGAAGGAGAGACCTAAGAAAGTAGGGTGGGAGGTAAGCGAGGCCTAACAAAGAGAGATTGTGAGAGAGGGCATTGGAGTGACACTGATTAGTGTAGGTAGCATAGGAGGGAGTGAGACCCAAGAGAGACCCCCATACCCTCTTAATCCCTCAACCCTTAAACCCTAATCCCTCAACCCCTCTACAATCTTAATGCCTCAACCCTTAACCCTCAACCCCTATACCCTCTTAATACCTCAACCCTCAATCCTCAACCCTTAAACCCTAATCCCTCAACCCCTATACCCTCTTAATCCCTCAACCCTCAACTCTTAACCCTTAAACCCTAATCCATCAACCCCTCTACAATCTTAATCCCTCAACCCTCAACCCTTAACCCTTAAACCCTAATCCCTCAACCCCTCAACCCTCAACCCTTAAACCCTAATCAGTCAACCCCTCTAAAATCTTAATCCCTCAACCCTTAACCCTAAACCCTAATCCCTCAACCCCTATACTCAATAACCTCAACCCTCAACCCTTAAACCCTAATCCCCTGAATCCCCTATAATTCTTAATCCATCGACCCTCAACCCTTAACCTTAAACCTAATCCATCAACCCCTTATACCCTCTTAATAATTCTTCAACCCTCAACCTCAACCCTTGAAACCACAATCCTCGCCAAATCCCTATAAATTCTCTAATCCCTCAACCCTCAACCCTAAACCTAATCCTCAACCCTCAACCCCAAAACCTAATCTCAACCCTATACCTCTATCACCTCAACCCTCAACCTCAATCCTCAACCCTTAAACCCTAATCCCTCAACCCCTATACCCTCTTAATCCCTCAACCCTCAACCCTAACCCCTTAAACCCTAATGCCTCAACCCCTATACCCTCTTAATCCCTCTATAATCTTAATCCCTCAACCCTTAACCCTTAACCCTCAACCCTTAAACCCTAATCCCTCAACCCCTATACCCTGTCAACCCTCAACCCTCAACCCTTAAACCCTAATCCCTCAACCCCTATACCCTCTTAATCCATCAACCCATCAACCCTTAACCCTTAAACCCTAATACATCAACCCACATACCCTCTTAATCCATCAACCCATCAACCCTTAACCCTTAAACCCTAATCCATCAACCCACATACCCTCTTAATCCCTCAACCCTCAACCCTTAAACCCTAATCCATCAACCCCTATACCCTCTTAATCCCTCAACCCTCAACCCTCAACCCTTAAACCCCAATCCCTCAACCCTCAACCCTTAAAACCTAATCCCTCAACCCCTATACCCTCGTAATCCCTCAACCCTCAACCCTCAACCCTTAAACCCTAATCCCTCAACCCTCAACCCTTAACCATTAAACCATAATCCCTAAACCTCCATACCCTCTTAATCCCTCAACCCTCAACCCTCAACCCTCAACCCTTAACCCTTAATCCCTAAACCCTCTACTTGAGAGAGAGAGGGAGAGGTGGTGGGAGAGACATACTCGAGAGAGAGTGATAGGGAGAGGGAGAGAGAGAGAGAGGGAGTGAGAGAGGGAGGGAGTGGAAGAGAGATAGAGGGAGTCACTATGAGAGGGAGATGGTGTAGGAGGGGGAGACTTGAAAAAGAGAGAGAAAGATGGGGTAGGATGGAGATAGGGTGGGAAGGAGAGACCTGAGAAAGGGAGAGAGAAAAAGTGGGAGAGAGATAGAGGGAGTGAGAGAGAGAGGGAGAGAGACAAAGTGGGAGAGATAGAGTGAGTGAGAGAGAGAGGGAGTGGGAGAGAGAGAGGGAGAGACATAGAGACAAAGAGAGAGAGTGAGAGAGAGGGAGGGAGAGGGGATGGGAGGGAGAAACCTAAGAGAGAGGGAGAGGGAGAGAGGGTGGGAGGGAGACACCCGAGAGAGAAGGAGAGGGAGAAAAAGTGGGAGAGAGGGGGTAGGAAGGAGATACCTAAGAGAGTAGGAGAGAGAGGGAGTGAGAGATAGATGGATGGGAGAGATACAAGGAGTGAGAGAGAGATTTGAGAGATGGAGAGGGGGTGGGAGGGAGAGGGAGTACTTGGGGGAGAGGGAGTACTCGGGATAGAGGGATTCGAGAGAGATGGAGGTGGGGGGAGATACATGAGATAGAGGGAGAGAGAGAGTGGGAGGGAGATATCTGAGAGAGGTAGAAAGATAGAGGGAGTGAGTGAGAGAGAGGATGTGGGAGAGAGATAGAGGGAGTGAGTGAGAGAGACAAAGAGAGGCCTGAAAGAGGGAGAGGGGATAGAAGGGAGAGACTTGAGAGACAAAGAGGGAGGGAGAGTGGGTGGGAGGGAGAGACTTGAGAGAGAGAGAGGGAGAGAGAGATAGAGGGCATGAGAGAGAGAGAGAGAGAGAGGGAGAGGTGGTGGGAGGGAGATACTTGAGAGAGATGGAGAGGTAGACAGAGACAGATAGAGGGAGTGAGATATGGAGGGAGTGGAAGTGAGATAGAGGGAGTGACTGTGAGAGGGAGAGGGGGTAGGAGGGGGAGACTCAAGACAAAGAGAAAGAGGGAGAGGGGGTAGGATGAAGATACTTGAGAGAGAGAGAGAGGGAGAGGGGGTAGGAGGGAGAGACCTGAGAGAGAGGGAGAGGGGGTGGGAGGGAGAGACCTGAGAGAGAGGGAGAGAGATAGAGTGGGAGAGAGTGAGAGAGAGGGAGAGAGATAGAGTGGGAGAGAGTGAGAGAGAGGGAGAGAGAGAGAGGGAGTGAGAGAGTGACAAACCTAAGAGAGGGAGAGGGGGTAGGAGGGAGAGAATTTAGAGAAATATAACAACCTAAGAGAGGGAGATGGAGTGAGAGAGATAAAAAGACCAAAGAGGGAGAGTGAGAAAGGGGGTTGGAGTGAGATAGATTTATTTAGGTACCTATGTGGGAGGGAAAGAGACCTAAGAGAGGGGATTGGACTGAGAGAGTAGTCTAGGTTGTGTGGGAGGGAGTGAGACCTGAGAGATAGAGACTTCAAAGGGATAAAGAGTTATCCAGTAACAGTAACGAGTTAGAGAAGGTATGAAAGGTAAAACCTCAACTATCCATCTATGATCATAAACTGTGCACTTTAAGCATTATGAAAGTTGTTCACCAAAGAGGGGAAATTCTAGTTCTGTGCAAAGCAGGCCATTTGGCGCTCACCAAATGGCCTGCTTTGGATGTGTTAATTAACATGATTTGCCAAATTTTCTCATATTTTGTCCATGCTCCCTATCTCATTTGCACGTCTTTCAATGCACATTTATAAAAAAATTGTGATAACGTTAACCTCTCTCTTAGCTATCTAAATATATAATTATTTTTTCATTTTGATTTAGTTAAGGTTTTGATCCATGGCTTCTATTGTAAATGCCTTAATTTTTGGTTAGAAACAAACATGTGCTAGGTTTAGGATAGATTTTTACACGTTCATCAGAACGTGAAACAAATTACATTTTTTGAAACTAGACTCCATTATACACATGATGAAATAAATAATAATCAATTTTTGATTAGTTTGCAAAAACTTTGGGGGGAGCACGCTCAAATTTCAACTTTTCAAGATGTGTCCACTTTGAAAATTCATAAAATATCATATATTCATTAAAAAAATTATCCAAAAGAAGGAGGATAAACTAAATGGTGTTAGCTAATTTCTCACCATTGGGATTTTTGAAATTCTAAAAAAAGTTAATCAAAAAGGGGGGATCCCTCAAGCACTATGCTATCTTTTTTGATAAAAACAAGACCTATTTTGCCCCCTTTTTGAGACCCTTAATCTTCATTAATTTCAAAAAAAAATATTAACTTAGAAACTAGACTCGGAGCACTTCAACTTTTGTTCTTTCCGCATCTTGAAATTTTGAGCGTAACTATCTTCATTTTCTTGTGCAAATCAGATTTTTCTGATTTTAGAAAATTAGTGGCATCTTAAGAGCCAAAATTGTGTCATAGATTGGTGCACTTACCCTTAATTACACACTTTTTTTTTTGATAGTCTCTCAAGCTCAAACATTCTATTACAACAGATCACATTTGAAGGAATCACACTACATCATTCCTTTTTCCTTTGTAAGGGGAATACATCTACTTTCAACTGACAAAGCTTTCAACACTTGCAAGAGAACACACACGACTTCTTCTTTTCATGGCCAATAGGGAGTGCTCACCTCCCAACCTTGGGTAGAAAAAAACCAACCACCCCTCGAGCTAGGAGGTAACCAAGCTACCGATTACACACAACAATAAAACAACAAGTCATTTCCAATCACAACACTCCAAAACAAAATACTCCCAACCAAGATTCACACATTTACTTAGGGACTCTTTATGAATCCAAAGGTGGGGATAGAGGTGGACATCACTTCTATATGGGGAGACCTATTAGCAAGTACAAATAACCAAACAACACATTTTTATTTTGTTCTTCTTCTCCAATCTACCCCTCCATCAAAATTCCTCATATCATACATCTCCATACAACAATCTCCCAATACACCAAGTCATTATGAGCTAAATTTGGGTACTCATACCCTTTTTTTTGCCTCTCTTTCTCAAAGGATGAACAATATCCCCATAGAGGTTCCTAATCATTCCTATCCCCCACAAGGATACTCTTCCCACATTGGATGAGTTTATCCTATACAACCCCAACCCAACACATGGAAATACAAGGCACATAAAATGAACAACCAATTCACATAAACAATCTTCTTACATTTCCATATACAAAGGATAAAAAGGAGAAACATGCATAAAAGTAAGGTAAAACCTACCTCAAATCCAAAGCCAAATGAAGGAAAGTTGAAAATGAACTCTTTATCTTCTACTCCTCTAAGCTCAAGCCAAAATTTTCCCTTTCAAAGCATTCCCCAAGCACAAGGCCAAAAAAGAACCCTTCTTTTGGGTTTCAAAAGCATTCAAATAGGAGTCAAGGGTTAGAAACCCTTGGAGAAGAGAGTGACACATGTCAATCTCCTATCCACTCCTATGGACACACCTCCCCACAAGTTCTCACACATGTGTGAGAAATCTTGGGGAATTGAAAGGCCAAAGAGTGTTCAACACTCAACAAGGCTTTCAAATCTCATAAATGAGATTTTGGAGCCAACACTCCAATCCCATCCCCAAAATCCGTCACCATTCTTAATGGCCAATTAAGAAGGGTCACAACTTGCTATTTTCAAAAGATATGGGTTTGATTTGACCCCTAACCCATAGGTAACCATCCTAAGGGTTAAATTAGGGTCAATTAACCCATTCTAATGACTAATTCAATATTTTTAAACCCTCAAAAAGAAATGAAATTCAAACATAATAAAATAATTTCCAAAATGCCCCAAAACCCTAATCAAAAGTTTGATTGAATTTAAAAGGAAACATAATCACAAGATTTAACATTAAATCATTTTAATCACAAATAAAATACAACACAAAGAGGCTATGATCCATTCTCCAAATGGACTATAGTGGTTTCACTTGACTAACTCAATCGGGTACCCTTGGTTACCTCCAATCCCATTGGCCCTGGGCGTGTACCTACACACTCAATTTCCAAATGCCAAAATATCCAATGCATGATAATCAATAATTAAATCAACCAATTCACATGCATATATTTAACACAATCTAATTCTAAATCAATAAATTCAATATCCATAATCATTCTTCCTCTAGCAATAATATATCTTATCAATTCATATCTAATCATGACATAATAAGGAAATCACATCACCAAATTAAATTTAGCATCCTATCAATTCCATCTCATATTTTTTTTATCTATTTCTATTATGATAACAAGTTCATATGAGCATACCAATAAGGGAAACATAACGTGCATCATATAATCATCATAGCATCATAAACATAAAACAAGCATAACTTCAAGTATCTATGATCATCCAAAATAGTCCAAAACACATAGAGTATCAACATGATCGAATCAAAAGATAGTCAAATGGGTGTATCAAATGGCAGGCCTCACAGGTTATTCATGAAATATAAATTTTTGCACATTTTCGAAGATTTCAAGAGTGATCCAAAATCCCTTACACACTTTGTCTAGTAAATTATTTTCAATAGGTGTTTGTTCTTTATTGAACACTACCTTGGAATTCATTTTTTTAGGTGACACAAATGTGGAATACAATAAAAATTTCTAATGATTTTATGATGTAGGATGAACTATCCAAACAATTGGTACACATTTTAAACTATTTAAGGTTCTATAATATTTTGGATGAGAAAGAGCTATACTCTTCTCATTATCTCTAGTTTTTCTTCAAGACTCTAAAAGTAGAGTGAAAAATATGTAGGGAAATAGGATTTGGAGATTTTTTTTTTGTATATCTTCATATAATGTGTCTAAAAGGATTTTTTTTAAAGCTTATACTATCTTTCTAATATAAAATTCCTATTTTTAATTAGCTTTTGGAAAATAGTATTTTTTTTCCTTTTTGTGCTAGTATTGTTGGACTTGTTCAAATCATCATGTTCAATTGAATTATTTCATTGTAGGACCAAATTTGGAATAGGGTATGGTAATCCTTAAAACTATGTAATGAAATTAGGACTTTTGTAAGGCATTGTAGTTGTAATTCCATTAGTGAACATGCATGCAAAATCTTGAAGCATAAACAAGGCATGTGAACTTTTTGAAAAAATACCTCAAAGAAATGTAGTCTCATGGAATACCATCATTGCTAGAAATGTACAACATAGATATTACTGTCTTTGCATGAATACATACTATGCACAACATATATATTACTGTCTGTGCATGAATACATACTAGTCTACATAATAAGAAATTCCACCAATGAGTTTGTTTTGGACTTAGATATGAAAAACCAAAGGATTGTTGGGTTGTTTTGTTTCAAGAAACAAGATGCATATTCTCTTCTTTTCTAGGTGATTCTATCACTTTTATTGTCTATTTTATTTCTTAATTTTTTGATTGGTAAATTTTTGGCAAGGTTATATGTGGCATTTGACATGGTTTAGGATAAGAGTGAACTACATTCTCATTTTGTAAATGTAGAATATAATTTATAACACGAAAAAAATTCCAAATGTTTTCTAAATTTATTGCCTACCCCATGGTTATAGGATGTTCTAATATTTATTGGAAATAAATTAAAAATTTAGTAAAATATTAGACCACTTTGAGGGGTTGACCTCCAATAATAAAAAAACAAATATATGTGTAATGGCATAAATTTGCACCCCTAGGAAAATTCCCCATTTAATTTCCCCGACCTTAGAAAATGTAAATTCAATGATGCAAAATCCTCTGCTGACACCTTGCTCCATCCACTTGGCCATGTCTTTGTGTGTTGGTGGAGGAATCTCTGTTGAGGATGCACATGCGCTATGTAGATGTTCGTGTATCGCATTGTCATCCTGATAGGATTCTTGCCCCTAGATCTCGTGGAAACGTTACGTTTCGTATTGGGTGTGAAGTGTAATGTTTCCTGCCTCCTTGATCGATGAAATTTGAGCCTTCTACCTCCCTTTTGCTAATTTAAATTGATAAACTCTCATTCCTTCACTCTTTTTGGGATTCTATTCACTTGCTTCACTCTTTCTTGCATTTTACTCTCATTCTTGTGCTTCTAAACCACTTCTCTTGGATGCAAGCTCTTCATTTTGGCTTCAGCACCATGTTCTTGTTGCAACACCATCACCATTGGAGGATCGCCAAGCTTCTTCCTTCTGCTATTAGCCTTGAGTGCTCATAGTTGAGAAGGTGATATTATTATTTGTTGTCCATTTGTATCATCTTATTTATTGAATAGAATTATAGTTGTCTTTGCTTTCTAGATAGTGGTATCACTTCCTTTCTATTTCATTTATCGATTTCTATACTTTGTGGCTATTTGGTTGTCCGTGGAGGTGGGAACACCAAAATGGGGGTCTGGCTGAGGCAGACCTCGAACATTGCCCAAAATTTTTCTCATTTTTGTGTGTGTAGTTTTTTTTGAGTGGAGCTACCTGAAGAATCAACTCGTGGATGAAAAGGTACATTTTCCCTCTCTCTTCATCATTTTCACAATAGCTTATTTCTAGCATTCCTTTCATTATATTTGCAATTTTTGTACTTTTCTATTTTTTTGTCAAAGCATAAAATATCACATAGTCAGGAAGTTAGTAGGCTTTCTTGCATTTTTGTCTAGTTTTGGACCCCTGTCCATATAGACACCAACGTGTCCCTGAGACACTAGTGCACTGCATTGGAGTTTGAGATCTGCACCGTCATCCTCAGACATTGAGCTATCTAGGCAACAAATCGAACCTTTGAAACCGACTCTTTTGACTCTATGGAAATTTAATTTTAGTAGAAGGAAGGTGGAAAGCTATTTTCCCTTCCTTTTCAACCTCCATTGCTTTATCCTTTTCAATCTATCTAGTAAACCCAAGGTAGTTTAGGGAAGCCCGTTCCTTGGGGTTCTTCTATGACTTGGAGTCTCGGGGGTGATGGGTCCCCCTTTTCTACACTATGAATTCAATATCAAAACTTATGATGGTTTGGGAGATTCCTCTCTTTCATATTTATAGGTATAACTATGTAGGGACACATCTCTTCATCCTAATTAAGATAGTTGAAGGTAATAATAAAAACTATTAATAAATAGAAATATTAAGGTTAAGCATGTCGCAAGTTCTTGTCTTTATTACACTTAGGAATATAGGATATTAGGATCATAACATTCCTATCCCTTTTATAAAAGAATTGCCTTCAATGCTTAGAAACTCTAGTTTTATTTTTATAAATTGCTCATCTTCCCATGTTGAATATTCAACTAACACATTCTTCTAGTTGATTAGGAATTCATAGATTAATCTATTTTGTAATTGCTTCACTCATTTCTCAATGAATAACTCAAGTTCGAAAATAAACTTCCCTTCTTCACCTAACTAAAACTATTCTAATTGGATTAAAATATTATTACCCATTACTTTGTTAAGACAAGAGACATGGAAGATAGTGTGGAATTTGGAAGAGGGTGGAAGCTCCAATTTAGAAGCCATACATCATATCTGATGGAGGACCTTATGGGACCCATAAGATTTAGGTGCAAGATTGATGTTCTTGTGTTAATTAGGTGACATATGTTGGTAATATTGAAGAAATACTAAATCTCCCTCCTCAAAATGTCTCTTGCTATGGTGTCAATCTTCTTGTTGTTTCATTCTATTATAAGCCACAACTTTATTTTCCTTAAGGATATGTATTTGTAAGCTTGTAATTGAAACATAAAAGATAATATTTCAACAAATGAAATAAAAAATTCAAATTGAATCGCATACTCACCTTTGATAGAGTGAAAAGATGAATTCCAAAAATATAATGAATTGAAGACATGCTTTAAACCAAAATTCAATACCCTTTGATGAAAAATGGATATGATCTATAAATGATAAAATATTTGTTGCTCACTTTCATAGCATCTACTTGCTCCAAATTGGGATGAAGAAATAATGGATTCGATCTTAAAATTTTTTTATGAGAGACAAATGACTAGGACTTAATATTGTATCATGAGTTTACCCTCATTGATGTTGGAATGGATCCAAAGAGGTGGCAACTATTATCCATTTTGATGGAGGTAATTAGCTAGTTATATCATTTAATTGAGTGGTTATTTACGAGTTAGTCACATTGATTGATGAGTTAACTATTTTGATTGATGAGTTAATTGTATTGATTAATGAGATAATTAGTTTGATTGAATTGTTAACTAAATTGATTGATTTATTAATTATGTTGATTGATTAGTTAACTATGATGTGTAAATAATGATATTTAATTAAATTATTTGTGGATGGTAGATTTATTTAGAGTAATTTTAATATTTTAATATTTGTGGGAAAATTATTTATTTAAATTAATCAAATAATAAATATTATTTAATCAATTTGGCTTTGATAAAGTGGATTAATTAAGGTATGATAAACTATTTTAATGAGTGGATGAGTAATTATGTTATTAGTGTCACATCCCTCAAAGACACCCATTTTATTTTGCTAAGGGTAGGTACATCAAGATAATTCATTAACACATGATGTAGTTGAATTATATGCCTACATCTTTGGACTAACCAAATAGTAATTATTTTATGGCACTGAAATGCATGTGATGAACTCAATTAATCTTGAAGGTACACGTGTGCAAACAACATGGACTAAACAAATTTTTTGTGAGATTGATTTATGATGCCAAACAAACCTTGCGCTTCTATCCTTAAATGTCAAGTCAAAATTAGAGGATGATCGATTGTATCCTCAAATACTTATGGTTGTGTTTGATTGTATAGATAGAAGGATGATTGATATAACTCACTCACCCTTGATATGTTCCATTAGGATCTATTAAATTAAAAATAATTAAATCATTTCTCCAATAGTTGAGTGTTTATTACCATAATCCCACTAATTGATTTTTTTCTTTGGACTTTTTATCATGAAAAATGATTATGATATTATGAAAATATTAAATAATAAAGATGGAAAAAATAAAAAAATAAAATGTGATAATATAAATATAAATAGAAAAAAAATCTAAAGAAATAACTTGGATCAAAGAAACCTATGAAACCATGTTTTTTAGAAACAAGGAACTTAATTTGATGGGAAATAGTTCATTATAGAAGGA
The DNA here is from genome assembly GCA_007115665.2 of Sequoiadendron giganteum. Lineage (NCBI taxonomy): Eukaryota > Viridiplantae > Streptophyta > Pinopsida > Cupressales > Cupressaceae > Sequoiadendron > Sequoiadendron giganteum. Next base: position 357,774,540 of record CM021108.1, read on the forward strand.
GACATATTAATGGCTTGGAAATGGGTCCCATGGGAGGAGGCTACTTGCCATGCTATTAAGGAAGCATGGTGTCCCTTCTTCACTTCCACTTTTTTAATTAACAAAAGGACTATGATGCATAAAGAGGAGGGGGAAAAATGATTTAACAAGATTAAGGGCATTTGAAAAGGAAATTTTGAATCAAAGTTATAAGTGATGCATATAAAAAGGAGTGAGAGGAGGAGAAAGGGCATGCAAGTTGAAAGTCTAAGAGAGCTTAGAGTAGAATGAGTAGTAGGAAATAATATTGATCAAGTAATCCTTATTATTTTTTTTATAAGTTAATGTGGCACTGTGGGGCCACACCCATATATTATATTTGCAAAAAAATACATCAGATACCTCAGAGCTGGATAAATCATAGACAAAAAGCACCTATGTACATAAAAAAATGCATGAAAACATACATAATGACATACATGGTAACATACATAACATGAAGAGACGATGTAGTGCGGGGCCTGCCAGACAGATGATAGAAGTGAAGGAATTGACAATGGAAGGAAAATTCACGGTGAGGGAAGTGAGGAGGTGTCCCATCATCGAATTACGCTGAAATTTTTTTGCCTTGTGCAAGAAGCTATCCGTTACACGTGGGAAGGGTGGTGATTACGACATGCGGTTTAAATTGTAATAGGTACTGTTCTTGGAAAACACAGTGTGCTTTGGGTTTTCTCATTCTGTAGGTTGAAGTCAAAATGTTGGAGAGCAAGGGCAGATTTCAGGTAGGGGAGAGGACCAACCGACTTGAGGTGAGGGGTTTCTAATTGATTGTATGCAATGGTGAATGTTTTTATATATTGTTTCATGCATTTTTGTATGTATCTAGGTGCGTTGTTGTTGTGGGTTGTAGGTTTCTTAGTGTTTTGAGAACCTGGAATCTTAGAAAACATATGAATGTCTTCAAAAGATTTTGTTATTAAAACCATAGGAATGTAATGAAATGCAGACCATTTTATAAACACCCATTGTTTCCAACAACCTTTGACACTATGTATTCTGCTCTTTCATTTTGTAGGTTGAAAGTGAAAGGTTGGAGAGTGGAGTTGCAAGTGAAATGTTGGAGAGAAAGGGGAGACTAAAAAAAGTGAGTTGAGGGGTTTCTAATCATTTGGGTTGTTAGTTGTAAAGGGGTTTAAAATATTATGAGGGTTTTTGTTTGTAAATTCTTTTCAAACTTTAAGTGGGTTGCGAGTTTTGTAAAACCCAATGTTTTGCATCTTAGAATTTTACAAAAGGATATGAATGTCTTTACAATATTTTGTTATTTAGACCTTAGGAATGTAATGAAAGGCACTATTTTATAAACACCCATTGTTTTTCAAGAAGCATTAACAATGTGTTTCACCACTTTGAACAAGTTTACTCATTATCAATGATAATGCCAAGAAATTGGTGTTCTTGCTATTTGTAATGAACATGTACATACATAGGGTTGAAAACCATGAGGGTTTGGGTATGTTGTGATGCGGGTTGTAGTTTTATAAAAACCCAGTGTTTTCCATTTCATTGCATTGCACATCTTTCAAACTGAAAGCATTATTTCACATTGCATAACTAATAAGTAGATGCACATAGATATATGACAAAATTTAAATTACAATATAGTTTTTTTACATAGTCAACCTAAAAGCAGCTATGTAGTTAATTCAAATTGCATAGGTAATAACTATTCCCACAACTATAGGGAAATCCACCTGCACAACCAAGTACTATTCCGAAATATATTAATTTCTTCATTCTAGAGTGATAATTGCAGCTGCCAATTGTATTTTTTTGTCATGGCATTCCATGAGAGCACATTTGTTTGAAACAATTCACTGCCTTGTCTATGAAAGCATAATAGTAAGCAATAGTAGAGACAAAGCAGTGAACTGCTTGGAAAAATGTTTGAAAGAAATGTGGTCTCATGGTCAATGGAATGCCATGCCAAGACATAGACAAGGAAATGAACCGTTTCTATGTGTGATTGGTTATCTATGGCTTGCCACTATTTTTTGGGAGACATTCTCATCTCACACTATTTTTATAAAATAATTGCAGATATATAATGACAATTAGAGTGATATTTGCAGATGGAGACCCCCTAATCAAATTTTGTTAGAAAATGGGAAACACCTTATTTAACAAGCAATGTAGTTTGGCTCACAGATATATATTATCATCTTCAATAGAGGTATCAACAATATATTGTGAAACTACACTCACAACTATAGGGAGCTCGACCTATGCAACCAAATACTATTTCCAAAGATATTAATTCACTCATACTAGAGTGAAAATTGCAATTGCAAATTGCATTTGTTTGTCATGGCATTCCAAGAGACAACATTTGTTTGAGGCATTTTTTCAAACAATTCACTACATTGTCTATGAAAACATATTAGTAAGCATAATAGTAAGCAAAAACAAAGACAAGGTAGTGAAAAGTTTGAAATTTTCCTCAAAGAAATGTGGTTTCATGGTGATTGGAATGTCGTGAGAAGCCATAGACAAGGCAATGAACTGTTTGTAAGTATGATTTCTTAGCTATGGATTTCCATTGTGTTTTGGCAGATATTTTCTCACCTCACATTGTGTTTTCTAACTTGCAATTATAGAATGCATGTATATGGTTGTTGGAAAACATTATGTGTTTACTATCAAAGAATAATTTAGTAGATCTGGATTGTCATGGAATTCCAACACCACGGTGATTGGAATGACATGACAAGCCATAGATAAGGAAATGAACTATTTCTATGTATGATTGCTTATCTATGACATGCCATTGTGTTTTGACAGATGTATACTCACCTCACACCGTGTTTTCCAACTTGCAATCACACTATGCATGTATATGATTGTTGGAAAACATTGTGTGTTTACTATCAAAGCATAATAGCAGATCTGGATTGTCATGGAATTCCAACACCATAATGATTGGAATGACATGACGATCCATAGACAAGGCAATGGACTATTTCTATGTATGATTGCTTATCTATGGAATGCCATTATGTTTTAGCAGACATATACTCACCTCACACCATGTTTTCCAACTTACAATCACTCCATGCATGCATATGGTTGTTGGAAAACATTGTGTGTTTAATATCAAAGAATAATAGTAGATCGATATTGTCATGTCATTCCAACACCATGGTGATTGAAATGACATGACAAGCCATAGAAAAGGAAATGAACTGTTTCTGTGTATGATTGCTTATCTATGGAATGCCATTGTGTTTTGGTAGACATATACTCACATCACACTGTGTTTTCCAACTTGCAATCACACTATCCATTATCTTATATGTATTTTACCATTTACTTTAGAGTGTTGTAGATATTTTATGGTCTATGGTTTCATTAAACCTAACAACGAGAATCCATTGCACATTGTGTTGTGTAAGCTTCCATGCATCATACCATAATTATTGTTTGAAGTGTATTCTCTGTTGTGCACTTCAATTTTTTGTTCTATTTCAATTTTATTCTTTTTTGGGGGCTGCAAACTACAAGGTAACCCATAGTGATCAGGTAAGATTGAAAGACCATTTTTATGATTTATTTTATTGCTTGCATTAGAATGACAAGATTAGCATTACTATTAGTTTTTTTGTGATAAATCTGCAACTTTATGGGCCAAGGATTAGGAAGCAATCCATTTCATCCTAGGTAATATTTAAAGATTGTCTTCAATATTCTAATTCATTTCTTGCATTTGAATGAAATGATTAGTCTTTTGAAATAAGTCTTCCGCTTTATGGGGTTAGTTTACATTGTTTTTCTTGATATTATTATTTCCTCTTTGTGCCATGCATGAAAAATGATCATAGGAACTAGTGTCAAGTGCATTTATAAACTAATTTAAATAATTTTCTTCCCTCTCTTTTCCAAACAACACACCATTTGTTGCATATTTCCTATTTCAACTACCAAAAGAAATTTGTAAATCTAGAATACAAATATGCAAGTTAGAAATAAGAGCTTATAATATACTTTCTTTGCTGTATCGATATGAAGTTTGAATTTAAAGGCATGCTAAACTCAAACTAGGATAATATATAGGTATTTCTAATCTTCAACTTAATACACATATCCAATATGTCCATGCACAAGGGTATACACTAGAATAAAAATTGACTATTTAATACTGCTACATGCTACTGATTCCCAATTATGACCCTGCTTTACATGCCAACAAAAGTAGCTTTCCACAACCTAATATAAGAAATCCATGAAATAAAAGTTCCATTTGTCTTTGTGATATATGATAACCTTGTTTTATCTTTTTGCATAGAAACAAGTTTCTTGTGATATGGATGGTATAACAACGATGTAGAGTATAATTGTGGTTATGATTGAGGACATAACTTCTTAGGAAATTCTCTGGTGGAAGGTGAACTTGATATCAGGTTTGGGCTATTGCAGTACTGACTTAATGGATTTATGTTGTAGAATTGTCATAATACATATTACTGCATTTTTTAATTCTATATGTTTGATTCTAAAGTTACATAATTTTTGTTGGCGAAGGTTGTCTATTTGAACAATTGCATAGCACAATTTTTTCTTTTTTTATTGAATTAAAGTTGTTGAGAAAAATATAGAGTACCATGGCTATGAGGAAACAATAGCCATAACTAGTACATCTACATAGCAGGTATCTAATTAAGATACATATTAGCCCTCCAAAGAAGGGAAAAATGAAAATAGAAACAACAATAAATTTGTCACATACCAATTGGAATTGAAACAAGAAAAAACTATAAACTGAAATAGTCCCAATTGAATAGCAACCAATCAAAGCATTCAGCTGTGTAGGTTCTGGTATCAGCTTTGATATCTAATTGATCAACCACGCGGTTGATAGTATGATGTATGTCCTTGAAGCATTGATAATTAGATTTGTTCAAACAACCCTCAATACAATGAAGAATTATCCAAGTAGGTTCAATCTAAGCCAACTTGCAGTTCTAAACAAGAATCATGGAGGCTTAGTTTATGACATCTCCAACCTAAGGCATAGCACAAATTTAATGGATTTTTTTGTGACTAGTATCATAAGGGTATTATTTCAAGTCCTAGGAGGTCAAATTTGCTACTTTGTACATTGTAACTTTTTGAACTTACGATGGATCTGCATTGCATTAGGACAATCATAGATTCCATGAATGGATCTTAGTCAACCTGATTGGCTAATTACATATTCTTCAACATAAGTTGGACAATACTATATAAAGGTCAATTTACGTAGACAATGCAATGAATTATTTTTGTGTATGATTTCTTATCTATGGGTTGTCACTGTGTTTTGACAGACATAAACTCACCTCACACTGTGTTTTCTAACTTGCAATCATATTGTGCATGTATATGCTTGTTGGAAAACATCAGGTGTTTACTATAAAAAGCACAATAGTAAATATGGATTGTCATGGCATTGCAACACCATGGTGATTGGAATTCCATGACAAGATGTAGACAAGACAATTAACTAAGTCTATGTATGATTGCTTATCTATGGGTTTCCAATCTATTTTGGTAGACATATACTCACCTCACATTGTGTTTTCAAACTTGCAATCATATTGTGCATGCATATGCTTGTTGGAAACCAATGGGTGTTTACTATCAAAGCATAATAGTAAATATGGATTTCCATGGCATTGCAACACCATGGTGATTGTAATGCCATGAAAAGCCATAGACTAGGCAATGAACTATTTATGTGCATGATTACTTATCTATGGGTTGCCACTGTGTTCTGGTAGACATATACTCACCTCACACTATGTTTTCCAACTTGCAATCATATTGTGCATTAATATGATTGTTGGAAAACATCGGGTATTTACTATAAAAGCATAATAGTAAATATGGATTTTCATGGCATTGCAATACCATGGTGATTGGAATTCCATGACAAGTCATAGACTAGGTAATGCATAGTTCTTGTGTATGATTTCTTATCTATGGGTTGCCACTATGTTTTGGAAGACATATACTCACCTCACACTGTATTTTCCAACTTACAATCATATTGTGTATGTATATGCTTGTTGGAAAACATCGGGTGTTTACTATCAAAGCATAATAGTAAATATGGATTGTCATGGTATTGCAACACCATGGTGATTGGAATGCCATGACAAGCCATAGACTAGGCAATGAACTATTTATATTGCTTGTTTATGGCTTGTCATGGAATTAAAAGACCATGGTGCTGGAATGCAATGACAATGCATATTTACAATTATGCTTTGATACATTTTTTCAACAATCCATATTTATTATTTAGCCATGGCGTTGGAAGCCATGACAATCCATATTTACTATTATGCTTTGATATATTTTTTTCAAGCATGCATAGCTTGTTCAAAAGAACCTATTTTAGGATTTTAGCCATAGTAGCAAGGTAGTGAACTATTTGATAGATTTCTTTATTAGAAATGTATGAAAAATGTGGCAGCATAGTGAACTATTTCATAAAATGCCTCAAAGAAATCTGGTCTCGTGGTGATGGAATTCCATGACAATCCATATTGCAGTTGCTACAATATGGATTGCCATTGAATTCCTTCACCACGAGACCGTATTTCTTTGAGGCATTATATCAAATAGTTCACTATGCTACCACATTTTTCATAGATGTCTACCAAAGAATTCTATAAAATAGTTTACTGCCTTGCTACTATGGCTAAAATCCTAAAACAAGTTTGTTCGAACAAGCTACACATTCTTGCAAAAAATCTATTAAAGCTAATAGTAAGCAACAACATAGACAAGGCAGTGAAGTGTTTGATAAAATTCCTGAAAGAAATGTAGTCATATGGTGATGGAATGCCATGACAATCCATATTTGTTTCTTGCTTCTATATGGATTGTCATGGCATTCCATCACCATGAGACCAGATTTCTTTAAGGCATTTTATGAAACAATTCACTGCCTTGTCTATGCTACCACATTTTTCATACATGTCTACCAAAGCATTTAATCAAATAGTTGAGTGCCTTGGTGCTATGGCTAAAAGCATAAAATAGGTTCTTTTGAACAAGCTACACATGCTTGTAAAAAATATATCAAAGTATAATAGTAAATTATTGAACATAGTAAACTTATTAATGAAAACCCAAAAACCCAATCACATGAACTCAATTAGGTACCCCTTAAAAGGTAGTTTAATTACACTCAAGCATAATGAACCTTTGTAGATGGGAGTAAATCTATTATAAAGTTTACATAATGAACCTCATATAGGGTTTAAGAAAAAACTTGTAAGCAATGAAAGAATGCAAAACAACTTCAAACAAACTCAATGGGCTTCAAAACATGTAATTGATCTGTAACATTTCATTCTTTCCATATACCTTTGATGCAACATATTATTATTTTGACATTGGTTTAGATCCTTGTAGAAGCATGAAGATCTCATCAACAAACACCAATCATGTATTTATGCCAAAAACCTATCCATTGAATACCTTAGAGTCACAACATCAAAATTTATTAGCCATCAAGAATAAAATGTGAATGATGAATGTGCAATAAGTATTTGTTCAATACCTATGACATTGTCATGAAATAAATCTGTTAAAATTTTGCAACAAATATCAATACCTTTTACACCAACACCATGTGAAAAAGTAATGAGTGAACAACAAGGACTTTTCCATGAATATAAACAACCACTTTGGTTGTAGATCACCAAATGAGTGAATAATCTCTTTGTAACCAATCCATGACAACACAATGAAGCAACTCAGTTTGCATGTAGTTGGCATCAAACACCTTTTGACATCAATGAAAAACAACATCATCATAGACATGTCTAAAAAATGTTGAAGTATACATAAGACATGTGGTCTATTTGAAGCATACAAGTAGAACACAACATTGTAACTAATATGTTTGTTAGTCAAAACAACTAAGAAAACTTTCATAACACTTTTCAAGCAAGAAGATACATATTTAAGACTTCTATATGAACATATTAACACTTGAGATCTGTAAAAACCAACTGTAAACCTTAATTGTGTTGAAGAGCTAGAAGATAATTCATGCATTAAATGAAACAAACTCACATTAAACATGGACTATTGATATGGTTGTTGTCCTCAGTCTTTGATTGCATAACCTTGATATTTCCTTCATATTGTTCTTCGTATGGTATGGTGTGAATCTTGTTATGATAGGTGAAGGTATGTTTGAGCTATAGATAGATAATGATATGTGATATTTAGAAATATGAATGACCTTGGTGGGTGAAACGAAGAAAGGAATGTGAAACATTGATTAGATGTAAGCAAATCATATAAATGGATTATGAAAATTATTTGATATGGGAGGAAAGGATATGAAAGGCTAGATATGAAAATGAATGGAATGGAAATGCTACAAATTCATCATTTTTGAGTTGTTGATAGAAAATGATGTGTAAGATTTAGAAATATGAATGACCTAGGTGGATCCAAAGAAGAAAGGAGTGCAACGCATTGATGTGATGCATGGAAATCATATAAATGGCTTATGATATGTATTCGATATGGGAGGAAAGGATATGGAAATGAATGGAATGGAAAGGCTATGGAGTGATCATTTGTTTCATCGTAGACTGGAACGATTCCCCCTTTGTTATCGGTTATGCTTTTTGTAATCATCATAAGGCAGACTGACTTGATACACACACATAAGAAAGACTCGTGCCCCATTCCTCACTCTTCTTCGTACACAACAAGGTGTAGAGATACTCAAGCTTCCTCCAAATGTGACAAGAAAAGGAAATATAAAAAGATAATGATATTGATGGAGACAAGAGACAAGAGTTAATATAAAGCAAAGTTGTCATGCATGCAATATGAAAATGATAAATATGAAAGATCATGATAATGAAAAAATGAAAATGCTAATGCATATGATAAGGACCAGTGCACAAAATAGCTGTAGGATGGAATACACAGTGGGTTGTGACTCAGTAAAGCCCAATGTTTTAGTATGTTAAAGAGTTTATGGTTTGTTTAAATGTGTTACTCATAACAATGATAAATAATAATTTAAATGATAATGGTAAACAAGATCTTATTCCTTAGTCAAGCTGAAAACCAAAGGAGATATGGATGGATAGGGATCAATGATATGGGTTAATGATAGGACATGTAAGGATACATGCTATATGGAGGATGAAGATAGATGGATCAAAATATGGAATGCTATGGGTGGAGGGAACCAATGACAAAGGAACTTAATTTTTTTTCTCTTATACAAAGGAGAAATAGAGGACCTATGGAGGACTCCAAAGATGTCATGTCAAAGTAATAACATGCCCCCATGGTAAGAGGTATGACAATTTATAACGACATGAAATGGATATGGAAGATAAATGGACATGAAAGGAAACATGACATGGATGACAAGTGATATGGAGGATGTAAGACACACATGGTATAAAGCATGCACTAGATTCAATTTCTTGCTATTTTTCCCCAATACTATATGCAAGATCAAAGGAAGGTGGATGGATAAAGTGGACAGAATGGAATATAAATGAAGGAATATGATGGCTAAGTGGAAAAATAATAATAAATAATGTATCGTATGAATGGAAAATTCTTGCCCCCAAGTGTACAAGCAAGGGTACGTGTATGGATGTGAAAGATAGTGGCTATGAATGGCTATGGAAATGAAAACTGATGAAGGTGTATGGATATGAATAGAGAAATCAATTGTCTCTTTGTGTAAGATAGTACCCCATTGACTAAATGTTTGTTATAGACCATGGCTAACATGTTCCCACTTAAAGATGGTAGGAAAATTGGTAAAGATAATGGAATGGATATGGGTAGGAAGAAGGGGGTTAAGGATTCATGCAAAGGATTGGATTAAAGCTATGGAATGAGGGATGAAGCTTGGATGGAAGTATGGAATGGAGTCATTATGATGGAATGTGGGAAAGAACAACATTGGCACACACTTTGAAGGGTGGTGAAAGTTGAAGGATTGAGAGCGGGTTGGGATAATAAAGTTGGGCATATAAGGACGGAAAACGGATTCCGAGGATGAATAATGGAGGAATGGATGATGGTGGAATAATGGAGTCTTTTGGATTAGCAAGTAGGGATACCAATTTTTATTTTTATTTGAATGCATGGATTTTTTTTCTTTCTTTGGAACCCACATTGTCTTCCCTTTTCATTTTTCTTTATAGCCTTTTCATTTTTTCTTAATAGGAACCTTCCATTTTATTGGAAGTGTTTTTCTTTTGATTTTGGTGCATTATTTTCTTTATTTTGGAATTTATTTTTACTGAGACATGTTGGACTAACCTCCAGCATCTCCCTTTAGGTTCGCGACATGGTTTAACCACCTCCCGTGGATCTAAACCGATGCTTGTATCAGGCATTGACATGTTTATCTTTTGGTGCAATGACAAGGCCAACAATTGGTATTAGAGCTGGTCATGGGTTCGAACCCCTTGAGTGATGCTGAGGGGGAAATTGTTGGACTAACTGCCAGCATCTCCCTTCAGGTTCATGACATGGTTTAACCTCCTCCCATGGATCCTAACTGATGCTTGTATCAGGCATTGACAGGTTGATAATTTGGTGCAACGACAAGGAAAACAAGACATGATGATATTTATGTTTTTGTGGATTCTTCTATTTATGCATTTCTTGTTTGGTATCCCAATTGCTTGGATAGGCCATAGAGGGATTTTATGGAATAAGATGATTTTGAAGTGGAAGGTGTTGGAATGAATTCAAGGGTATGTGCCTTTGTTGTTCTTGAAAGGGAACCTAAGGATATGCATTAGGAAAATATGGGCCCATGATGGATGAAAGGGTTCATGGATAGGGTCCAAAAATAGATGGAGAAGGTGATGGAGGAGGTGGATGTATTGATCTAAAGGGAGGCCTCTTGTGTTTGAAAGAGCTACTAACATCTTAAGAAGGAGGTATGCAACCAAGTCCATAGTAATTTAGATGTGTTTTAATATTAGGGTGTGCAGGTAAATGGAACTCATGAAGGCATGTGGTATTGTACGAGAAAATCAGCTTTTATAAAGGTGGATGAACCAAGCTTATATGTTTGTGGTTCATGAATGGGATCTTGAAAAAGTTTAGGATTATCATGAGATGTAAGGGAAATTCTTCTACCTTGGGGGTCTTGACTTATTGAATGGATGGAAAGATTTTTTTAATGAATTTATTGAATGGATGGAAATCTTTTTTAATGAATTTATACACTACGATTATGGTATGGAGTTGACATACTTTGATCATGAGATGGTATGGCATCATGATATGGAATGGAATGGTGAGATGAATTGGGATCATGAGAGGGAGTATTTTGATCTTCGCATAAAGGGGGATCTACAATGTCATGCTTTCGATCAATGAGGTCAAGTGTGTGACATGGTTGACTTTCTATAGGTTCTATGAAGGTGGAAAAACATGAAATGGATGATCTAGATAAACATGGGATGGATGAGGTTAAAGTGGTTGGAACTAGAAGACTATGACTACCATTTTGTGAAATAGAATTTTGCATCAAGTATTATACTCCTTACACGGTGACTTTTGGTGTTCCTTTTGTGAAATAGGATGGATAGTTGGGTATGTGTAGGATCATCATGGAAAAAACAAGCCCTTAAGTGGTGATAAAATTCAGAAAATCAGAGTTAGGAAACTTGATGTAAAAATTTGAATAAGTTATCTATATTATTTCAAAAATATGTGAGAATAGAATTTGTAGCAAATTGAATGTAGTTTATAAACTACTAGGTTTTTTTTTTTTTATAAATTCTATTTGGTGAAAATTTGAAATTTCAATGCAGTAGTACTTAAATTTTAGGGAAAAAAAAAGAAGTAGGTTTCTATTTGACCACCCTAACCACAATAAAATGATAATATTTTAGATATAAGTAGAGGACTCATGTCCTAATGTGATGCATATTTTTTTGTAATTTAAAAAAAAGTAAATAATGAATTATGAATTTTTTATTACAACTTTTAAAAAATATAAAAACTCGTATGTCTGACCACCTTAACTTGGTCAAGACTTCATGAAATTCAATTTTATTTCTTTAATCTAATAGTATGTGATGCATAGAATGTGACGCATGTTTCAGATTCAAAAAATATGATACTGTTTGAAAGCTATAGATGTTTTTCAATTAGCCTATCAATCAGGACTTTAGTTGTAATTCAAATAGAAAATGAATAATAATTATTTATTAAATTCAAAGTAAAGAATAATTTATATTGGTGGAAAGTTAAGAATCTCCTTTAAAAACCCTTTTCGTTTCATCAATTTTGGGTTAAAAAAAGTCGTCAGCCACATGGGCCATCATATCACTTACGTATTGCCACTTTTTGGCCCATCATGATCCTACACATACCCAGCTGTTGGTTCAACATGAAAGACATTTTGGTTTCTCTTGTTAATGGAGGAAAATGGTGAAATGGACGGTGACATGAGTTGGGTATATGTTTCAATGGTAGGTTTATGTTTTTTCTCACTTGATTAAGATTTAGATCTTGAATACCCCATCCCACTACGAAAGATCATACTTACCTCTAAGAATATATAGATTCTAATAAACTATAGTCTTCAAATATATTGTTGGATTTTTGATAAATGCACAAACACAAATAATCCATATGACAGTGAAATGGCTTGCTGCAATGAGCACTTTCTATTTTGTGCACTATAACAATGTATTTAAGTCCACCTTCATATTGCAGGTTGGAAAACATAGTGAGTTGTAGGTTGTATACCACACAGTGTTTTCCAACTTGCAATTATACGTAGATAGTATGGTTCTAATGAAACTCTTGTGTTTTTTAGACATTAAGAATTTCATGAAAGTCACCTAAATTTTTTATTACAACTCTTTGGTGGACTAGAATTTGGGTTTCAAAATCGTGATATGATAGTAAACAAAAATGTACTGAATAGTTGCAGGTTGGAAAACACAGTGTGGGATGCCAATAGATACTTTTGCATTACCTTTCTATGGGAAAAAAGTTGAGGAACACATGTATTGTGATGTTCATCTATTGTTAACGCTTCGAGCTTGCAGATTTTTAGCCTTTTTTCCTCCTCACTTGTTACAGACAAGAAAGCTCTCACTTGAAATAGGAAATCTACATACAGGAGTAATGATTATCCATTTAAACAAAATCCAAGCCCATACAATTCACCTCCTCGCCAGTCACTTCAACCAATAGGAAGACCACCTGGATGAAAAACATCCCCTTTACAGCATCTGAATTGTTGCAAACTCATGCACTAGGAAATATAAATTGCATAGCTGGTTCAATTTCATCTTCATATGCAACAAGAGATAGTGAAAGCCTTGTGTTTCCATTGCTCAGCAATTTGGATGTTGATTGTTGAGTTGTGGAGGAAATGGCATGGGATTGGAATTTTTTTAAAGGTATAATTGTGACTCCTATATGTAGATGTCCTATTTCAAGTGGGATATTTCATTCTTGTTCCATATCAACTACCACATTACACAAATTACCTCCTCCACCAACCTTCTATGCAACTATTGTTGTGGCATCTTAAACTTTTATCAGTAGTGCAACAACACCTTTGACTTATGACCTATCAATTGTACAACAACACCTTTGACCTTTGATGTTTATCAGTTGTACAACAAGGCCTTTGAATTTTGACCTATCAGCTGTGCAACAACACCTTCCATTTCTGTCTTTGTTTTATCAAATTTCTGTCTTTTAGATTGCATCTCTCTCTGAACAACATTAAGCTCCTCTTCTTTTCACTGTGACAACTTATTCTTGTGTTTTAATTCCTTTTCAGCGGTTAATTTTATTCTTCGGTTGTTCTACTCCACTTTGAGCATTTCCAACTATTGTTTTTGTAGTGTGTTTATTATTAGAGTATACATATGTTTCTTTTTGCAAGCTCATTAAGGAACTTGTCTACCTTTTCGGATAAGACTTTCATGCCTCCACCCAACTAATTCTCTTTTTTTGCACTTAGATCCTTTTCTTTATCATCCATTTCCAATTGTATTTGTTCCATAAAATTACCAACTTCAAGAATGCTTGCCTTCATTTGTTCAATCCTACTTATACCATTATCTCTCTCTTTCTTTGCTTACACAAATTCATATGCAATATAAAACCTTTTGAGTTAATCCACTTTTGTATTGCCATTTTACCCTTGCACATAATGCACATGCTCCTTCCTCCACTTCTCATGAGCAAGAACAACCTCTTCAGTCAATACATTATCTATCTCATTCTCTTTGGTCTGCTTCTTTCCAAGTGTTTTTAGAGAAGATTCCTTTTTTTCATTACACACTTTCCAGTACATCATATATTTTTTATTACTACCATGTCATACAATTCTCATAACAAATATTTTTCAGATTTTATTTGATTTCTTGCAGGAAAAGGGATAGAGTTTTGAATGTATTGAGTTATTTCATGCACCTTTGCAACTAATTTTTTCCCAACTTTGAGAGTGTATTCATGATTGCATGATCCATATTTTTCTTTTAACAAGGTATTTTCAACAAGTGTTTTTATGATTAAATAATTCATATGTTTCTTTTAAAAATTTATTTGTAACAAGTGTATTTATTATTACATAATTCATATGTTTCAGATAAGACTTCCATGTCTCGACCCAACTAATTATCTTTTTTTGCACTTACATCTAGTTTTACAACAATGAGTGGTTGCAGTTTTCATAACACCCTGTGTTTTCCAATCTGTAGTTTTACAAAATAGTGTTCATGTAACTAAGACCTTTTGTTTTCATAAATGTATTGTGATATTTATTTATTTTCTCAAGTAGTGGATGAATTAGTAGCTGGAAGTAAATAACTATTTTTTTTCTAAATACCTACAACACTATTTGTTACTGACTCTTTTTCCCTTTTTTTTGATAGTACAACTAAAAATGTTGAACTCAAGAATTCACATCGTGCAGGTTCCTCACGATGATCAAGAAGACAATGGCAGTTCGTTCAGTACGAAGAGGCTCCATTATGCTTTCAAATTCAATTTCCAGACGGTGGAGGATGCAATTCACAAGATGGCTAGATTTTTGGAGCCCACCGAACCTACACTCCCCTATTCAGAGGCCGATGTAGCATGTAGGTTCCTATCAAAATACATGTAACTACTCACAAACCATCCTCTGGTTTAGATTCTATGTGAAAAATATGTTTAGAGACATGTGTTCAATCACGTACAACTTGACGAAGCATTCAAAAGATATGATGTTGATCAGGGTGTCTACCTCATTGGTGGCATCTTCTCACGTTTGTTGCTTCAATCATCCTTTGATATGGGCTGTGTACAATCAACATTTAGTAGTAGCATACAACATTAGGGTGATTGTTTTTTTGACCAAGTAATTCTATTTCATGGTCATGTTGTTGAGACACACATAAAAGAGGACATAGGGAGATGTATCTTGCCCTTCACACACTGCTTGACCACCCCGCACCAGTTCCAAAAAATGATGAAAAATTTATTCAATGGCTTGGTGTAGGATGCCCTTTCCATTCCAATGAGGGCACAAATGTAAAGATAGAAAATGTAGAGAGTGAATATGATTAGGATCTCCGAAGACTTGTTAAATGAAAAATGGAAACTTTGAATTTTATTTTGAATTACTCTTTTGAAACACTATAGTTGAATGAATGATATTTTGTATTTCTCTTTATTAGTGTTTATTATTGTATATCTTATCACTATTTATTACTATTTATTACTATTTAATACATGAATACTGTTTTGTAAAACTACAGATTGTAAAACATAGGGTGTTGTAAAAACAACAACGCACTCACAGTTGTATAACCAGATCTACTATTTTGAAACACTACTATTGAATGAAAGACATTTTGTATTATTCTTGATTAGTGTTTATTGGAAGTATTTTGTATTACTCTAATTACTTTATTACTGTTTATTACTATCGCTTCAATGTTCATGACACAATCTACTAAAAACTTCTTGCTCATTCATACCTTGTTAATTGTAGCTGTGATATTGCATTACATATGTCTATCCCTTTGCATGCAAGAAATTAGACAAAATCCAAAAAATATTTGTTATGAGAATTGTATGACATGACAGTAATAAAAAAAAATGAGGACGTACTAGAAAGTGTGTAATGAAAAAAGGAATCTTCTCTAAAAACACTTGGAAAGAAGCATACTATAGTGAATGAGATAGATAAAGTATTGACTGAAGAGGTTGTGTTGAATTTCACAAGACAAGTGAGAGGGGGCGTGAATTAGTTGTATCAAATATCATTCACTTTTGATCTTAATCAATTCCACATTCACTTTAATATGTTATTAGTATAAACATGAAATGCAGATAACAAAAAGCAAACACCAGAGACACCAAATTTACATGGAAAAACCAATGAGGGAAGTACCTTGATGATGATTAACTCACAATACAAAGGCTCACTATTAGAGGGCTCAATGCCCATAAATGACTCACTATTTGGATACAAGGCTCACTTCCTATAGATAGGACTCACTATCTAGAACGAGACTCACTGCCTACAGATAAAGAAATATAATATAAAATCCACCACAACAGTTTCCACACATTCACAACCTTAACCAAAGAATCATAAACACCATCAAATCACTTCTTTCAGGAGTCTAACACATTGAAGTACTGTTTCCTTGATTCACTTTCACACACTCTAATTCTCACACTTATTTCACACTTGTCACTTGCTTGTATTGTAATTTACATCTCAAATTTTATTTATACCATCTTCAACCTTAGAAAATTTCTCCAAGGTCGGCTACACATTCTTTATTTTACAAATTCAAATTAGGTCAGCAAATCAACATTCCTGCGGTGGGTAAGAATGAGAGTGGACCAAATTAATACTTAAATAGGACCCAAAACAACATCTTGGATCAATCACACACTTCCTTAAATGATACTTATTCTTCATGTAATGTGTAGACACCAAGTCAGCCAAACCTAATGAAAACACCAATGAACATTGAAGCACTCAAATTCAAAACAAGATGATAACATGTGGAACACTAAACATACTTCACCAAACATTGAAACATCTCTTAGAAACCTTCAAATACATCCATAGGAACTACAACAACTTCCATACACATAACTCTTTCCAACAGTCCAACCGAACTGTGTAAACACACATAGTAGCTTTGGAACAAGCCTTCCAGAGCACCAAACCATGAACACTTCTGCTGAAACACAAATAACACCATTATTAACCTTCTTCTAGATATGCAAGATCTGAGACAAACCATCAGAGGACTGTAAAGTAAAAACATTTATCCCAGTCCACAAACAAATAATTCTGTCAAACTAGTTCACAAACCGGTGAACACAACTTTCACTCTCCATCAAACCAGAAGCTATAACTTAGGATATATTACTCAAAGATTCCCATAAAAAACACTACAAATTTTCACAAGAATAGGATCAACATAGAAGAAATGCAGAGCATAATACCAGAGCGCATTCAAAACACACACACAACTCTGTCTTCACTGTTTATTAATTTTCTCAAAAGCACTTGATAATTCATCATATCAACACACCTACAACACCATAACAATAGCTCCATGTAATCTCAACATCTCTACAATATCTCAACCCTACATGTACCACTTGCAATCACTTAATTTCTCTATCTGCAACAACCTGAACTGTGTTGACATCAATGACAACATTAGTGACAATGCCAACATACTTATTCATACTTGCAATAATCTCCCTCTTTGTCATTGATGGCAACACATGATGTTGAAAACCATCAAAGACAACATACACACTCTTGCTTTTTTTTTTTTTCAAATTAGATAGCCTACACAACCTTCCTGCAAACTCTTCTCCTTACAAGATTCTCTCTCCCTTTCAGCTAGATATAGATAGGCTTTTTTTCACATGAATCTCTCTCCCCTTTTGACATCAATGGAAAAGATTTTTTTGTCATGATTTATCATCCATATAAAATTCTGATCACTCCCCCTTTGGAGTGCACCCACATCTCATTCTACAACAATGATACACTCTACTTCCCCTAAGGAGTAGACCTCAATCATCAAGCCAAATAGATGATGAATCTGTAGATCCACTAGATTGATGCACCTCTATGTGCACCTAGTTCAAAGAAGGAGGGGCAGTAACCCCCAATTTCTCCCTGAGATACTGAAAAGTATCCTTAAGAAGAGCCTTAGTAAATATATTTGCAATTTGATCCTTTGTAGACACATATTCAAACTTTTGCTTTCATTCTCCATCACTTTCTCCCTTAAGAAATGATATCTAATAGATATATTCTTTTTCCTTGAATGCATTACCAGATTCTTTGAAATATTTATTGCACTTGTATTATCATAGAAGATAGGGATATACTCATCACACACCATACCTATATCCTTTAGTGTTTGCTTCATCCAAAGTACTTTTGTACAACAAGATTCTCCTACAATATACTCAACCTCTACAGTGGATAAAGAAACTGAATCTTGTTTCTTGCTTAACCATGAAACCAATCTTCCTCCAAGAAATAATGCACCACCACTTGTACTCTTTTGGTCATCTACACAAACAACCCAATCTGCATTAGTGTAGGCATTCAAAGTGAAATCAGTATCCTTAGGATACCACAAGCCATAATCCAGAGTTCCCTTCAGATATCTGAATATCCTCTTCAAAGCTGTAACATGCGTTTCTTTAGGTTCTGCTTGAAATTTGGCAATTTAACATACTTTGATTGTGAAATGACTATTCCCTTATCATTTTGATTCACTTGGATTCCAAGAAAGAAGTTCAACTCACCAATCATAGACATATCAAACTCATTTTTCATCTCATCTACAAATTTCTTGCACATACCTTCATTTCCTCTAAACATGATATCATCAACATACAAAACCACTATCAACAATATGTTTCCTTCAACTTTGAAATATAGATTACTGACCGTAGAGCCTTTACTAAACCTTTGTTGTGTCAAATATCTGTCCAACCTTGCATACCATGCTCTGGGAGCCTATTTAAGTCCATATAGTGCCTTTTTCAACTTACAAACCATGTTCGATTTATTTGATAACTGAAATCCTTTTGGTTGTTCTATGTACACTTCTTCTTCCAATTGTACATTCAAAAATGTAGATTTAACATCCATCTCTTATACTTTGAAATAATTGTGAGCAGAAAATGCCAAAAAAATTTGAATGGCCTCCATTCTTGCCACCAGGGCAAATGTTTCCTCAAATTCTATTCCTTCAACCTGTGAATAACCTTTGCATACAAGCCTTGCTTTGTTTCTTACTACTTCACCATCTTCATTCATCTTATTCATGAACACCCATTTTGTACCAATTACATTCTTGTTTGTAGGTCTAGGAACCAATTCCGATGTCTGATTCTTCTCTATCTGCTGCAACTCTTCTTTCATTGCTCTAACTCAATTCTCATATTTGCATGCTTCACACATTGTTTAGGTTCTATCTTATAAAATAGACACAAATTTACCTTAGTTGCTACCACTTTGCTTCTTATTGTTACACCTTTGTCTTTGTCTCCAATAATTTGTTCTTCCAGATGATTTTTCTATACATACTTTGGAGTCTTAGGAGTGGGTTCTAGAGCCTCTTCTTCTTCAATCTATTCTTCTTCTTCCTTATCCTCTTCTTGTACTTGTTTGTAGATAGGTTCATCTGGTTCAAATTCACTTAATTCAACTGGTTTTTGCACATCTTCATCAACTTTTAAATTTTCACTTTCAACTATCTTCCTCAATCTCTTATTGTAGCATATATATGCTTTGCTGTTAGTTGAATATCTAAGGAAAATACCTTCATCACATCTTGCATCAAAATTTCCAAGGTTTTCATCATCTCTTTTAATATAACATCTACTTCCAAATACCTTAAAGTACTTAACAATAGGAATCTTGCTAGTCTACAGTTCATAATGGGTCTTTGTGTTGTTACATCTAATCTGAACTCTATTAAGAATATAAACAAAAGTGTGGATTGCTTCTCCCTAGTATAGATTAGTTACATTTTCCTCTTTCATCATAGTTCTTTCAGCCTCTTGAACAGTTGGGTTCTTCCTCTCTACAACTCTATTCCACTAAGGAGTTCTAGGAGTAGAAAATGTCTCTTTATACCATGCTCTTCACAAAATGTATTAAACTCATTGGAAGTGAATTCTCCACCTCTATCAGACCTTAAACATTTGATTCTCAGGTTCAATTCATTCTCTACCCTTGACTTGAATACTTTGAATCTATCTAGAGCTTGAGCTTTATCCCTAAGAAAAGTAACCCATGTCATTCTAGAATAATCATCAATTAAAATCATAAAATACCTATCACCGTTAAGGATTCCTATTCTTGTAGGACCATAGAGGTTTGTATGAATCAATTCCAACATTCTAGTGGATGATTGTTCTTTTCCTTTAAAACTGCATCTTGTTTGTTTTCCTAATTGACAACTTCTGCAAACAATATTGATAGGCTTTGTGATTCTAGGCAGATCCCTGACAAATTATCTTGAACTAATCCTGATTAGATTGTCAAAGTTTACATATCCCATCATCCAATGCCATATCCAAATTTCATTAACTTGAGACACAAAACACTGACCATAACCACTTTTAAGATGATAAATGTTTCCATGTGTTCTTCTTCCAGTAGTAAGCGCAGTTCCAGACCCTTTTTTGATCTCACAGGTATTATCCTAAAACACAAGGTTGAATCCTTTGCTACACATTTGTCCAATAGTTAAAATATTATGTCTTAATCTCTTAACATAATATACATCATTAGTACTATGTTTTACATCAAAAATAATTGTTCCTTTTCCAGCAATCTTTGCACTAGAATCATCTCCAAACATCACTAATCCACCATCATATTTTTCAAGTATAGTAAACTTAATTTTGTCTCCAGTCATATGATTTAAGAATCCACTATCAATTACCCAATAGTCTTCATATTTTCTAGCATGAAAGGTATTAACCAGAGTACCTTCCATCTCATCCTTCTTATTCTCTGGACCAGATTCCCTTGCACATCTTCCATGGTTATTAGCCACAAATTTATTCTCCAAGGCTAGAAACAAGCATTCATCTTTATCATCCTCAAAAACAAACTCATCATTAGAAATTATAGCATCTTCTCTAACTGTAAGAGAGGGGGACCAACCACTACAAGGCCCCAAGTCACGAAGGCCAAGAGCAGTATGTCTACCGTAACTTACCTTAGTTAAAAGGAAGGTTAGGATAGGTGGGATGAAAGTGGCGAGAACGGTGGGTCCTTCGATCACTCTACAAATATTAGAGTTGGAGGGATACTAGACGAGTCGATATTTAAGGTTAAATATGTGTCTCAGGTAGCTCTCTATCAAAGGACAAAAGCATAATTCCAGGGTGACAGTGCGGTGTGCTCGCATCCGTATGACTAGAAAACCAGAGAGATGAGGTTTAAGCCCTAATAAAGGACTATCAACCTAGTTTAGAAGTTTCTAGAATGACAAAATAAGATTAAGAAGAGTGAAACATAAAGATGAGTGTGATAAAGGAAATAGATTACTGCAAGCGTGACAAAGACAATTTCACACAACAAAATTCTTGCTAGCTTGCTCCAAGATCTCTCCACTTTCACACAGAAAAACGAGAAAATTTTGGGGGGCTATTTAGGGGTCTGCCTTAGTCAGATGCACATTTTGGTTTTTCCACCTCCATGAATAGCCAAGTTTGCAATGATAGAAATAATGATAAAGAAGGGAATAAAATCTACGTAAACAAAGGACTCTACAAAATAGTACATGCTCACTCAACCAAAATGATAGAGAAGATAAGAGTAGCTTACCACCTCTATCCAAAGCGCTCAAGGATAGTGGAGGAGAAAATGAGAGGAACTCAAGCCTTTTCTGTAATGGTGTTTGTTCTGTGCTCACACTATCGAGGTGATGGAGTGAAAGATTTCTGCTATGAAGTGTGAAGTGCTGTTACAAAGCTTGAAGTGAGTGCTCAAAATTATGGAGAGATTGTGTAGAGATGACCCAAAGATTTTGCAAAACCTCATCAAAACTTTAGAATGGATCCTAGAGTGAAGAATATGAAGGAAGGAGATGAAAAACGGCCATATTTGGGTCAGCGAGCTGAAGAGGAGCGTTACACTTTGACTTTGAATAAGAAGTGTAATGTCTCTACAGTATCCAACTACATGAATCTGCTAGGGATGTAAGCGCATTGTGCGAATGTCTCTAGGCCGTGCGAGCATCCTCGATAGAAACGCCTCCACCAACACACAAACATGGTGCTAAGTGTGATGGGAGCAATAGACTTTAGTGGAATTAAGCCTCCACCTTAGGTTTTCTAAAGTGTAAGGGGGTAAAGGGGAATTTGTGTTAGGTACAAATTCACGCCTATACATTTGACTCCCACTCTAGCGAGCACGAGTACTGATGAGTGCTTTAGTAAAGTAGAGTAGTATGAAGAAACAAGGTAAGAGATGTATACCTGAATGAACGAGGAAGAAGAGCATAGTCTGGTGAACTCAGAAGTGTAGGAAAGGACTTCATAGTTTCACAGAACTATAAAGATGAAGAGAAAAAGCACCTCACAGGCTCACGGTCCTGCAAGGGAGGTATCCTTCGAGAACTCTCACATGAAGGAGACCGAGCAAAGGGGAATCCGTAGATTTAGGGATGGTGACATGTTTACCCATAGATAGAACATGTCAGCAAGCATCTGCATAGGCCAATGAATGGACAGTCACGTAGACCATCGCTAAGTTGTAATATTTTCAAAGGGGTCCCTTGGGAACCCTTCAAAAGGAAGGAGGGTCCACTCAAGGGACGCACTATTTAAAAAGTGAAGTCTAGTTGGTCTACCCTCGGGCTAGACACAAAGATGTGAAAACTAGCCTAGTCGGGATGCCCCCGAACTAGATGCGAAGATGTGAAACCGACCTAGTCGGGCTACCCCTGAGCTAGATGTGAAGATGTGAGACCGGTTTAGTTGGGCTGCCCCAAAGTTAGACGCAAAGATGTGAGACCGGTCTAGTCAGGCTTCCCCTAAGCTAGATGCCATAGAACCTGTACACATCTAAAAATGGTCATGGTTAATCAAACCTATTAATTAATTAAATATATATTATTTAATTATTATTCTAAGTCATCTACATATAAATAAATTTAATTATTTATTTATATCGTTCATTTTTCTAATTCTTCTAGTTTAATTAAATAAATAAGTTTATTTAATTATTGCTATTATTCCTCTTAATTAAATTAAATAAATTTCATAATATATTTATTTAATTATCATTTTATTTCTAAAGTTTGAACATTTAAATTCGAGCAATGAAATATTCTTCTAAATTCATCCTTCACTTCACATTTAAAATTAAATATTAAATATTTAATATCTTTTTCACCTCTCACATAATTAAATATTAATTATTTAATTATGGAAGCTTCCATTTGCACATGTCACAAGAAATTAAATAAATTTATTTATTTAATTGGCATTTATCCTCAATTTTCAACTATCTTTTCAATTAATGAAAAGACAAATAACATGTTTATCTCCATTTTTTAATGAAGATAGTTTCGTGGGTTGAAAAAATTCTCCATTTTTCTCTCAACCTTCCACCTTTTTCTCAACTTCCAGAATCTCCCACCATTCATCTTGACAAATTTGAATTTCAACTGTTGATCTCCGCCAACTAGATTCTTGCCTTCAAAAATCTATAAATATAGCCTTCTCGTAAGTAGATTTCATCCTAGATTTCATACATAGTTACTATAGTTGCATTCGAATCAGCATATCAACATTTTAGCAATATCATTGCATTTTAGCATTTCAAGTTCAATTTCATAGCTTAAATCATTAGAAATGGACACACATTTTCAATCAATCTTGTTCTCCTAAGTTGTCATTTCTACAAGCTGCTGCTTACACAACTAAGAGCTAGTAACTTTAATCAAATCCTTGGAGATAAAGGAGAATGGGATGAATTTGAAGGAGCTACTGTTATTTAAAGTTTGTTTTATCTTTTTAATTAGTTTCTTTCAATCTAATGTTTCATTGGTGTGTTAGTTTACTTTCTAATTAATCCACTTATTCTAACAACACATTTTTGGCACCCACCGTGGGGCATCCCCCCATTTTTAATCTTTTTATTGTAGAGTTTTCTAACAAGTGACAGACAGGAGTTGCGCTTTAGCGCATACGATCCTTGGTTTAGCGCATCCATAGACTGTTTCAACACATCCATTAACTATTTCAGCGCATCCATGGACTGTTTTAACACATCCATGGACTGTTTTAGCGCATAGATGGCCTGTTTTGGTGCATTGCTATTTGTTCATTTAGTGCATTAGGGCCTATTTTAGTGCATATAGGGGTTGTAAAAAATTCAATTCTGATTCCGACGCCATCCACGGACATGATTTTTCAATTCAGTTTTAAAAAAAAATGAAGCAATCCTAGGATAGAAATTTAAAATCTAGAATTTATCAATCCTAGGATAGTCACCAAACTTTATTTTATGCTGGTTAAAATGAATCCAATGTTTTTTGTGAAGCAAAATCTTCACTTAGCATAGAAAAATGTCATTTGGATTTAAAATTGGACCATTTGTTTGCTGTGATTGTTGGGTAATAGGTATATACTCTCCTCTTTACTGGGTGATCAGAACACTAGACTTACCTATTTCATTTTATGCAATTCATGTTTTATTACATCCTTTAGAAGGCCTGCCGTAGTGGGAAAAATTACTCACCCTATGGGAACGACCTAAGTGGGAACAACCAAAGCCAGGTTTTCCAACCCACTCTAATCAAAAATGAATTTTTTGGAAACCCATATTCAATGGAAGTGAGCAAGATAACCATCCTCAAAATCTTTGTTCTAAAGATTGGGAGGTCTCCTGAGGGAGTTTATCTATTGCCACACCGAACGAAAAACTTTACTATGAACCATAGTGTAGAAAGCCAGCTATGTCAATATCCAAACATCATTTCAATCACTGTGCAAGGGGAGGGAAGAATCTGCCCCCAAGACACTCACCATATAATCTCCACGGATTGTTTTCTCAAGGGATTGAGAAATCTAACCTTGAGTACGCACCTAGAAAAGACAAAAATATGGGTGCCCTCTAGGGGGTGACACAGTTGTGTGAGTCGACGTGATTTTAAGCTGTGGGTTGTGATTCCTATGATGACCTATTTGACAACTAAGAGTGAGTCTATTTGAATTGCTTATCTTGTTCAATACCAGTGAAAATCTCAAGAACATACACTCTTTGTCTAGATTTTAGGATTTACAAAACAATTGTCTACTATTGTATGCGATGTTTTTCACATTTAAATTAGATTAAGATCATCCAAAAATATCAAACTATTAAAACATGCCTGTTTTAGAAAAATAATTGGATAGTTTAGTGCATCCTTGGTCTATTTCGGTGCATCTGTGCTCTATTTCGACGCATCTGTGCTCTTTTTCGGCTCATATGTGCTCTTTTTTGATGCATTTGTGCTCTATTTCGGTGCATTTGTGTTCTATTTTGGTGCATTCATGCTCTGTTTCAGCGTATTTGTGCTCTATTTTAGCACATCTATGTTATGTTTCGGTCCATATGTGTTCTGTTTTGGTGCATTCATGCTCTATTTCGGCGCATCTGTGTTATGAGCCTAAGTAATTTTCTGACATTCAGAAATCAGTCATCTCAATCTAGTCTTTTCCTATGCTCATGGTTTGGAAGTATGCAACTTTTTCCAAGAAGTCCCTAGAGAGGAAAATTAGAAAGCCAAAGAAATCTCTTAGTTATAAGAAGTTATTGAAAAAGAGAAAAATTTTATACCAAAGTCGAAAGGTCTTGCTTGAACACAAAACCTTTATTCATCAATATCACCGTTATACTCATGAGCTTTCTTTCAAAGAAGATCCCTTTCTCAAAGGCATAATCACAATCAACGCATTTGTTCCTCTTACATTCCCCAACTTGCAATTGTATACTCTACTCATCCTAATCAATTTTTGCAATAGAGAACTCAAGAACATTAGGCATTTATCACAAATCCTTCTTTTTACAAAGCTACGATCAAACCTCACAAAGTGGAAAATCATCTTTATTTTGGATCTTTAGTTTAATTCTTGCCAACAGGATTATCATCCTTTCAATTAGGGAATCGCGAGCTAAAGATTAAAAATCTCATAAGTCATAGAATCTTCATTCTATCCTGACTTTCATATCCATCAAAATTGCACTATTTCATTCTTTTGATCAAAGTTAGTAGAAATTTGGCAAAAGCTTATGCCTGTGGTCACAAGATCTCAAAAGCACATAGAAAGAGACGAAAAGGAAAGTACAATAAGCAAAATGGGTGATAATAGTGATAGGGAGGAGAATCCCTTTCATAATTCAAATACTAAAGAGATAACAGAAGAGAAGCTCCAAGAAGCAGAGCAGGATCCCCAATTCCATACTCTTATGGAAAGGATTTTGGAAGGAAACAAGGAAAGATATTTCCTTTCATTAGCTAATCAAGGAGCTAAGTTACCTGCCGATTTTGACACAAAAGGGATTAAAGAGAATCCTAAAACCCCTCTTAATGATTTTAATGCTCTTACTCAATAGATAAAAGCATTACAAGGGAAAATAAAGGAAATCCAAGGGGGTACAACAAAAAAGTATGTTTTGGATAATATATGTCCATATCCATTTGACAGGAGTCTCCAAATGATTCCTTTTCCAAAACATTGCGAAATCCCTAAATTTGAAAGGTATAATGGGAAAACAGACCCCATTGAACATGTAAGGGATTTCAGAAATATGAGCTTAGAGTTTTCTCATGAAGATACCTACTTAATGCAATTTTTTCCATGAATTCTGGGTGGATAATCCATGGAGTGGCTTTCAAAGATCACTCCCCCATCAGAACATTTGAGGAGTTAGTAAATAAATTCATATCACAATACTCCTACAACATCCAACACTAGATAACCATGCTTGATCTTTGTAAGGTGAAATAAAAGGTAGGGGAATCTTTCACCATATTTTTACAAAGGTGGAGAAGGGTGTTTGCCAGATACTCCCATCTTATTCCTAAAATAGAAAAGATGGAGATCTTTATCGATAGTCTGAATCAAGAGATGAGTTATAGACTAAATTTTCACTATCCTCAAACATTTGAAAAATTTATTGAAAATGCGATTACTATTGAAGGTGCCTTGGTCAAGCGTGGAGTTTTGAAAATCAATAAAGAAGGTTCAAATTCGTACAACAACAACAACAACAACAACAACAATAGTAAAAACAATGACAAGTCACAATTTTGGACTCAAAATAAAAATGTTGTGAATGATGGGGTAGTAGATGCTAACAACGTGAATGTGAATCCTACCATTCTTAATGTATCAGGTGTCCAACGTAACAATAATGCTAGAAATTATAGTACCCAAGGCAATGTTTCCAATTAAGGGAATGTGACTAAGAATCTTGGAAATAATTTTGGTAATAATCAAAATTCAAATGCACCCAGATCTTCATATTTTTCGAATCGATGAAGTTCTACTCCCTTGGGCCAGTCTTTAGAGTCCATTCTTAAAGAACTATTGAATCAAAATGCTATTATGTTTCCACCACAAAGAGATTATGAGCCTCGAGTTAAACCACCATTATGGAATGACTCACACTTTTGTGAATATCATAGGTGTAAAGGTCCTAAGACAAATAATTTCCAAGGGTTAAAAAATATTGTTCAGGATTTGATTGATAACCATACCATCATGGTTGAGGGGCATAATGCCAATGATTACCATCATGCATTCAAGGATCCTCTCCCCAATTATCAAAAAGGGGAATCTTTAGGTGATAAGGGCAAGAATGTTAATTATGTCCATGACACCATTATCAATCATATTTATACGGACGACCAGCAAATCAATGCTATCAGAATCAAAGGTAAGCAAGAATATCAAGAGGTCAATGGTATGACGAGGGGACAAGCCAAAATCATTATAAAAGGAAGCTTATCTAAAGCAGAAATTCCCCATCCAAGTCAATACAATTTGGTTGATCAACTACAAAAAACATCGGCCCAAATTTCTATCTTGGAGCTCTTAAAATTATCGCTTGCACAGAAGGACATTCTGGAAAGGGCACTTGTTGACATAACTATGTCTCCTAATCTAGATATGAATATATTTCAAGCCATGGTGAGACACTTGTCCTAATCCACATGTTTATCCTTTACTAAGAAGGATGAATCATCCATGACCCATCCACATAATTCATCACTCTACCTAGAGGTTATGGTTCACAAAGCCTGAATTAGATGTGTCCTAATAGATGGGGGATCTAGATTAAACATTTGTAATTTAAAATTGGTCCTCGCTTTGGGATATTCAAAATAATCTATAGATCCATGAAGGAAGATTACAATCAAGGCATACGATGATGAGGAAAGAGCTTCCAAAGGCCTCATCATGCTACCAATTAGAGTGGGACCTGTTGTGAAGAATACCTTTTATCAGATTATAGATCAAGATCTATCCTATAACATACTCTTGGGTCATCCATGGATCCATGACATGCAAGCTGTTCCATCTTCTTATCATCAATGCTTGAAGTTTCCATATGATGGACAAGAAGTAACAATATCTATTGATCACATTAGTAGTCAAACTTGCTCTAACCTAAGAGCAACTCATGAGGACACATTCATCCCACATAATAGAGAGGCTTTGGCTATTTCTACCTCTAAATACAATGAGCAAGCATGAGAAATGATAAGTAATTTTGGAACCAAGCTAAAATTGAAAGATAATGGGGTGGGAGAATATTCCTATGTCTCTCTAATCTACCCATATCTCCAAGATCTCATGGTCAACCATCAACATCCATACAGTAAGCTACAACAACTTTAGCCTCAGCTTCAGTTCCCATCACCAAGTTTAATGGAGTATTTATCAAAGAAAATGAAATGGAAGATAGAGCTATCCTTGATTGGCTCTATAAAGATGAAGAAGAATCAGTACAACATGTCAAGTTACCCATAGAGCAATATGGAAAAGGTTATGCAATAATGCAGCAAATGGGTTATGAAGGAAATGGCCCTATAGGTAAAAGAAAGGAGGGTATTGTTGAACCTATCTAAAAACAATGCACCCAAAGGATAAGACTAGGTTAGGATATGGTGAAGGTACAAATGAATAATTAGTACAAAGAATGTCTAATGAGGAGTTAACTGAAACAATTTTGTGAATTCAAGGAAACAATTATGACACTTAATACAATGAATATGAATGGGATGACATCTCTGATGATACATCCTTGACGGATAAAGGGGTGGATGTCATACACAATTTTACACCCACATTCTTACAAGGGGAAAGCTCAAGGCCTCCGCTTGATTATGTTCTACAAAGCGATCATGACTCAAGTGAGACCGATTCGAATCAAAGTGAGACAAATCATCCACAGGAGGATACAATCCTAGATCTCTCCCATAACGATGTTAATAATAGCATCATGACCCTAACGGACATTGAACTTACTCATCCTAACGATCCATTTCCTTTGGCCCATCATGAACTCATTGATTGGGAACAAATTGCACCAATTGATATCCCAACTTTTCCAAATGATGAAACCATCATAAACTTCCTTTGTTCATCCCAACCGAAAATAAGTTCCACCAGGGAATCACAAGATCAGAGTTTTCGATAGGAAAGTGCCAAGTTTCTTAGCTATGAAATAAATAACATAAAAGAAAGATCTAATGGTGAAAACCTAACAAAGGTAGTATTAAATCAAGAAAAGAGAAAAATAAAAAGTGTATCCAATAATGGAAACCTTTCAAAGGCACTAGGGGATGGGAAACTTGACACTCTCTTGGAAAATTACCAGGAAAGGTCTTCTATTCTAATAGAACCAACATAGGCACTCAATATAGGTACTAGGGAACAACCCAAAGTGTTGCAACTTGCTGCATCTCTAACAAAAGAGGAAATACCGGGGTTCACAAAATTACTCAAGAACAATCAAATCAGTTTTGCATGGTCCTATGTAGATATGTCTAGATTAGATCCAGATCTCATTATGCATCATCTATCTATCAAATAGGGGGAAAAACTTGTGAAGTAGAAACTCAGAAAAATGTATCCACATGTTGCATTATTGGTTAAAGAAGAGTTAAAAAATCTTTTAGATGTTGGATTCATTTGGTCTATTGACTATGCAGAATGGATCTCCAAAATCATACCTGTTTCAAAGCCGGATGGAAGAATCAAAATTTGTATAGATTTCAAGGATTTGAACAAGGTGGTGGAGCTTTTAAATTTTTCCCAAAGTAGGTATGTTTTGTGCTCGACTCTGAGTGGTTGGGTCATGGGTTTTTTATTTTCGAGCGTTGACTTGTTATTGATGGTGGTAGGTCACTTAAGTGGTCTTTTATCCCTT
This sequence comes from Sequoiadendron giganteum, assembly GCA_007115665.2. Lineage (NCBI taxonomy): Eukaryota > Viridiplantae > Streptophyta > Pinopsida > Cupressales > Cupressaceae > Sequoiadendron > Sequoiadendron giganteum. The sequence continues at coordinate 357,805,051 of CM021108.1, forward strand.
TTTGGTCCTGAATTTATCGGTCCCGTTTACTTGTCCTTTCGGTCTTTTGCATCATGATTGCATAATATTTTCATAGTGTTAGGCTATTGAATTATTTTAGATTAAACCTCTAAATAATACTTTCGACCTTGAGGGTCATTTCCCCATCCACCTAGTCGGTCCCTTTCTTTATGAATAACCTTTTCACATGTGTAGATTGTGCGGCCTTCTGATGAAGTGATTTTAATCTTGGTCATTACTCGCAGACCTCGCAAGGTTTCTGCTAACATCACAAATATGGTGCGAGGCATGTGAGATGCTACCATCTGTCATGTTTGATGGTGGGGACCAACTGACCGATGATGGAGGCTAATGCCAACAACTATTTCTATACCGACGCATCGTGGTCGTTCCTTGCTGACCTCACACAATTAAAATGACAGTTTCAATAATTCTACGGGGTGTGCAATTTGGTGATGCGTGGACTCCAATGCTGTGCACTGGTAAAAAAGGTGGGGCCCATTTTGTGCTGATGTAGTGCCCAGTAGGTGAATATGTTGTCCTTTCGGTGACTGGAGGGTGGACGTGGCATTTGCGAACTATTTTGACTAAATCTAAGCCATTCTCCTGGCTAACATTGTGTTTGATCAACAACTCATATTAAAAAAAAATTGGTATTGTACTATAGCCATTTTATCTCATGCAAGTGAATAGTAATAGACGAGTTCGACTCTGCCTGCATAATTAAATGCTAAAATTTGCAAATTACTATTTCTGTGTTGTATTTCTACATTGAGGAAGAATTGCTTGGTATCGAGTGAAGCAAGCTATTGTTACAATTTCTCAATTTCGCTGCCCTGGATGTTCTATGAGTGAAACTGTAAGTAGCATGTACGTCATTTCTTGTAAATTCAAAAGATTTTGTGGTTGCTTGCTGGGCAATTCATGATTGTTTCCTATTTTGTTCTTGAAGAATTGTTTGAATAGATTCACTTTTATAGCTCATCTAGTTAATTGCTGGAGACTCTAGAATCGTGAGGTATTTTTTGTTTAAGGCTAAAGGAGAAAATTGTAATTGCTTGCTATCTAAAAATAAGCAAACCCTAGCTTGAATTATCATTTGTCTAGTATAAATGGTACCCAAGGCCCAAAGTTCTGGTTCTAAAACCACTACCAGGTCTTTATCCCAAGATATTATCGATTTATTATAGCCCTCTACTAACAAGAAGCAGGAGGGAAAGGTTTTGTTCTATGGGCCTCGACTCTTGGAAGGATTGACAAATAAGCAATGTGCAATTCAAGATGCTGAGTTACCATACACCGGGTGGCAGCTGTTCTCCAATTGGTTTGGGAATAGGAATTTTTCAGTACCTTTGTGTAACCCCTGGAGGTTAGACCTGGGTAAATTGGTGGTGCCTAATGTTTATATGGATGTAGATCTTTTAAAGGAAATTGCTGCTAGATATAACCCTATGACCCAAATTGTCAGAACACATGCTGGTGTGCAGATGATTAAGATAACCAGAGAAGAAATTATAGAGATTTTCAAATTGCACAAATGGAGTCAAGATATGGTTCCTGTCGACTTTGAGGTTTTCAGACAAGAGTATAGAAATACTAGGGGTTTGTTCAGAACATCCTTTTTGATACCTCATTTGGTTGTCTCAGGAAGAGGAAAAAATTAGAAGATAGTAATTGGCAGGAATGAGCCCGAGCCTTTTCATGTGGACTATTTCTCCAGTTATTTCAAGAAGATTGTTTGTGCTTTATGTCGAGTTCTAGAAGTTAGCTTAAAGAAAACCTTGCCTACTGATATTATGTATATGACAGTAAATCTCTAGCACCCGGGTTTTAATGTAGTATATGATTTTGCCACTTATTTGGCAGAAAAGATGCACATGGGTCTGGTAGCTCTAAAGGAGGGGAAAAATTGGGTTGGATTTAGATGGTATTCCTTGTTAATCCACATGTTTCTATATAGGGGTCAAGATGTGTTCAAAAAAGATATGGAATTAAAGAAGAAGGAAGGAAACATGGAAATGCTTGTCCAATATTGGACTAAGATTCTTAACATGCATGATCATAAGTTTGACTATGTAACTTTCCATAATGTCTTTGGATATAAATTAAGGAAGGCTTTGGTTCATGATCCCCCAAGGATCCCAAAAGAAATTCATGACTTCTTGAGGCCGATGGAGAGGAGGCCTGAATTGAACATAATGCACAATTGGGGAGACATTATCCCCTATCATAATACCACAGTTTTTAGGGTTTTTGGCACTAATGTCAATCCAAAGGTTCTTCCAAGGGAGGTGCCCCTTAGAATTGGATTTTTGGAAATCATGAGGCAGTTGGGGGGCGCTCAGGAACTACACTTGCCATCTAAACGAAAGAAAGGTTCTTTCTTCCCTGAATATACAACATTTTCGGATTTTGTTATGATAAAGGGAGGATGGAAGGAGTTGCAGACATTACTTGGGCATTATAGGCTGAGGACTGTGCATCCCAAGAATCATGATCCTAAGGGTTTTATCTCTTAAATGAAGGTAAAACATCGGACAAGAGCTTTTGTCCACAACTTCTACTTTCTTGAGGACATCATCAAGAATATTTTTGATTTGGAATTGCAAGATGAGAGAAAGGCACTATACATTACCTTCTCTAAAACGGTAAAAATTAACTAGGAGAAAATACCTGGTTTCAATCCCATACCTAATGCTAAAGATGATTTTAGCAGGGAAATGTATGCTATTGATAATTTTGAGAGCTTGGTTGGGGTTTTGAAAGAAGAAAGGGGAAAATCAAAAACCATCGAGGAGTACCCCGAAGTAAAGTTAGAGGAGAGGCGTACTTATCAGCCCCAAAAGAAGATAAGGGTTTTTTCTAGAAGAAAGGGAAGTAGGGCTGAAGATGTTTCTAAAAATATTGCACCATTTTCTTCATGGGCAGTCAGTACCAAATATTATTGATTTGGAATCTCCTCCAAGTTTTTCAAAACAGGCTTACCCACCATCACCAAAGAGGCAGAAGGATGAAAGAGTAAAGATTTTTGATTGTGATGGTGATGAGGATGATGAAATTATTGTGACTCTCGATGAAATGCATCCTAAGATGCCATTGCACCCAGTTGACACTGCAATAGGTTTAGGTGTAGTTACTTTGAGGTTAGGAAAAGATGAAATCAAAGGAATAACAAGTAATGATGACTTAAGAATAGAAGCCTGCAGAGAGTTCATGATGGATGACTCTTTTATTAAAACTGGTGCTTTTAAAGATTTTGTGTGGAGAGAACATACTACATTATATGGTGAGAAGGTGGCACATGAGAGAAGTCTGCATCCAAAACACCTAAAGAAGGTAATTCATGCTAAGGTCAGGGAACATATGAGAGACAAATTCAAAGAAATAACACCAGAGCAGGATCGGGCATTGGTTCAAACAAGTGGAGTATTGCTACTCCTTGAATGGGATATCACTGATGTTGTGGTGTTTGACACAATAAGAAGGGCTAATAAGCCACTTCTTGCTACTAAAGAGGAGGCTACATTAGCAATCAAAGGATCAACCTTTAGTGAGGAATGGGATGCTTTGGCAATCTGATTCCTATCCACTGGATCTAAAAATCCAATTGTTGTAGAACCGTCTGACTTCAATGGTCACTTGGTTGTGAGGAGAGTTGCTGATATGGTTGTGAATGTTGCCAAATTCACCAGAGCAACTATTGAATATTTGACCAAGGACCGAGATACTCTGAGAGGCCAATATAATGACATTATTATTGAATATAATAAGAGTCAACAAAAGGTAGTGGAGTTAGAAACTAAATTGGCTTTATTGAGGCAACAAATGGATACCATGAGGTCTCAAAAGAAAGCCAGTTCTAGCCACATTGTTTCTGACCCACCAGTAGAGCAGTCTCAACCTCCTGCACAAGCACAGTCTTTGGCTATTGTTCCATATAATATGGGAGAAGTGCCTATCGCTATTGAGAGGGCTACTAGCCATGGAGGGGGACTTTCTAGGGAGAAACTGATTCATCGGGTTGAAGAATATAAGGAGATGGTAAAGCAAATCCAGGATGCAATAGGGAGAAGCAATTCAGTGATAGTGGACAGTGTTTTCGAAACATTTAAACAGAAGGGTCCAGAGTAAGCTAAACAATGATCATGCAAATTATGTCCTAATGTTGCAAGCATTGAAAATGTTTCCAAGGGATAAAGAATTGGCCATCCCATTGCTAAACAAATGGAGCCCTAGAATGGAGAAGTTGAAATTCATGGTAGTAGGGGCAAAACAACATGGTGATAAATATCCTACTATTATAGAAACATATCAATTGGTCAAGGGAATTGTTGAGCAGAAGTTTCAGGGATTTGCCACCCCTATGGAATCCAAGATTAGATTGCTAAAAGATGTGTATGATGGAAAGGACCTGACCCTAGTGCCTCATATTTTACATATTCAGGATGAAGTCAAACCCCTGCAAGTTTGGAAGGAGCAAATGAATAATATAATGATGTCTCAAACACATGAGATATGCAAAAATGTTGACATCCACATGCTAGAGAATACATTGGAAAAGTTGTCTTTTGTTATAAGTTTCTTAGAGAAATTTGATAAAAAGGCCAAATTGATAATGGTAAAGTATGCTCCCTATTGAAACAAGGTTGATCAGGTTGTGGCTTTCCAGTGGCCTTCCGAGGAGGAGTTTGAATTATGGAAAAAGGTGTTCACTGATAAACTGGAATTATGAATGTTATAGTCGAGAATTGCAACTTGGTCATGTATAATACAGGTCTGGCCTTAGATATTATATTCTAAAATTGCATTCGCCTTTTGAATCCAAGTACAGAGTGTTGAGGTGGAGTTTATACTATAATGGTTAAGCATGCCTTTGATGTATGGGGAGCAACCTTTGGAGCGATGCTTTCTTTCGTCCTTATCAAATAATGATGATTTTTGTCTTATTCTCTCCACTCACATAATAGAATTGTAACTGAATCAGGAGTTAGCAGTCCAATAAAAATTGGACATGTGTACTCTCCGACCTGAAGCTTGTTGGCTCCCTTTTTTATAAAAGGGAATTCTGGGCCTAGAGAGAGGTCTGTTGAAATATCCAAAATATGAGAAATAAGAGTCTAGTAATATAGAGAGTATGAATTGTAAGTCCAGGTTTTAAAAAGTTTTTAGTTAGATTGGAGAACTTAGTTAATCATGGGGTTTTTGAGCATGTTTGTTTCAAACTCATGAATATTAGGGGTTTATTTTCTCTCCTATTGTGTTATGTTACATGGATAATTAATGAAATATCGATCAAAGATGATTTTCATTGATTTTCGTTTGTTATTTATTGTGAATTATGTTTAACTATAGCTCTGGTTCAAAGGATTGGTTAAATGCTTCAGTTAACTAGTAAGTTCATGCAATATAACAAATAGGATTCATAAAGGAGTAATAAATTAAGGTATAGATATATGGGTTGTAATGCAATTCATAATAGATCACAAGTGTTCAAAATGAAATTTACCCTGTAGTTCAGTTTTCTCTTTTAACTCTGTGCATTGGGATATGGCACTAGAATTATGATTACATTTTATTCTCACATGTTTTCTGTTATGGCATCAAGATATTTTACTCAAACATTCCCTATAAATTTACTTTATGTGGAGTTTGCAATTCTTTGTTAATTGGACCTGAGCCTTTTCGAGGAATAGCCAATTTCTTGAAGGATTTCATCCATTAATAATAATTGGGGATCTATTTGTTGCTTACCTGTGTGCAAGTGAATCATTTAAATGCTATATGTTAAGAGCACATGTTAGGGAATACCCTCCTGGAATTTACAAAATCCGAAGTGTAGGATAATTAGCCATATTGATATTCTCATTAAGTTGGCCATACTATTCCTAGTCTTTTATTATTGAATGCAGCGAGTTCATAGGAGCTTCTAGTAAACACGTGTGGGTTTCAATAAAAAGCACCCACATAATAGCGACTCCACTGGGGAACTATCGAATGAAAGGTCTCTAGTGTAGAATTGGTTTTGTCAGAGTCATTTGTTATAATATACTTGGTTTACATTGTCTTCCTAATTAGTCATATTCGGCATATGCGTCTAGTTTTCCTATGTTCTGTGTCAGTGTGTTGGGTAATGTTCAAACTCTTGTCTAAAGTCATGAGTGCAAAAGTGAAGTGCAATCACTTCATAATTCCTAATATTTTGGGTGGTGACTCTGATATCTCGAACACAAATTTTCATACAAAGTACAAACAACAACCTGCAAAGAAGAGTCCTTGTACACCAAAGACCATGAAGAAGACTAGAAACTATGCAAAAAAAAACCCGAAGCCAATGCTAGAGCTTGAACTGGGACAAGACAAGAAATGGGTAAAAATAAATGATACCCCAAGTAAGTTTGTTTCATCTCCTACTTTGAATGCCAAAATAAATAGTGCTTTTATTAGTGGAGATTCCTTAGAAGTTTTTGTATCTCAAATGGCTCACGGTAGTTTTCCTTTTGAAATGGCTCGAGAAGTTGAAGCTGATATGTCCAAAGAGGAGGAACGATGGGGATTCTGGGAACAAGACAAGCAGTTCCCAGAAGCCACAACACCTAGAACTATGTTTGTTTTTATCGGACAAAATTTCAAACCACAATGGACCTCTTTGAATGAGGAAACACCTTTGTTTCAAGATGAAGAACAAGCAGAGCAACCTTACTATACTCTTGCTCCAAGTGAGGTAGGAGATATCCTTGAGAATGAAATAGATATAGACAAGGATATGCAAACCTTAATTGAAGAAGAAAAGAGGTTGCAGGTAGCAGAGGATAATAGGGATAGAATAAGAAGAGAGAATATAGAGACATTCTGAGCTAAGCAGTCCGAAAGGAATGCCCAGAAAAAGAAAGTTGAAAAGATGAGGGAAGAAGTAGCTAAGAGAAAAACCTTTGAGGAAAAGGTGGCTAAAGCAGCTGCTGATAGGGCTCGAGAAGTCTCTAAAGTAACAGTCTCTATTGGAACTTTTGCTACTCCCACATATACCCCTTCCATATTAGCTACCAAAACTTCAGATCCATTTGCTGGATCTAAGAAGACAACCTTTTTAGACCATGGGAAAGCTCATGTTGACCAACCTCAAAAAAGTGCTTACACTTTTCCAAATTATAGAAGCCATCTTAATACTAGTGATGAAATAAATAATGAAATTAATCCTAGGCCATCTGATTTTCCTCAAAATCTTGAGCTCCTAAGATTGCAACTAATAAATGACCAGTTGCAAGCTGATCTGAGAAAATCCAAAATAGAAGTTGCTAATGCCGAGATGGAAAGAAAGATAGCCTTGTTAAAGATATCTATACCCATTCCCCAACCTTCTGGTTCAAGAAAGAGCAAGAATGAGTCGTTGAGAAAGAATTATGAGAAGAAAATTCCTAAAGGTGGGGGTGGTGGTCACGAAGGTGGTGGTGGTGGAGGTGGTCATAAAAACTTCAGCTCTTACTCTAAGGATGAAGAGGGAAGCACTGGCAAGGATAAACAACAAGGTAGTGGTGATACGTGTACACAAGGGATGATAAGAAAGATATTGAGAAACACAACACCCCCAGAAGTGGACGTGGTGGAGGAGCACCCCAAATTGATAGATATAGACAATTGTGTTTTGGAAATATTCGAGGATATCCTAATCCAGTTCCAGATAATGCACGAAAGCATCTCCCAAAATTCACTGGTAATAATGCTTTTAGTGGGGAAGACCATTTGAAGGCTTTTCAAGGCTTTGTTGAAGACTTTGAAATATGGGATGATGATGTAGCAATGAAATACTTTATGTAGCCACTAGTTGAAGATGTCGGGGATTAGTATAGAGGGTTACCTGATGCTAGTATTGACTCCAGGGATGCTTTTTGCAGAGTTTTTAGGGAACAATACAAGGATTAGACTAACCCCAAATTTAAATTAAATGATTTTAATAACATTAACAAGGGGCATAATGAACTGGTTACTAAGTTTAATGCTCGTTTCCAAAAGGCTATGACAAGAGTTCCTGCATATTTGAGGCCTAATGAGAGTGCATATTTAGTTGTGTATTGTAATGCTTATGATGCTAAAATGTGCTATTTATTAAGAGATAAAGATCCTCAAAATTTGAGGCAAGCATATAAGATGGCGGTGAACATTGAAAATAATAGAAGAGCTTCTAGTAAAGTAGGAAGAAGGGAAGATCCTAAAAATTTTAAAGGTACCAAGAATCAGACTGAAAAGGTTGCTAAACCTATTGCTACTGATGAAAAGATAGATCAAGTCCTTACCCTGTTGCAGAAACAAGTAAAAAATGACAAGCCTCATTTTCAAGGAAATGATAGGCCTCCCAGGCTACAGGATTATCCCTATAATACCAATTGGAATAATGGAAAACCTCTGCAAGGAAACCAGAGAAACAATCAAATTTCACCTGATCCTTTACAAAAGCATTCTCTGAATGACACAAAATTTTTACCTTGGTGTGAAGTATGCAGAATGCCTCACTCTTCACAACAATGTGCAGTAGCACAAAATATGGTAGAATCTTAGGATGATCAGGGAGATGCTCAGCCTCCCTAGGATCAGGATACAATGATAAATGTATTATTAGGACCAGCTAATCTGGCCTATGATGATTATACCTCAGATGATGAGCCTTGTGGCATGGATGTTGATGTTCAGAGACAACATAATGATATACACCATCAACAAGTGTTCCCGAATGAAGGAGACAATGATGAATGTTTTGTGAATGAACTGGAAGTGGATAACACTGCTTTAGGAAGACCTTCCGATGAAGAAATTGAAAATACACTATTGCCTTAGTTGCAAGGGAAAGGAATAACATACAATTGAGAAACAAAACTGTTCCATGTGATTCAGGTAAGCCTTGCAGCCTGTTCATAAAAGAAAAGGATGTAACTGGAACAAATGTCAATTTGGAGGCTAAGAATGTCATTTCAAAGCTTAAGGAAATAAGGGAGCCTTAGATATGGGCAAATCAGATATGGGAAAAGAAAGTTGATACGACCAAGAAAAAGAATGAAGCTATACCCCAGAAGATCAAGGGCAGCAAGAAACACTCCTCTAATGATGAAATTATCAAAGAAAAAGAAAAGGTAATTTTTGAAATCACAAATTTTCCTGAATTACCAAAGTACACTTCAATAGATATGTTTCAAGTACTTTCACAAGTGAGGGTTACTACTCCTTTCTTGGAAATGATGTGTATAGATGAACATAAGGATAAGACTATTGCACTTATTAACAGTATTCCTACAAGTGGAAAAAGTAAAGTGGTTTATGATCAAGTGAAATGAAAAGAGGATCAAGAAAAGCAAAAAAGTGTGGAAGAAAATATTACAAAAAGTCCCCAAATATACTTAGGTACCACTATTACTGCTAATCCCAACCATGTCAATCCTTTTTTCTTAAGTTTGATTATTGATGGGAAAATGTTAAGAAATTGCATGATGGATTCAAGAGCATCTAACAATGTGATGCCAGTAAAAATAATGCATGCAATGGGATTAAAAATGGATAGTACATATGGTAAATGCTATGCAATGGATTCTAGGGAAGTACTTGTTATAGGTATTATAAATAGTGTTCCATATAGACTAGCAGCATTTCTTGAGAAAGAGTTACACATGAGTGTTACGGTGGTGGATATTCCACCTACTTATGGCATGCTCTTATCTCGGCCTTGGAGTGCTTCAATGGGTGAGAGTATACAATGTGATCTGTATTTTTCTACATTTTCCATTGAACAGAAAGATGTCAAGGTAGATAGGGAAAAAAGAGCCCCTCACATGATTGAAAATGTGGAAGAATCACCAGAACCCATTAGAATTAACTTTGTGGAAATTGATCTAGAAAATTTCGGAGTTGAGGAAGATAAAACAGAAGAAATCCAATCTGCACCTATTGAAAAGGAAGTATTGAAGACGTCAATAGATGGTGATTTATGAATAATGAATTTTGATGGAGCTTGTTCCAAAGATGGCTCAGGAGCAGGAATTTTCTTTAATTCCCCACAAGGTAAAACATTTAAATACTCTTTGTTATTGCAATTTTCTTGTACCAACAATGTTGTTGAGTATGAAGCTCTCATACTCGGTCTGAAGATAGCTTCAAAGCATGGTATTAAAGAATTAAAAGTTTTGGGAGATTCTGAGTTAGTTGTGTCCCATATTAGATCCCGCTTTACAGCTAAAGATAAAAGAATTAGGCAATACATAAATGCAGTATGGGATACTATAGAGGGATTTAATGCTTTTGGTATATAATGGATTGAAAGAGGATAAAATGCTAAAGTTGACTTGTTAGCAAATATAACTGTCAAACTGGATGATGTCACTTTTGGTGGCATCTCACAAACAGAAGTATAGACCAGGCCTGCAATACTTGATAATATCTGTAACTGGTAAGTGTTTGATGATGACATAGACATACTAGAATTCTTGCATTGTGTGGAACAGTATGAGAGCCAAGAAATTGATTTTGGCTCATTTGTAACAGAAATTGATGGGAAGGAGACCCTCTTTAGGAATGAAGTGATCCAACTCAAAATTAACACCATCCCTAGGGGTCTTGTTGCACTTGAAAGGGTATTTGATGGGCCTCATATGTCAAATACTAAGCAAGCATCTACTCTTAAAGAGGACCTAGAAAAAATAAACTTAGGAACATACAGTGCTCCTAAGAATGTTTGTTGGAAAGAAAATGAAGCCACATGTTAGAAACATGTTGATTACCCTGCTTAGGAAATATAGAAATGTTTTTGCTTGATCCTACGAAGACCTTAAAGCATATAGGGAGGACTTATTCTAACATGAGATCCCATTGAAACTGATATGAAGCCTTTCAGGCAAAAACAAAGACCGATTAACCCTACCCTGCAACCCAAAATGCAGGAAGAACTTGCTAAGCTAAGGGAGGTAGGAATCATCAAACCAATTAGACACTCATCTTGGGTCTCTAACTTGGTACCTATTAGAAAGAAAAATGGAGATATCAGGTTATGTGTTGATTTTAGAAACTTGAATGTTGCTTCTTTAAAAGATAATTACCCATTGCCTAATATGGAGGCTATGTTAGAAAAGGTTACAGGATGTGAATTTTTACCTATGATGGATGGATTCTCTAGGTACAACCAAGTAATGGTTAAAGATTCTGAGCAATTCAAGACTAGTTTCACCACACCATGGGGAACATATGTGTATGTAAGAATGCCATTTGGATTAATAAATGCTGGAGCAACTTTTCAGAGGGCTATGGATCTAGCCTTTCCTGATTTCATTGATTTGTTCCTTGCCATTTACCAAGATGATCTTATTGCCCATAGCAAAAGTGAGGAGGATCATTGTCCTCACTTAGAGAAATATTTTATCAGAGCTCTGGAATATGGGATATCTTTAAATCCTAGGAAGTATGCCTTTGGGGTAAAAGAAGAAAAATTGCTGGGACATCTGGTTTCAAAAGATGGGGTGCGGATTGATCCAAAAAGGATTACTACTATTGATAGAATTACGTAGCCAAGAAATGTAAAAGGTATCCAATCTTTCTTTGGACAAATAAATTTTCTAAGAAGACTTGTCACAAATTTTGCTGAGATTGTCTGCCCAATATCAAAGATGTTGAAGAAGGGAGAAAAGATAATATGGATAGGAGAACCATCCAAGGCTTTCCAGGCTATCAAAGATGCAATTAAGCAGGCCCCAATCCTCAAGTCGCCTGATTATTCAAAACCCTTCTAGTTTTTTACTTTTGCCTCTTTTCACACTATAGTTGGTGTATTGTTATAGAAAAACAATGATGGCTTTGAGCAGCCAATTGTATTCTTTAGTAAATCATTGCAGGCCATAGAATTGAAATATGACATATCTGAAAAACATGCATATTCCCTAGTAAAGGAAGTTAAGAATTTCAAACCTTATCTAATGGGAGTAACTGTTGTGGCATATGTACCAATGAAAACAGTTAAAGATATTTTCACCCAGCAAGAGACTACAGGAAGAAGATGCAAATGGATAAATAGAATCCAAGAGTTTAACATTGACATATAGATTACCAAGCTTGTAAGAGGTTAGGGTCTAGCTAAATTAATGGCTGAGGAAAATCAAATAAATCAGATAGAGCAACAAAACATTGTGCCTATTTGTGATATGCAAACTTGTGGTTGGTACAGGAGGATTGTTGAGTATTTACAGATGATGCAATGCCCTGAAGGTATGCCCCTTATTAAGAAAAGAACTCTCAAACTGCGAGCAATTAGATATGTCATTATTGAGGGTGAGCGCTGGTGGAGGAACTCTGAAGGTATTATACTCAGATGTGTGGATGGAGACCAAGCTGAAGATTTACTTATAGAAATGCATAAAGGAGCTTGTGGAGTCCATTATATGGCTAAGACATTAGCTCATAAAATTCTAAGAGCAGGATACTGGTGGCCTACTGTGTTCAAGGATGCCCATAGATATGTAAAAAAATGTGATGACTGTCAGAGGTTTGCTGGAAAGTTAAAGTTTTCTGGCAATTTTCCATTGAGACCAGTGTTTGTTTCAGCTCCTTTCAAGCAATGGGGTATTGAATTCATAAGGGAGATATCTAAAAAATCTAGTGGAGGACATGCATGGATATTGGTGGCAATTGATTACTTTACTAAATGGATTGAAGCAATCCCAGCCAAAAGGGCCACAAGTAAAGTTGTTATTGAATTTTTGACTAAAAATATTTTGAGCCGTTTTGGGGTACCTGGAAGAATTATTTCAGACAATGCTATGTGTTTCAGATCTGAAGAGTTTGTTAATTTTTGTGATCAATATGGTATAACTATTTCATATTCTCCCCCTTATCATCCCCAAGGGAATGGATAGGCAAAGTCCAGTAATAAGAGTTTGGTGAAGATCATCAAACACATGATTGAGAAGAACAAAAGGGCTTGGGATTCAAAATTAAAATTGGCACTATGGGTTGATAGGACAACTGTCAAGAAGGCAATTGGTCATTCACCTTTTAACCCAGTCTATGGGATGGAAGCACGTATCCCACAAAACAACCTGATAAAGATGTATGTATTTGTCCAAGAATATGATGATGATATATGTGATGAGATGCAACATAGAATGGATGAATTAAGTCAATTGGATGAAACTAGAAGAGAAGCTCATAAGAGAAATAAAAAATTACAACTTCAGGTGAAGCATATTTATGAAAAAAGGGCAGTTAAGAGAAAATTTGATATTGGAGCAATGGTGTTTCTTTGGAATGCAAGATCATAAGATAAGGGAAAGCATGGAAAATTTGATCCCCTTTGGCTAGGCCCATATATAATTATGGATACACATGGAGAAGACTCATATTTTTTATAGTCACTTGCAGGTGAAGTTCTAGAATTGACAATACATGGACAGTTCTTGAAATATAGTCTTGTATTTCAAGATCTGTAGCTCTTTTTCCATGTACATTGTACAGTCCTGTAAGTAGTGTATATAGGGGTATTTCTTTCTATTTTTTTCTTTTTGTCTCCTTGTCTTGTCTGGATAGGTCCTTTGTTTTTGGTTCTCTCTATATCTGGTCTGTGTAACCATAGATTATGGAATCTTTCTATGCCCACAGGGGGCATACATCCCCAGTCGGAGCCACTAGTGGAGCTTTTAAATTTTTCCCCTTGTAGGTATGTTTTGTCCTCGATTCTAACTGGTTGGGTCATGGGTTTTTATTTTCGAGAGTTGACTTGTTCTTGATGGTGGTCGGTCACTTAAGTGGTCTTTTATCCCATTTTGGTCATGACTTTACCGGCCCTGTTTACCCATCCTTTTAGTCTTTTGCATCATGAATGCATTATATTTTCATAGTGTTGGGATATTGAATTATTTTAGATTAAACCTCTAAATAATATTTTCAACCTTGAGGGTCACTTCCCCGTCCACCTAGTCGGTCCCTTTCTTTATAAATAACCTTTTCTCATGTGCAGATTGTGCAGCCGTTAGATGAAGTGACTTTAATCTTGATCGTTGCTCGCAGACCTTGCAAGGTTTCTGCTAACGTCAAAAAATATGGTGCGAGGGGTGCGAGATGCTTCCATCTGTCATGTTTGATGGTGGGGACCATTTTTGCTCGTTGACCGATGATGGAGGCTGATGCCGATAGCTATTTCCATACCAATGCATCGTGGTCGTTCCTCGTTGACCTCGTGCAATTAAAACTGTAGTTTCAATAATGCTGCAAGGTGTGCGATTTGGTAACGCCTGGACTCCAATGTTGTGCACTCGTAACAAAGGTGGGGCCCATTCTGTGCTAATGTGGTGCCTGGTAGGTGAATATGCTGTTCGTTTGGTGACTGGAGGGTGGACGTGACATTTTCAAACTATTTTGACTAAATCTGAGCCGTTCTCCTGGCTAACATTGCATTTGATCAACGACTCATATCTAAAATAAATTGGTATTGTACTATAGCCATTTTATCTCGTGCAAGTGAATAGTAATGGCCGAGTTCGACTCTGCCTACATAATTAAATGCTAAAATTTGTGAATTACTATTTTTGTGTTGTATCTCTACATTGAGGAAGAATTGCTTGGTATCAAGTGAAGCAAGTTGTTGTTAATATTTCTCACTTTCGCTACCCTGGATGTTCTACGAGTGAAACCATAAATAGCATGTACGTCATTTCTTGTAAATTCAAAAGATTTTATGGTTGCTTTCTAGGCAATTTGTGATTGTTCCCTATTCTATTCTTGAAGAATTGTTTGAATAGATTCACTTTTATAGCTCATCTAGTTAATTGCTAAAGACTCTAGAATCATGAGGTATTTTTCTATTTAAGGATAAAGGAGAAAATTGTAATTGCTTGCTATCTAAAAATAAGCAAACCCTAGCTCGAATTATCATTTGTCTAGTATAAATGGCACCCAAGGCCCAAAGTTCTGGTTCTAAAACCACTACAGGTCTTTATTCCAAGATATTATTGATTTATTATAGCCCTCTACTAACAAGAAGCAGAAGGGAAAGGTTTTGTTCTATGGGCCTTGACTCTTGGAAGGATTGATAGACAAGTAATGTGCAATTCAAGATGCTGAGTTACCATACACCAGGTGGCAGTTGTTCTCCAATTGGTTTGGGAACATGAATGTGTTGGTTCCTTTGTGTAACCCCTAGAGGTTAGACCTGAGTGAATTGGTGGTGCCTAATATTTATATGGATGTAGATCTTTTAAAGTAAATTGCTGCTAGATATGACCCTATGACTCAAATTGTCAGAACACATGCTAGTGTGCAGATGATTAAGATAACAAGAGAAGAAATTGCAGAGATTTTCAAATTGCACAAATGGAGTCAAGATATGGTTCCTGTCGACTCTGAGGTTTTCAAATAAGAGTATAGAAATACTAGGGGTTTGTTCAGAACATTCTTTTTGATACCTCATTTGGCTGTCTCAGGAAGAGGAAAAAATTAGAAGAAGGTAGTAATTGGAAAGAATGAGATCGACCCTATTCCTGTAGACTATTTCTCCAATTATTTCAAGAAGATTGTTTGTGCTTTATGTCAAGTTCTAGGAGTCAGCTTAAAGAAAACCTTGCTTACTGATATTATGTATATGGCAATAAATCTCCAGCACTCGGGTTTTAATGTAATATATGATTTTGCCACTTATTTGGTAGAAAAGATGCACACGGTTCTAGTAGCCCTAAAGGAGGGGAAGAATTGGGTTGGATTCAGATGGTATTCCTTGTTAATCCACATCTTTCTATATAGGGGTCAGGCTATGTTCAAAAAAGATATGGAATTAAAGAAGAAAGAAGGAAACATTGAAATGTTTGTCCATTATTGGACTAGGATTCTTGACATGCATGATCATAAGTTGTATTATGTAACTTTCCATAATGTCTGTGGATCTAAATTAAAGAAGGCTCTGGTTCGTGACCCCCCAAGGATCTCAAAATAAATTCATGACTTTTTGAGGCCGATGGAGAGAAGTCCTGAATTGAACATAATGCACAATTGGGGAGACATTATCCCCTATCATAATACCACAATTTTGAGGGTTTTTGGCACTAATGTCAATCCAAAGGTTCTACCAAGGGAATTTCCCCTTAGAATTGGATTTTTGGAAATCATGAGGTAGTTGGGGGGTGCTCAGGAACTACACTTGCCAGTTGAACAAAAGAAAGGTTCTTTCTTCCCTGAATATACAACATTTGCTGATTTTGTTATGGAAAAGGGAGGATGGAAGGAGTTGCATACATTACTTGGGCCTTATAGGCGAAGGACTGTGCACCCCAGGAATCATGATCTTGAGGATTTTATCCCTTAAATGAAGGAAAAACATCAGACAGGAGATTTTGTCTACAACTTCTACTTTCCTGAGGACATCATCAGGAATTTTTTTGATTTGGAATTACAAGATGAGAGAAAGGCACTATACATTTCCTACTCTAAAATGGTAAAAAGTAAGCAAGAGAAAATACCTGGTTTCAATCCCATACCTAATGCTAAAGATCAGTTTAGCAGGGCAATGTATGCTATTGACAATTTTGAGAGTTTGGTTGGGGGTTTGAAAGATGAAAGGGTTGTAGAAGAAAGGGGAAAATCACAAACCATCGAGGAGTACCCTGAAGTTAGAGGAGAGGCCTACTTATTAGTCCCAAAAGAAGATAAGGGTTTTTCCTAGAAGAAAGGGAAGTAGGGCTGAAGATGTTGCTAAAAATATTGCACCATATTCTTTAGGGCAGTCAGTACCAAATATTATTGATTTGGAATCTTCTCCAAGTTTTTCAGAACAAGCTTACCCACCATCACCAAAGAGGTAGAAGGTTGAAAGAGTAAATATTGTTGATTGTGATGGTGATGAGGATGATGACATTATTGTGACTCTGGATGAAATGCATCCTGAGATGCCATTGGACCCAGTTGACATTGCAACAGGTTCAGGTGCAATTACTTTGAGGTTAGGAAAAGATGAAATCAAAGGAATAACAAGCAATGATGACTTAAGAATAGAAGCCTGCAGAGAGTTCATGATGGATGACTCTTTTATTCAAACTGTTGTTTTTAAATATTTTGTTCGGAGAGAACATAGTGCATTATATGTTGAGAAGGTGGCACATGAGAGAAGTCTACATCTAGAACACCTAGAGAAGGTAATTCAAGCTAAGGTCAGGGAACAAATGAGAGACAAATTCAAAGAAGTAACACCAGAGTAGGGCCGAGCATTGGTTCAAAAAAGTTGAGTATTACTACTCCCTGAATGGGATATCACTGATGCTTTGGTGTTTGGCACAATAAGAAGGGCTAATAAGCCATTTCTTGCTACTAAAAAAGAGGCTACATTGGCACTCAAAGGATCAACCTTTAGTGAGGAATGGGATGATTTGACAATTTGGTCCCTATCCACTGGCTCTAAAAAGCCAATTGTTGCAAAACCGTCTGACTTGAGTGGTCACTTGGTTGTGAGGAGAGTTGCTGACACCCCAGCATTGGAAGTTGCTGATATGGTCATGAATGTTGCCAAATTCACCAAAGCAACTGTTGAAGATTTGACCAAGGATTGAGATACTCTGAGAGGCCAATATAATGACATTATTATTGAATATAATAAGAGTCAAAATAAGGTAGCAGATTTAGAAACTGAATTGGCTTTATTGAGGCAACAAATGGATACCATGAGGTCTCAAAAGCAAGCCAGTTCTAGCCACACTATTTTTGACCCACCAGTAGAGTAGTCTCAACCTCCTACACAAGCACAGTCTTTGGCTATTGTTCCATATAATATGGGACAAGTGCCTATCGCTATTGAGAGGGCTACTAGCCTTGGATGGGGACTTTCTAGGGAGAAACTGATTCATCAGGTTGAAGAATATAAGGAGATGGTAAAGCAAATCCGGGATGTAGTAGGGAGAAGCAATTCAGTGATAGTGGACAGTATTTTGAAACATTTAAACAGAAGGGTCTAGAGTAAGCTAAACAATGTTCATGAAAATTATGTCCTAATGTTGCAAGCATTGAAAATGTTTCCAAGGGATAAAGAATTGGCCATCCCATTGCTAAAAAAATGGAGCCCTAGAATGGAGAAGTTGAAATTCATGGTAGTAGGGGCAAAACAACATGGTGATAAATATCCTACTATTATAGCAACATATCGATTGGTCAAGGGAATTGTTGAACAAAAGTTTCAGGGATTTGCCACCCCTATGGAATCCAAGATTAAATTGCTGAAAGATGTGTATGATGGAAAGGACCTGACCCTAGTGCCTCATATTTTACATAGTCAGGATGAAGTCAAACCCCTGCAGGTTTGGAAGGAGCAAATGAAAAATATAATGATGTCTCAAACACATGAGATATGCAAAAATGCTGACATCCGCATGCTAGAGAATACATTGGAAAAGTTGTCTTTTGTTATAAGTTTCTTAGAGACCTTTGATAAAAATGCCACATCAATAATGGTAAAGTATGCTCCCTATCGAAACAAGGTTGATCAGGTTGTGGCTTTCTAGTGGCCTTCCGAGGAGGAGTTTGAATTATGGAAAAAGGTGTTCACTGATAAGCTGGAATTATGAATGTTATAGTCGAGAATTGCAACTTGGTCATGTATAATACAGGTCTAGCCTTAGATATTATATTCTAAAATTGCATTCTCCTTTTGAATCCATGTAAAAAGTGCTGAGGTGGAGTTAATACTATAACGGTTAAGCATGCCTTCGATGTATGGGGAGCAACCTTTGGAGAGATATTTTCTTTCCTCCTTATCAAATAATGATGACTTTTGTCTAATGCTCTCCACTCGCATAATAGAATTGTAACTGAATAAGGAGTTAGCGGTCCAATAAAAAATAGACATGTGTACTCTCTAATCTGAAGCTTGTTGGCTCCCTTATTTTATAAAAGGGAATTCTGGGTTGGGAGAGAGGTCTATTGAAATATCCAAAATATGAGAAATAAGAGTCTAGTAATATAGAGAGTATGAATTGTAAGTCCAGGTTTTAAATTTTTTTGAGTCAGATTGGTGAACTTAGTTAATCATGGGGTTTTTGAGCATGTTTGTATCAAACTCGTGAATATTTGGATTTTATTTTCTCTCCTACTATGTTATGTTACATGGATAATTAATGAATTATTGATCAAAGATTATTTTCATTGATTTTCATTTGTTCTTTACTATGAATTATGTTTAACTATAGCTCTGGTTCAAAGGATCAGTTGAATGCTTCAGTTAACCAGTAAGTTCATGCAATATAACAAATAGGATTCATAAAGGAATAATAAACTCAGGTATAGATATATGGGTTGTAATGCAATTCATAATAGATCATAAGTGTTCAAAATGAAATTTACCATGTAGTTCAGTTTTCTCTTTTGAATCTGTGCATTGAGATATGGAACTAGAATTCTGATTATGTTTTATTCTCGCATGTTTTATGTTATGGCATCAGGATATTTTACTCAAACATTTCCTATCAATTTACTTTATGTGGATTTTGCGATTCTCTGTTAATTGGACCTGAGCCTTTTCGAGGAATTGCCAATTTATTGAAGGATTTCATCCATTAACAATAATTGGGGTTCTATTTGTTGCTTACTTGTGTGCAAGTGAATCATTTAAATACTATATTTCAAGAGCACATATTAGGGAATACCCTCTTGGATTTTACATAATCCAAAGCGTAGGAGAATTAGCCGTATTTCTATTCTCTTTAAGTTGGCCATACTGTTCCTAGTCTTTTATTATTGACTGTGGAGAGTTCATATGAGCTTCTAGGAAACACGTGTGGGCTGTAGGAAAAATTGCCAACACAAGGCATGTCCTAAGGACGACTTCCCTCTACCTAACATAGATATGATTGTTGATTTGATTGCTAGACATGTGATGTATTCATTAATGGATATATTTTCTAGATACAACCAGATAAAGATTGCACCTAAGGATCAGGATAAAACATCGTTCACTTGCCCTTGGGGTACCTATTACTGGAACATAATGCCATTTGGGTTGAAGAATGCAGGAGATACATACCAATGGGAAATGACAATTATTTTTCATGATATGATGCATACATTCATGGAGGATTACATGGATGATCTCCTCGCCAAATCTAACACTAGGGAATGACATATAGCTATCTTATCTAAAATTTTCAAAAGAATGGACCAGTTTAAAGTGCGACTTAATCAAAAGATATGTGTCTTTGGAGTAAAATATGGAAATTTGTTGGGTTATATTGTATCAAAAAATGGAATTGAGGTGGATCCAACTAAGGTACAAGAAATTCTTGATATGCCACCACCAAGGAACATTAGTCAACTACGCTCTTTGCAGGGATGGTTACAATCCATCAGAAGATTCATTGCCCAACTGGCGGATAAAAGTCTACCATTTACTCATCTCTTACATAAGAATGTTCCATTTAAATGGGAAGACAAATGTGAAGCAACGGTTGATTAGATAAAGCAGTATCTAACGAATCCACCAGTGCAAGGTGCACCACTCATATTGTATATTTCTGCCATGAAAGTGTCCCTAGGAGCATTATTGGCACAGGAAGACAACTCAGGAAATGAGCGAGCAATCTATTACATCAGTTGAACTTTGACAAATCATGAGATAAATTACACCTTCATTGAAATTGCTTAGCAGTAGTGTTCACTTCTCAAAAGTTACGACACTATATGCTAGCACATACAATAAAGCTTGTGGCTAAGATCGATCCACTCAAATATCTTCTAAGTAAGGCAACCTTAACTGACAGGTTGGCTAAATGGGTCATGATCCTGAGTGAGTTTGACATTCATTATGTGGATCGCAAAGCTATAAAGGGATAGGTAATTGTAGATTAGTTAGCAAAAGCACCAATGCCAGTAGAATACCCAATACACATTGATTTTCCTGATGTTGATGTATTCACAACGGCTATTAAGCAGTCATGGGCGCTCTACTTTGATGGTTCCTACACTCAACATGGTTTAGGAGCAGGGATTCTTTTTATTACACCTCAAGGACATACAATTCCAAAATATTATCGGCTAATGTTCCCTTGCACAAATAACATAGCTAAGTATGAGGCATTATTAATTGGCATGAGAATTGTAGTAAACTAGAAAATCATAGAACTTCAATTTTTTGGTGATTCACAAATTGTTATAAATCAAATCAATGATGAATATCACACTAAGGATGACAAGTTGATACCTTACAAAAGAATGGTGGATGATTTCAAGAAATAATTTGTTGATACCAGGCTCATAAAAATTCCATGTATTGATAATAAAGTAGCAAATGATATGGCTACAATCACATCTCTACTCTAGTTGTCAAAAAATCAGGTACGGTACGATTTCCTAGTGGAACAATTGTTTTCTCCTGCCTATGACAATCTAGAAACTCAAATCATTTTCCACTTAACCAATTCTAATTCTCCCTTGTATGGCCAAATCTACGCTTACCTAAAGGATACTATTTTACCTTTAGACTTTTCTAGAAATAAGAAAAGGAATTGCATTCGTCAATCCTCTCGTTATACCTTAATTGCTGACATATTATACTAGTGTGGTATGGATGGTACCCTCCTTAGATGTCTTAAACACGATGAATTGGAAAAGGTATTACAAGAGGTACATGGTGGAATTTGTGGGACACACTCAAGTGGACTAACCTTAGGAAAGAAGCTTGTTAGATTGGGTTATTACTGGCCGACCATGGAGAAGGAATCATTAATCTTTGTTAAGAAATGTGCAAAATTTCAGATTCATGGGAATCTCATTCATGCTCTTGCTCAAGAATTACAACCTTTCACTACCACATGGCCTTTCACTCAATGGGGATTGGATCGGGTTGGCAAGATACACCCGTCATCTTCAAATGGGAACAAATTCATCATCACAACCACTGAGTATTTTACTAAGTGGATTGAGGTTGTTCCCCTAACAAATGTTACTAGCAAACAAATCTCTTCATTCATTTTGAACTATATCATCTGTCAATATGGTATTCCCAACTCCATTATCACAGACAATGGAATACCCTTTAAAAATCAGGATGTTGATGAACTATGTGAATGATTTCGCATCCAACATAGGTTCTCTACACCTTACTATCCACAAGGGAATAGTCAAGCTGAAGCTTCAAACAAAATATTTTTGAAGATTCTAAAGAAAACAGTGAATGAGGCAGGTCGTGATTGGCATGTCCAATTGAATCCAACATTGTGGGCATACAAAACAAGTATTCGCACACCAATAGGTGCTACTCCCTATACTTTAGTCTATGGAGAAGAAACTATTCTACCACTAGAAGTTGAGATTCCCTCACTTCGAGTATCACTAAAGGGGTGAATCAATGATGAAGACTACAAAGTATCAAGGTTACAAGAGCTGGAACTGCTTGATGAACGACATCAAACTGTAGTTAATCATTTGAAGGGATATCAACAAATTATGTCCCGCAACTACAATCACGGAGTCAAACCATGAAATTTTCAAGTGGGTGAGTTGGTTCTCAAAGAAAACCCTCGTAATCAGCAGGATCGAGAAAAGAAAGGAAAGTTCGAACCTAATTGGTTGGGCCCATTCATTATCATTGTTGCATATGGATCGGGGGCATATCAGTTGTCAATATCAGAAGGGGACCTATTTGAAGATCCAACCAACAACGTTCATTTGAAGAGGTTTTATGCCTAAAAAATATCAAAAACATTAAAAAGTCCTAAAAAAATACAAAAAAATAAAAAAGAGCAAAAATACAAAAAAAATAAAAAGAGCAAAAATACAAAAAAATAAAAAAAAGAAAAAATACAAAAAAATAAAAAAGAGAAGAAAATTGTTGCCTTGATAAAAACCTAGCAAACACGCATCTTAGTAACAACAAAAAAGTCATCAAAACAAGAAAAAATGCAATAAAGACAAATGGTGAAAACTTGGCAAACAGGCATTGTTTGTGATTTCGTTTGGCTCTCTCATCTATTGGGATACACTCTACATATCCATCTTTCATTGGCATCGCATACATGCCTAGCCATCACATCCGCATCGTGCATCACATCATCTCCTTGAAACGACAAGGATCTCATCATGGCTTGATGATTAGGGTTATCCTTAGCAGTTGTTGTCTCTAACAAGAGTCATAGTGCAAAGTCACTAAGGGGGCAATTTGCTTCTTGGAGCTTTCTAGCAGGCAAATGGCAACATGTGTCAAGAATCGAAATATCATAAACAACAAACTTGTCCAATTAAAATAAGTCTACATGACTATTTGAAAGATAACTGAAACAAATTGGATGACCTTAATTTGAATAAGATGAATGACAAACTTAAAGCATAAGTTGAATTGTTGTTTTGAAATTTGATGACATCATATCTTTGGAGTGATTGAATGATGTACCGAACTAGAATCACAAGGAAGGAGTATGATTTTTCTTTGCTTGTTGTCTGTAAGATAATCATTGGTATTGTGCAAATTTGTCATGGTACATTCTCTACAACATATCATTGATAACATTTCAGAATTTGCATAAGAAAATGGTTAACTTTTGTCTGTTTATGCAAACAATACTCAGGTCATCTTGGTTCAATTATACCTCGATGTTTGTATTAACTTGCTATATCAAACATCATGAAAGCAGTACTCAGGTCATCATTGGTGCTAACATACCCTTTGATGCTTGTACTAACTTTCAACATATTAAAAGTCTCAATGATGAAAATCAAGCGCAACATGGAATGAAAAACAAGAGAATGGTTCATTACTACATTCTAGGACTGCATAATTCATTTAGATTTGCATTTTGAAGGGTGTTTAAGTAGATTTTTGAAGGTTGGAAAAATTTTCATATATCTTTTCAGACAACAATTAAGTACACTAGGACATTTATGGCATCTCATTGCATTGTCATTCATTACATATCATTTCATCATGACTATTCATTTAAGTTATCATTATCATTACATTTCCATTACTTTCCATTTTCATATCATATCATTTCATTTTTATTATGAATATTATCATTATCATTATTCAAATCTCATTTTAGTTCATCATGATCATTATCCATCTTTACATATCATTTTCATCTGATATGTATAGTCATTCATTAAGTACAACATTATACATTGATCATTCATTTCGTATTTTATCATTTCACAACATTGTCATTTACATTCATTTCACATCATTTTACATAAATTTACATTGATAAAAAGATTGTATCCATTTCATTCATTTTTCATATCAATTGCATCATATCATTAGGTATTATTACATTATCATATTCCATTATGTATCATTTCGTTATCATTCATTCATTTCATTTTTCAACATCATTATCATAATTATCATTATTTATCATTATTCACCAATTCACATAATTATCATCAGTATGATCATTATTCATTAAAGTTTATATATATCCCATTTTCATATCATGTGCATATCATTCAATAAATATTCATCTCATTTATATTTCATCCCATTATCTCATTACATCTAGTTACATTTCATCACCATTTAGGTCATCATTATGATTTCATTTCATGTCCATTTATATTAATTTTCATATTGATCATTATCCATTTAGTTTACATCATATCATTTTCACATTTAGGACATATCATCTCATTAAAACTATTTATCATTACATATTAGATCTTGCATGAAAGAAAATCATCATTGCATCATATATCATCATACATAAAATAAAAGAATCATCATCACTTGCATCATCATCATAAAAATCATACACAACATAACATATAGAAATAAAATGCATACATGAATCCATAACACATGCATAATCAAATCACCACTACATATCATAAATCTCATCAAAACAAAGGCCCAGGGGTACAAGGATATCAAATGTTTCAACAAGATATATAAAATACAATGAATAAATGTGTCAATCAATCATCATTACGGGGCATCCGACCGTGGCACATGGCTACTACTATCTCCCGAGGCAGTAGGTCTCACTGGATCTCCGCTCCCCAAAGCTCTGATCTCTCATCTGATTGGATGACCCACACTCCTGGTGGTACTCTTGGTATGGTTGTGAGAATGGATCCGAGACCAAGTACCTGATTGTGTATAGGAAATCCTCCTCTCAGGTGGCACTGCCTCAAAGTATCTCATCCTATAATACTCGACCTCCTGAGCGGTATCCAATCCCTCTGCTAAAACCTCTCCAATAGAGGTGCTCTCAACTGATCTCAGGAGTCTCTCATCTACCCCCTCGGCCTATATGCATCTCTCTCATAAGCTATCTCGCTCTGTTGTAATCTGAGCTACCTGTGGGTCAGGAGGTGGTGGTTGTGCAACCTATGCTTGTACTTACTGATAGTCACCTAAGCCTGTGCTAACTAACTCCAGAGAGTTTGAACCTCTACCTATAAGGTATCCATTTGTCCCTGTGAGGGAGCCCTGATAGTAATCTGTGGGACCGAAGTACTCAGCTGGTCCACAACTCTCGTAGTCCGAGGCCTCGTCCTGAATGGTACATCAAAGAGGAACCTCTGGCCTCCTCCCCCTCCACTCCCATCACCTCCGTCATCCCCACTATCATCATCACTATCCTTTGAACTTCCTGAATCCTCTGCATCATCCTCCTCATCATTGAAATTCATGGCCTCCACACCCTCTACCTCTGCTAGTACCTGTGCCTATGCCCTTGCCTGTGCCTAACCCTGTGGCTGCCCTGTTGCTTCCTGTGCTTGTGGCTGTCATCGTGTCCGGTATATAACTGGTCCTCCCAATAATGGGGTAGGCTCCATTGGGATGGTAAACCTCAAAAATGGATGTGTATAGAACTATGCTACATACTCATCGGTCACCTCTAGATGTATCACCCAATAATCTGGCTATAGATCTATGTACTCTACTTTGGTAGCCTCTATCATCACAAATGGACTTCACTTTAGCACATCCTCCTAACACCTGGCATAGTGTGCCACACCCTATGGCATCATCTGTACTAACCCATACTGTCTCAGGACTCTCATCCTCAGAAATCGCTCAATAATAAATGGGGTACAACCAATCAAGTACCTTGATCTGGTGCAGAAGGGTAGCTCTGTATCATCAATCTCCCAGGGATCACAATCTAGATATGGTCTCTAGATGATTGTATCCAAGTCATCTAGCACGCGTCGCCAATACTCTAACTTTCCCAACATCGGCTAGACAAGGGGGCCTATGTAGGCATAAATGTATGGATAGCCAAGTGGGCGATCTCTTTGAACAATGGGGCGAGTATTAGCAAAGTTCTCCCATGCCCATATTTGTAAAAGAGTCACTCCTACTGAGAGACTCTTCCCATCTATGTACACGACCTGATGCAGATCGTGGTACAGATGGGAAAGCATGCATGATCCCCATGCATATCTCGTCCGATGGAGAAGCATGTCCTCCAGGATCTGACCCTAGCCAACAGATAGTCCCTTTGACCTACGATCAGGACAAAGGAAACCACAGATGAATTTTGCTAATATTGAAGGTAGTGGGGCATATCTCTCCACCATCTCCTTCCAGGGAATCTCATATCTAGAGACATGAGGATCCTGAAAGACTCGTCTCAATGCATCGGTCCCTCCAATCTCATTGTGATCATAAATCACAAGGTCACCAACCCTAGGGATACCCAAGATCCTATATACATCCTCGGGTGTCACAGTAATCTCTCTTATAGGTAGATGAAAGGTGTTATGCTCACTATGCCACCTCTCAGCTAGTGTTGTCAACAGTGCCCTGTTGATCCTATACTGTAGGATCCTCAACAATGGACTCAACCCACACTGGTATATCACCTCTAGATCAGCCTGAGACAATTGAGGAACCATATCCCATGTGTGAGGAAATATCTTTGATCTGGAGGAGGTCAAATTCCTCCTTTGTAACATTAAAAGAAATCAAGAAAATTAATCAACATGGAATATTTAACGTTATTCAATCAAATCCGTACATCAATCAACAAATTATCAATCTATTTTTCTTTTCAGCAGGCATGAAAGCAAATACATCAATCAATCAATCATATCAACATCAACAATCAGTTCAAAATCTTATTTGTTCTTCAAGAAGGAAGGCAAATAAATCCTAATCTATTTGTTTTTCATATCACATGGAAACAAACTTTCAGCAGTCAATCAACTCAACAAATGAATCCTAATCTATTTGTTTTTTCATATCGCATGGAAACAAATTTTTAACAGTCAACCGACTCAGGATCCTATCATTTTTACTATTTGTCTTTCAATCAGGAAAGCAAATTTATCAATCATTTTTACTATTTGTCTTTCAATCGGGAAAGAAAATTTATCAATCATCTCTACTATTTGTCTTTCAATCAGGAAAGCAAATTTATCCAATTATTACTATTTGTTCTTCAATCACGAAGAAAAATTTATCAAATCAAGCTAAATCTATCCTTGATGTTTTTGAACAACATAAAATCAGTTGGCTAATCTAGCAACAATCATCAAGTATATATCAAATTTTACTTCAAAATTCAAATTTGGAAAAATCCCATGGATGTGCTAAAACAGTCAGTCAATGCGCTAAATCATGTATGCGCAACTTTAAACCATGGATGCATTAAAACATAGCTGCAATGCATAACTTCATCAATGCGCGATTCTATCCCGTCTATGCAATAAAATAGACCTTCTATGCACTAAAGCACCTATGCGCTATTCTATCATGTGGATGTGCCACTCTATCCTATGAATGCACAAATCTAGCCTATGCGCTAATCTGGCATCCTACATAGGAAAAATTCATGGATGCGCTACTTGAGGTATCCTATGCGCTATTTTATGCTATGCGCTAATCTACACATCTATGCGCTACTTTTTATGTGCAACTTTATCTATCCTATGCACTAAACTATGGCTTGTATGCGCTAAAGTAGCACGTTGAAAATTTTAAAAATAAAAAAAATTCATAAAAATCATTCAAAAAATTCACAAGGAGGATCAAGTCAACTTACCAGAGGTCCATATGCAGCTGGTCTCTGATATCGGCGGGCTTGCTCGAATTTGTGGCACTCGTAATGGATCGTCATTGCGAAAATTTATCTCAGAGCTCTAAAAATTACCAAAGGTTATTGTTCAAATGACAATGAATTTTCACCTTTTCCACCTTTTAAGGGGGTAAAAATGGGAAATTATTATTATTTTTACTATGTAAAGTACTATTTCGAGAGCTAAATCGCCAATTTCTCTCCGAAACTCATTTAAATTCTTTCGAATCATCC
Organism: Sequoiadendron giganteum; assembly: GCA_007115665.2. Lineage (NCBI taxonomy): Eukaryota > Viridiplantae > Streptophyta > Pinopsida > Cupressales > Cupressaceae > Sequoiadendron > Sequoiadendron giganteum. Next base: position 357,833,289 of record CM021108.1, read on the forward strand.
TCATCATCAATCACATCACATGATTTATCTCTCGAGGGGGCATATAACATCAGTAAATTTTCAAATTCAAGGGCAAACTTATTTAAAGTAATGCATAAAACACATCACTTCAAAGAGGGGAAAAATGTACACATCTAAAAATGGTCATGATTAATCAAACCTGTTAATTAATTAATTATATATTATTTAATTATTATTCTAAGTCATCTACATATAAATAAATTTAATTATTTATTTATATCATTCATTTTTCTAATTCTTCTAGTTTAATTAAATAAATAAGTTTATTTCATTATTGCTATTATTCCTCTTAATTAAATTAAATAAATTTCATAATTTATTTATTTAATTATCATTTTATTTCTAAAGTTTGAACATTTAAATTTGAACAATGAAATATTCTTCTAAATTCATCCTTCACTTCACATTTAAAATTAAATATTATATATGTAATATCTTTTTCACCTCTCACATAATTAAATATTAATTATTTAATAATGGAAGCTTCCATTTGCACATGTCACAAGAGATTAAATAAATTTATTTATTTAATTGGCATTTATCCTCAATTTTCAACTAACTTTTCAATTAATGAAAAGAAAAATAGCATGTTTATCTCCATTTTTGAATGAAGATAGTTTCGTGGGTTGAAACATTCTCCATTTTTCTCTCAACCTTCCACCTTTTTCTCAACTTCCAGAATCTCCCACCGTTCATCTTGACAAATTTGAATTTCAACCGTTGATCTCCACCAACTAAATTCTTGCCTCCAAAAATCTATAAATATATCCTTCTCGTGAGTAGATTTCATCCTAGATTTCATACGTAGTTACTATAGTTGCATTTGAATCAACATATCAACATTTTAGCAATATCATTGCATTTTAGCATTTCAAATTCAATTTCATAGCTTAAATCATTAGCAATGGACACGTATTTTCAATCAATCTCGTTCTCCTAAGTTGTCATTTCTACAAGCTGCTGCTTACACAACTGTGAGCCAATAAATTTAATCAAATCCTTGGAGATAAAGGACAATGTGATGAATTTGAAGGAGCTGCTATTATTTAGAGTTTGTTTTATCTTTTTAATTAGTTTCTTTCAATCTAATGTTTCATTGGTGTGTTAGTTTACTTCCTAATTAATCCACTTATTCTAACAACACAGAACCTATTGAAAACTTTTGAAGGGATCCCATGGGAACCCGGTGTGAAAAGGAGGGGTCCACTCAAGGGACACACTATTCAAAGCTAACGTCTTCTTTCTCGAATTGATTCATCATCAAGGAATCCTTTTGAAATATGATCAATTCATCAAGGAATTCGAAAGGAAGGATATGCCCACACACGAGGGGAAGATCAAAGGTGTTCTCGCTTTTGGAGGAAGGTTCCCAAGTCCTTTCTTTATGGACCTATGATGAAGGAAACATATTCTGTTAGAGTTTCAAATCGAGAATACAATTCTAGCAAATAAATGTACATAGGGTCTTCAAGAAAATATTTTTTTTGCATCGAATGCACCTTCTACAGACCAAGTAGTGTAGAAGTGTATTGTCACACATGAAAGGGACAAGTCAAGCAAAGAAGAGAGAAAAATCAAGAGAAAGAAAAAGGAAAGGGAACATGAACAAAGGGCATAGGGGGATCTGGTTCATGGGGTTAGATCTGCCTTTATTTATAAATAGTAGGTAATCACTGTAAGAGGTGAAAGATCATCAATCCCCAACCAGATCAGGAAGAATGCACATAAGACAAAGTAAAAATAAAAAATTGGGTCAACATGGAAGGAGGCCTAAATTCTCCCAATGCTTTGCATCGTTCCCAATTTATGGAAAGTCAATCACAGACATGGAAGAATGATGATACATATAGAATAATTTTTATAACACAAACACCATGCCTGTAACCAAGTACCAACAGGGGTGACAAGGGTCATCTAGGCACATATAGTATGATCACAAGGGAATCACATCACAACACACACACACACACACATCTAATCTAAAGATCAAGAAGAGGGTCTCCCCCTAACACTGGTCACCCAAGAGATCATCAAATTCCCACTCTAGATCATCATAGGGGGAAGGGTGACAAGCCTACTATGGTGTAATGTTAATGGGAGAAGCTCTCGATCCTCTCGCAACAAGGGCCAAGGTAGAGGGACCTATGAGGTATCCGTCACTAAACTCTTGTGGGTCTAAGGTCAACGACTTCGCGAAGGTTGCTGACAAGGTCAAAACTTTATTCACTAAGTTAAACATGCACTTAACATGAGTACCATGTTTCACCTGAATAGACAGAGGAGTTCACACCTGAGGTTTACCGCTAGTCTCACTGAGGAATTCAAGAGTGGTGATAAACTCAAGGGAGGTCGAGACTGGTTCCATCACTAGGACAGAACAAGTCAACGCGGGTCACCTTTCAGAGGAGGTGGGCTCTTCTTATGTCCTTTGTTGCTGGACGGACCACACTCTACCTTATTCTTTGTCGGAGGAGGTGAAATCCCCACAAATGAAGCAAGGAGGGTCAAGGGTGAAGATGAAAGAACCACAATGGATACAACCAAAGTGTTAACCATATCCATGGGATTCAAAAAGGGTGAGACATTCGGGATGGGAGTCACTAGAGGCAACTCCACAGAAGGAGTGATAAACAACTACACCTTTCTAGGTGCATGTGCACTCGTAGCGGAAGCCTGAAGAAATTCAAAACTAGTTTGAATAGAAGGGGGGAGAGAGGAAGACATGGAAGGAGTTACCATTGAATCCTCCTCCATTTTCTATAAGGAGGCTTGCTCAACCAAAAGACCCTTTCACCACTGCTTACACTTGCGTGCAAGGTGGTTTCTATGACTCTTAGAACTAGAAGCCGGAGCTTGCGAAGGGACAAAAGGATCTTGCTCAGCCATGGGAGTATCCTTCACAACTGTTCTAGTAGAAGGAAATACTCCTAAATGGGGGCAGAAGGATTAGGTTAAAAAACAACAAGATGAATTGACTTTGATACCTTAGCGATGGGCCTCTTTCTACTCGAGGGAACGGGAAGAGGTTGTAGGGTAAATTCTCTTCGTGGGACCTTTTTTCTACCATATAGATAGTACCAGGGTCCAGGAGACCTGTTAGGGAGGTCCGATATCCCGATCTTGGGTTTTTGCCAAGGAGGCATCATTAGACTCAGCGGGTAGAAACCAAGCTTACTCATCCAATACTCCTCCCAAGAAAAGGGAGTAGACAAATTTTCCTGAGAGGGAGTGAGCTTCTCCTTCCCATTTTGGGAGGAGGAAGCAGCTGGCTGCTCTGCTATAGGAAGGGTCAAATTCAATTGTCCCTTGCCTCCAATTTTATACTTCACATAGTTCTTGTAAAGTAGGTTCATTCTTTGCAGGAGCAGACCAACTGGAGTGGGCCAAAATTAATCTAGCGAGTATCCTCCACGAGATACCATAGGTTGATATCCAGTATCATGCACTACGTGTGCGACACATTCATGGGAAAACTTAAGGCATTTATGAATTACAGAGGCGATCCCATTAATGGAAGCTAGCCAAGGTATACCTAGCTTCACTTTGAATAAGTCTGACTTGAGAATAACATCAAAGACCACGTAAATATGTTCTTGGGTACAACCGGGATAGACAACATTATCGATCCATAAGGTTTAAGAGATATTCTATCATGCATACGGATGATGGATTTTGTTTTTTCATATTTCTCCCTTTGCAGGGAATTTAAGAGTAATGCTTCCTCTATGATGACATTCACTCTACTCATGGGGTCAACTAAGAATCTTGTCACAATGTTTCCATTGAGGTGAGCAAGAATGTAAAGTGGAGAAGGTTTTTCATTTACTGGTACATCTTGCGAGGTAAATGTTATGTCCGACAAACCGGTTGTAAGATGAGGAGAGGGAGTAATAGTAACCATGTTAACATACGCCTTGGGGTAAGAAATAGAATCAGAGGGATCGAAAATCATGTTAACAGAATGCGATGGAAATAGGTCTGTGTATATCTGCAATTCACTATTAGCTTTCACCACCGATTTGTTCATATTTTGTTTATTCCCATCAAGATGAATAGTATCGTCCTTGATGCGATCCTGTATCTCATGACACAGGTGCATGCAACATTCGGTATTATGTTCGTTAACTTGATGGTATTGAAAATATGTATTTTCCTCATACCAATTAGGAAATGGTTCCCTAATTGGTTTGGGGGTTGGCAAGTTAACGATCTTATCCTTTAACAACTTCTGTAAGATGGAAGAATAGGATTCTGGTAACTTCATAAACTTTTGGTTGCATTTGAGGCCATTGTTATCCATAATGGCTACTACATTCGCAATGGCTTTACCCTTTCCAAAGATTAATATGATAGACTTCCCTTCAGGATGGGAGCATGAGGAGGAACCTTGAAATAGAACTACCATATGTTGGTACTCCCGCAATGTTGCACAAAGATGTGCAAAAGAAGGGTATTTCATAAGGGTAAACTTCTCTTGCTAGGGCCTTTGTAAGTTCCCTATGAACACCTTTAGTACATGAGAGTTAGGTAACGGGTATGATATTTGTGAAAAAAGCACTTGATATTGCACTATAATGTCGTTAATCTTCTCATTATCCCCTTGTTTACATCGAACAAGGTCAGAGAAGGTCATCTTTGGCCTGATGTTGGCTTGCAACTGGTTTACAAGCTGATCGAACATAAAGATGGAATTGTTAGGAAAGGAATGCACCACTCGAGTGATGTATCCTTGAGGGATCGAGGAAACAATTTTTCCATCAACGCATCATGATGGAAAAATTTTGTGCATAAGGCGTTAAAAGCAACCACATGTGTTTGCGGGTCCCCTTTACCACTATATTTCTTGAATTTAGGAATCTCCATCCCTTGTGCGAAAGGAGTGTTTAGAATTGCAATTGACAATGGGTTGTGTCAGAAGAAGGGTTGGAAAATAGGCTGAGCTGAGGCCTGAGAAAGGTTCACCAACTAGTTCTGCATCTTTCCCATATTCTAAAGAAGGGTATTCAGAATAGGGTCATTATAAGACATAGGACCACTAGAACCACCACTAGGTCCACTTCCTAAACCACTACTGTGACTACCACCAAAGCCACCACCGATGCCACAATCACCAATGTGACCTCCACCGTAGCGACCGCCACCTCCAAGGCCACCACCATGACCTCCACCAGAACCGCCTCTTCCAATACCACCTCCACTTCCAAAGTTTCCGCCACCAAATCCCCCACCGATCATCCCACCAAATCCTCCACCACCGAAGGTGGCAGAAGGGGTGAAGAAAAAACCTAAAGGGTTTATGTTTACTTTGATAGTTTCAGAGTTTTTGGAAGTGGTAGGAACACTGATCAAAGGGATTATGTCAACCATGTGTATGGATGTAGGAGGCATCAACATTTCCAAGTGTCTCTCTTGTTCCTCAAAGAGGCCACCTCATACCTTGTGACTATGATTCAAAGGGGCACATGCCCTGGCTAGAATAGTGAGACTAGCCAGGAGTTCTACGCTTGTCCGGTCTTTTCCTACCATATATCTTATTTCATTGATCACTTTAGCAGCCCTAGCCAACTTTGGGTTTCCTTCCAGGTGATTTTCCAATGCACCCAACCCTTTACTAAGACTAATGATGTATTCAAAAGGGATATGGTTGAATTCATGCTCATCTATGGATAAGGAGGTCAGTGATGCAAGAGGGGTAGGGATGTGATCAGTTTCATTAAGGAACCTAGATTCGCCCCATGATACATGCTCCTGTGCAAACAGACCAACTGTAGAACTAGAGAAAATTCTGGTAGTGAAACTAGAAGAGACCTTTGTCTTCTCCATCGGAAGGTGTCATAGAATTCTTGTAAATGTGTGCCCAGAGGTCATAGATTGGGTTGTGATGCTCATAAAATTTCACAACACACAAATGTACAATGACAAAAAGGTATAAGATAAAAGACTCAGGACACTGACAAACGGGTAGATGTTGGTTCACCAAAAATGTAAGAGAGGGGGACCAACCTCTGCAAGGCCCCAGGTCATGAAAGGCTAAGAGAAGTATGGTTTCCTTAACTTACCTTAGTTAAAAGGAAGGTTAGGATAGGCAGGATGAAAGTGACGAGAACTGTGGGTCCTTCAATCACTCTGCAAACCCAAAAGTTGGAGGGAGACTAGACAAGTCAATCTTTAAGGTTAAATTTGCATCTCAGGTAGCTCTCTGTCAGAGGATAAAAGTGCAGTTCCAGGATGATAGTGTGGTGCACTGGCATCTCATAGGTGTGTTGGCATCCGTACGACCAAAAAACTAGAGAGATGAGGTTTAAGCCCTAAGAAAGGACTATCAACCTAGTTTAGAAGTTTCTAGAATGACAAAATAAGATTAAGAAGAGTGAAACATAAAGATGAGTGTGATAAAGGAAATAGATTACCACAAGGGTGATGAAGATGATTTCATACAACCTTCTCACCAGCTTGCTCCTATATCTCTCCACCTACACATGGAAAAGTGAGAAAATGTTGGGGGGTTGTTTAGGGGTCTACCTCAGTTAGACCCCTATTTTGGTGTTTCCACCTCCACGGACAACCAAGTTTACAATGATAGAAATAATGATAAAGAAGGGAATAAAAGCTATGTAAACAAAAGACACTATAAAACAGTACGTGTTTACTCAACCAAAATGATAGAGAAGATAAGAGGAGGTTACCACCTCCATCCAAAGTGCTCAAGGCTAGTGGAGGAGAAAATGAGAGGAACTCAAGCCTCTACTATAATGGTTTTTGTCTTGTGCTCTCACTATCGGGGTGATGGAGTGATAGATTGCTACTATGAAGTGTAAAGTTCTACTATAAATCTTGAAGTGAGTGCTCAAAAGTGTGGAGAGCTTGTGTAGAGATGACCCAAAGATCTTACAAAACCTCACCAAAATTTCAGAATGGATCCTAGAGTAAGAATATGAAGGAAGGAGATGAAAAATGACCATATTCGAGTCAAATAGCTGAAGAGGAGTATTACACTTCAACTTCCAATAGGAAGTGTAACTTCTTTGCAATCTCTAGCCACAGGAATCTACCAGGGATGTAAGTGAGCCATACGGACGTCCACGCACCGCGTAGGCATCCCTGACAAAAACACCTCCACCGACACACAAATAGGGCACCAAGTGTGATGGGAGTAGCGGGCTTAAGTGGAATTAAGCCTCTGCCTTAGGTTTTCTAAAGTGTATGGGGGTAAAGGGGAATTTGCATTAGGGGTGCAAATTCATGCCTATACACTAACATTATACAATTTCTTGAAATTTTTGTCCTTTTTGTCTTTATTATCTTTGTTATTTTTGTGTACAACTCTATTTGTACATCTTGAAGCATAGTGACCAATATTTCCAGAACTAAAACATTTAAAAGGTAGCATACCTTTGTACTTACTGGTACATTTCTTCAACTTCCTTGTAAATTTTGTTCCATTCCTTTGAACCATCACTATCCAGATCCTCTTCTATCTTAGAGGCTTTGAAGGCTGTTTTTATTTTCTCCTTTTCTTTTCCAAACTTACTCATTTCAAATGCATTCAAGGTTCCAAATAGTTGTTCTTTAGTGAATTTATTTGGATCATATACTTCCTCAAGAGCTGAAACCTTGTCACTGTAACTCTCTGGTAGAGTCATCAATATCTTCTCTATTATATCTTCATCTATTAGAGTACCACCTTGAATTTTGACTTCATTTGCTGCAATACCAACCCTCTGAAAATACCTTGCAATCTCTTCACCTTCTTCCATTTTCAAGTTCTCATATTTGCGCTTTGTTGTTAGCTTCTTTGATAATTTGACTCTATCATTTCCTTCGTAGATATATTTCAACTTTTCCCATCCTTCATAAGCAATTCCTAAAGAAATAATTTTTTTCTGTTTAGTCTTAGATAAAGCACTATAGATTGCATACCTTGCTTTTTCATTTTTCTGATAGCCAAAAATATCATCTGTAGAAGGACCACTAACCGGCTCAATATATTTTGTCTCAACAACTTTCTAGGTCTTGAAACCAAGAGAGATCACGTAACCTCTCATTTGCACTTTCCAGCCACTATAGTCAACTCCATCAAACATAGGGATTGACAACTTGTGTTCCATCAGATCTACCTCAAGTGGTTAATCTCTTCTCTAAGGAACCAAAGCTTTGATACCAATTGTTGAATTGCACAAGACAACTGAGAGGGGGGTGAATTAGTTCTATCAAATTACATTCACTTATGATCTTAATCAATTCCACATTCACTTTAATCTATTATTAAGTATAAACATGAAATGTAGATAATAGACAGAAAACACCAAAGACACCAGATTTTTGTGGAAAACCTAATGAGGGAAAAACCATGATGAGTATTAACTCATAATATAATAGTAATGCAAAACCGGATACAAAGGGTCACTGCCAGAGGGCTCATTGCCCAAAAAGGACTCACTATCCAGATATAAGGCTCACTACCTACAAATAGGACTCACTATCCAGAAGGAGGCTCACTACCTACAGATAAAGAAAGATAATATAAAATCCATCATAACAATTTGCACACATTCACAACTTTAATCAAAGAATCATAGACACCATCAACTCACTATTTTCAGGAGTCTAACACATTGAAGTATTGTTGACTTGATTCACTTGTCACTTTCTTGTCTTGTAATTCACAACATCTCAACTTGTATTTATACCATCTTCAACCTTATAAAGTTTCTCCAAGGTTGGCTACACATTCTTCATTTTATAAATTCAAATTAGGTCGACCACTCAACATTCCCGTGGTGGATAAGAATGAGAGTGGACCAAATTAATACTTAAATAGGACCCAAAACAACATCTTGGATCAATCACACACTTCCTTAATTGATACTTATTCTTCATGTAACATGTAGAAACAGGTTGGCAAAACCCAATAAAAACACCAATGAACATTGAAGCACTCACATTCAAAACAAGATGATAACATGTGGACAACTGAAAATACTTCACTAGACACTGAAGAATCTCGTAGAGACCTTCAGATACATCAACAATAAATGCAAAAAATTCCATACACATAACTCTTTCCAATAGTCTAATCAGACTGTGCAAACACACATAGTAGCTCTGGAACAAGCCTTCTAGAGCACCAAACCACAAACACTTCTGCCAGAGCAAAAATAACACCATTATTAACCTTCTTCCAGATCCACAAATCTGAGACAAACCATTAGAGGACTGTAGAGCAGAAACATTTCTCCCAGTCCATAGACAAACAACTATGTTAGACCAATTCACAAACCGATGAACACAACTTTCACTCTCCATCAAACCAGAAGCTATAACTCAAGATATATTACTCAAAGATGCCCATAAACAAGACTACATATCCACACAAGCATAGGATCAACACAAAATAAATATAGAGAACAATACCAGAGCACATTCAGATTACACAAACAACTCTATCTTCACTATTTATTAATTTTCTCAAAATCAATTGATAATTCATCATATTAGCACAACTACAACACCATAAAGATAGCTCCATGTACTCTCAACATATCTACAATATCTCAACCCTACATGTACCACCTACAATCACTTAATTTCTCTATCTCCAACAACCTAAACCATGTTGACATGAATGACAACATTAATGAAAACACCACCATACTTATTCATACTTGCAACAATTTGTTCCTGCTCATGAGAAGTGGAGGAATGAGCATGTGTAGTATGCACAAGGGGAAAATGGAAATACAGAAGTGGATTAACTCGAAATGTTTTCTATTGCATATGAATTTGTGCAAGCAAAGAAAGAGAGAGGTGATGCTATAAGTGGAGTTGAACAAATGAAGGAAAGCATTCTTGAAGTTAGAAATTCCATGGAAAAAATACAATTAGAAATGGATGATAAGGAAAAGGAAATACCATATCTAAGTGTAGAAAAGGAGAATCAGTTGGGTGGAGGCATGAAAGTCTTATTCAAAAAGGAAGACAAGTTCCCTAATGAGCTTGCAAAAAGAATCATCTGCATACTCTAATCATAAAAACACTTCAAAAACAATAATTGGAAATGCTCAAAGTGGAGCAGAACAATCGAAGACTAAACTTAACCACTTAGAAAAGGAATTAAAACACAAGAATAAGTTGTCACGGTGAAAAGAAGAGGATCTTAATGTTGTTTGGAGAGAGATTCAATCTAAAATACATGAATTTGATAAAACAAATACATCAATGGAAGGTGTTGTTGCATAGCTGATAGGTCAAAAGTCAAAGGTCTTGTTGCACAATTGATAAATATCAAAATTCAAAGGTGTTGTTGCACAATTGATAGGTCAAAAGTCAAAGGTTTTGATGACAACTGATAAAAGTTTAAGATGCACAACAATAGTTGCATTAGAGGTTGGTGGAGGAGGGAATTTATGTAATGCAGTAGTGGATACGAAACAGATAGGAAAGCTCCCACTTGAAATAGGACATCTACATATAGGAGTAATGATTATCCCTTTAAAAAAAATCCAAGCCCATACCATTTCCTCTGCAACTCAACAATCACTAGCCCAATTGTTGAGCAATGGAAACACAAGGCTGCCACTATCTCTTGTTGTATATGAAGATGAAATTGAACCATCTATGCAATTTGTATTTCCTAGTGTATGAGTTTGTAGTAATTCAGATGTTACAAAGGGGATGTTTTTTAGCCAAGTGGTCTTCCTATTGGCAAAAGTGAATGGCAAGGAGGTGAATTGTATGGGCTTGAATTTTATTTAAAGGGATAATTGTTATTGCTATATGTAGATGTCCTATTTCAAGTGGGAGCTTTCTTATCTGTTCCATATCCACTACCGCATTGCAAAAATTCCCTCCTCCACCAACCTCCAATGTAGCTATTGATGTGGAATCTCATACTTGTATAAGTTGTGCAATGATACCTTTGACTTTTTACCTATCAAAATTCTTTGCAGGACCATTATAGTTAAGTTGAACTATTTTGAACTTCAAAACATTGTTTTGTTATAGTGTGCATAATAGAAAGTGTTCATTGAACAAGAATTGAGAGGTGAGTGACAACCCTGTGTGTTTTGCATCATGCAACTATTATGTGCATCTTTTGTTGGAAACACATGATGAAATTGAAATGGAATATTTGCTGAAAGTAAGGGTTGTCATAAAATATGAAGGTGATCTTCAAAACATTGTTTTGTTATAGTCTACATAAAAGAAAGTGGTAATTGAACAAGAATTGAGAAGTGAGTCACAACCGAGTTTGTTTTCCATCATGCAACTATTATGTGCATTTTCTATTCAAAACATATGACGACATTGAAATGGAATGTTTGATGAAAGTAAGGGTTGCTATAAAATATGAAGGTGATATTCAAAAATTGTTTTTTTAGAGTGTGCATAACAAAAAGTGCTCATTGAACAAGAATTCAAAAGCGAGTCAAAACCCTGTGTGTTTTCCATCATGCAACTATGTGCATTTTGTGTTCAAAACATATGAACAGATATTGAAATGGAGTGTTTGATGAAAGTAAGGGTTGTTATCAAATATGAAGGTGAACTTAAATAAAACATTGAACAAGAATTGAGATGTGAGACTCAACCTTGTGTGTTCCATTTCCTGCAACTTTTTTGTCCATTTTTAATTCCAAATGTATGACAATATTAAAATGGAATGTTTTCTGAAAGTAAGGGTTGTCATAAAATATGGAGGTGAAGTTCAAAATATTTTTTGTTACAGTGTGCATAACAAAAAATGGCCATTGAACAAGAATTGAGAAGTGAGCCACAAGCTTGTGTGTTTTCCATCGTGCAACTATTATGTGCATTTTGTGTTTCAAAAATATGAACAAATATTGAAATGGAATGTTTTTTGAAAGTAAGGGTTGTTATAAAATATGAAGCCGAACTTCAAAACATTGTTTTGTTACGATTTTCATAAAAAAAAGTGCTCATTGAACAAGAGTTGAGAAGTGACTCACAACCCAATGTGTTTTCCATCATGCAACTATTATGTGCATTTTCTATTCTAAACCTATGATGAAATTGAAATAAAATGTTTTATGAAAGTAAGGGTTGTTAAAAAATATGAAGGTGAAGTTGAAAACATTGTTTTGTTATAGTCTACATAACAGAAAGTGGTTGTTGACCAAGAATTGAGAAGTGAGCCACAACCTTGTGTGTTTTCCATCGTGCAACTATTATTTGTATTTTGTGTTCCAAACATATGAACATATATTGAAATGGAATATTTGTTGAAAGTGAGGGTTGTTATAAAATATGAAGTTGAAATTCAAAACATTGTTTTGTTATGGTTTGCATAAAAGAAAGCGCTCATTGAACAAGAATTGAGAAGTGACTCACAACTCAGTATGTTTTCCATCGTGCAACTGTTATGTACATTTTCTATTCCAAACGTATGAGAAAATTGAAATGGAATGTTTTCTAAAAGTAAGGGTTGTTAAAAAATATGAAGGTGAAGTTGGAAACATTGTTTTGTTATAGTCTGCATAACAAAAAGTGGTCATTGAACAAGATTTGAGAAGTGAGCCACAACCCTGTGTGTTTTCCATCGTGCAACTATTATGTGCATTTTGTGTAACATATATTGAAATGGAATGTTTTCTTAAAGTAAAGGTTGTTGTAAAATATGACGGTGAGCTTCAAAACATTGTTTTGTTATGATCTACATAAAAGAAAGTGCTCATTGAACAAGAATTGAGAAGTGACTCACAACCTAGTGTGTTTTTCATCATGCAACTATTATGTGTATTTTTTATTCCAAATGTATGATGAAGTTGAATTGGAATGTTTTCCGAAAGTAAGGGTTGTTTAAAAATATGAAGGTGAAGTTGAAAAAATAGTTTTTTTATAGTCTGCATAACAGAAAGTGGTCATTGAACAAGAATTGAGAAGTGACCCATAACCCCGTGTGTTTTCTATCTTGCAACTATTATGAGCATTTTGTGTTCCAAACATATGAAAAAATATTGAAATAGAATATTTTTTGAAAGTAAGGGTTGTTATGAACTTCAATACATTGTTTAACAAGAATTGAGAAGTGAGTGACAACCCTCTGTGTTTTCCATTTCCTCCAAATTTTTTCTGCATTTTCTATTCACAAAATGTACGACAATATTGAAATGGAATGTTCTCTGAAAGTAAGGGTTGTTATAAAATATGAAGGTGAAGTTCAAAACATTGTTTTGTTATAGTGTGCATAACAAAAAGTGGTCATTGAACACAAAATTAGAAGTGAGTCACAACCCTGTGTATTTTCCATCCTGCAACTATTATGTGCATTTTGTGTTTGAAACATATGGACATATATTGAAATGGAGTGTTTTGCTGAAAGTAAGGGTTGTTATAAAATATGAAGGTAAAGTTCAAAAAATTGTTTTGTTATAGTATGCATAACAAAAAGTGGTCATTGAACAAGAATTGAGAAATGAGTCACAACCCTATGTGTTTTCCATTTTACAACTGTTATGTCCATTTTGAGTTCCAAACATATGACCAGATATTAAAATGGAATGTTTTCTGAAAGTAAGGGTTTTTAAAAAATATGAAGCTCAACTTTAATACATTCTTTTGTTATAGTCTACATAATAGAAAGTGCTCATTTCATATGCTTACATTTGTAAGTAAGTTTTACATAAATAAAAGGACTTGAGGTGACATTGCTTACCATTATTTGATGACATTTGACATTGTTTATAATGAAATTTTAAATGGAAAAAAAAAGTGTCATAAAATCTGCAAGAACATAGTCTTATATTTTTTAATTAATAGGGGTAAACGCTTTTGACTTGGTGATATGAACCGGTGAGGTCACAAATGGGGGACCTTATCCCCAATATAAATTTTCAAAAAATACACCGCAAATAGATTGGAGCCTTGATGACAAGATTAACAATACAACTTAATAATCACACCATGCCACTATTGGTAGAAGACCGTAGTCTTCAAACATACCAAAGTACTATAATTCCACATGATAATTGATCAATAATTACATGATAAAAGATAATATAATTCCACACCATAATTTCTCAATAATAACATGATCAAATATATTGTAATTCCACACCACAATTGTTCAATAATTACATGATCAAAGACCGAATGGAAAATGAATATTATCAGCCTCTCATCCTTTCCTACAATGCCTTTTTATGTGCAATTGAGGATATGGTCAGATAAAATCTTATAGGCTTCTTTGGGTCCTTGGCACTGACGATGGGGTGATTCCACTTGCAAGAGGGTTTGAGGAAGCCTCTGCTTCGACCATTGCACTTTCAACACCTTCAACCTGTAAGAAACCCATGAATATAAATTCCTACATTCCAACAATTAACGTATGGATATAAGGAAAAGCCAACATCAGATCTAAGCATAGAGAAAGAGAATAAGTAGCGAGAGAGATGAAAGTATTATTTGGAAAATTTAGACACCTTTTGTAACACATTTATATATACGAAATCAAATCATTTATATGTACCTATGGAGGAGAAATACTATTCAAAATAAATGAGAGAAAAGGTAAAATCAGACAGACCATGAAACATTACAAATAATCTAGGCCCGATTTTTTTGCTTCCTTGACTGAAATTGAAGGAAATTGAGAAATTGAGCACGCTAGTGTCAAGAATCAATAAAATCGGGCCTCGATATTATTTGTGATGTTTCTTGAGAAAGCTAGTGTCAAGAATCAATAAAATTAGGCCTCAATCTTATTAGCACCATTTCTTCACACCCACCACTTCCTTGTTCATCCTTGCCCTATAACATGAAGAATGTTAATGTCACATCAAATTGAAATGCATGCAATGAATTCATTCAAATTATGAAAATAAACGTCAAAAGAAGATTTCAAAATTACCCTTTCTTCCACTTTCTTCCTTTGAAAGAACTAGGGACAATGTGTTTTCCAATATATAGACAAAATCAACATATTCGTAACATAAATGATTTTTCTAAATGAAATCACAAAGAAACTCTAAAATATGAGCAACAAGTGACTGCAACGACACATATTGCAGGTGACCACAAATGCATACTTTAAGGGAAAGTGAAAGAAAGCAAGAGTTTCATATTTCTCAAAGATTTTTGCCCAGGAAAACGATCTCCTCCCCAGACACCCTTTCTTCTTACTACCTTGTTGAGGCACATTTTCCTATCTCAAATGCACACTAACTTGCTCGTGCCCACCACTTCCTTCTCCATCCTTGCCCTCTAATTCCAGGAATGTAAATGTCACATCAAATTCAAATACATGCAACTTATTCATTCAAAATATCAAAATACACATTAAAATGCATATTTCAAAATTACCCTTTCTCTTGCTTTCTTCCACTTTCCCTTTCCAAGTATGCATTTGTGGTTCCTGTAATATGTAATAAAGTTGCAAGTGTTACAGGATAGTTAAAGTTCCAAAATTTATTGCACCATCTACTATAAGCAAGCATATAGTTTTTCAATCATAAGAAACAAAATTTTAAGGTGGAATTCCTTACATTCTTGGTGCATAGGAAACAAAAAATTTTGACAAGCAAATAATAGACAGGGGACAATGTGTTTTCCAACACTGCAAATAATATCAGCATTTTTTTTCTTGCAATCAGATGAAGATAGTGAAATTCAATTTTTACTGTTACAAATAGCATTTAATATGATTATTCATTTGAAAGTATCCATGATGACAAAAATAGTCCACCTCAAATGATTTAAATGTCAACCTTTTTCTTTCATTTATAAGCAAGCTACCATAAACAATAAGACTTCAAGTGGCGTTGCCTACAGGTATATTTCATATTAACATAAATAGAATGCACATTATAAACACACAACCAAATGATTATTATCATAGTCTGCATAACAAAAAGTGGTAATTGAAGGAGAATTGAGAAGTGAGTCACAACCCTATGTGTTTTCCATCCTACCATTGTTATGTGCATTTTATGTTCCAAACATATGAACATATATTGAAATGGAATGTTTTCCTAAAGTAAGGGTTGTCATAAAATATGAAGGTGAACTTCAAAAAAATGTTTTTTTACAGTCTGCATAGCCAAAAGTGCTCATTGAACAAGAATTCAGAAGTGAGTCACAACCCTGTGTTTCAAACGTATGACAATATTGAAATGAAATATTTGCTAAAAGTAAGGGTTGTTGAATACACTCATAATTTCAATATAATTTCTAGTGGGGGATACATAAAAGTATCTAAAATCAACTGAGGTGTCACCAACCAATTGGGTTCTCATAGTGTAAGTAGCCAAAACATTTTCATTACATTCATACTATCTATGTGTAATTGGAGGTTAAAAAACATTGGGTGTTATGAACCCTACAACCCAAATAATATTTTTAAACCATTTACAAGTAACAACCCAATTGGTTACTCATCCCTCAGGTCAGTTTGGATAGTCTTATATATCCCTGACCTGCAACTCCCTGCAGAATGAGAAAACCTAGAACACAGAGTGTTTTCCAAGAACAATACTTGTTACAATATAAAACACATGTCTTAATCACAACAATGCCTTTTCCTCCCACAGTGAACAAATATATTCTCGCACAAGGAAAAAAAAATTAGCATAATTTGATATGACAACAACCTCCTTGCTTTCCTCACCATGACATTTCCTCTCATTTGTTGGTTTCATCAATTTTATCATCCATCTTGGCGGGCCCTGCACTATGCCATCTCCTCATGTTATGTATGTTTCTATGTATGTCGTTATGTATGTTTTTATGCATATTTGTATGTATATAGGTGCATTTTTCTAGGAGATTAGCTATGTCCATACAAGGTCTTACAATATTGTGTGGGTTGAAGGTTTCATAAATCATGCACTCACATCCCACTGTGTTTTCTAACCTGCAATCATATAGAGTTTTAACCGTTGTTGGAAAACACTGGGTGTTTAAAAATGGTTCCTTTCAATGCATTCCTACGGTCTAAATAAAACAATATTTTTGAGATGAATATTCATACTGTTGTGTAAAATTTTAGGTTGTAAAACACTAGTTTTTCAAAATCTGCAACCCACACAATGTTTTAAAACCCTTTACAAGTGAAAACCCAATCGGTTACAAACCCCTTACCTCAATTCCATTGGTTTTTCATCTCCCCCACCTAATCTCCAACCTTTCGCTTTCAACCTATAGAATGAGAAAAACCACAACATAGAGTGTTTTCTAATAACAGTATTTCTTACATATTAAAACACATGTCTTAATGGGAGAAACTAACTCGTATAAAAAAAGCACCTCTGTATGTAACATGAAATCGTACCCCCCATACCCCATGCCACGTGGTGGACAAAAGGAACTAACAAAAAGACTTGATAAATGACTAGTTGCATGCCATTAGGTGGCATCACCGGAAAAGGATGCGTGACCCAATGGGAGGTGAGTGCATGATTTATGAAACCTCCAACCCACACAATGTTGTAAAACCCTCTATAGACAACTAATCTCCCAAAAAAATGCACCTATGTACATAAAAAAGTGCATAAAAACATGCATAACAACATACATGGAAACATACATAACATGAAGAGCAGACGTAGTGTGGGACCTACCAAATAGATGATAGAAGTGACAAAACCGACAAAAAAAATGAAACGTCACAATGCAGAAAGCGAGGAGGTGTCCCATCACATCGAATTACATCGACATGTTTTTGCCTTGTGCAAGAAGCTATTCATTCATTACAGGAGGGAAGGGTGTTGATGTGATTAAGACATGCATTTTAGATTGTACCAAGTATTGTTCTTGGAAAATACTCTATGTTCTGGTTTTTCTCATTCTGTAGGTTGAAAGTGAATCATTGGAGAGCAAGGGGGAATTGCAGGTGGGGGAGACAATCAAGTGAGTTGAGGTGAGGGGTTTCTAACCAACTGTATGTACATAGGTGTGTCAGCTAAGTTTTCCCGGCTTACCAATTAGGCTGTTACTCTAGAGGGTTTTACAATAGTAACACTGTGTGGGTTGCAAATTTCTTAAAACTTGGTGTTTTCCAATCTCATTACATTCTTACTATCTAATTCACAAAAGGCTCTCAAGGAAATCACAAAACATACCAAATTGAGGTGAGGGGTGAGTAACCAATTGGGTTGTTACTTGTAAAGGGTTTTAAAACATTGTGTGGGTTGTAGATTTTGAAAAACCAGTGTTTTGCAACCTAGAATTTTATAAAATAGTATGAATGCAATTTAGATAGTACAAACAATGTGAGTATGAGTTATCATTTTTAGATATTTTTTTTTCTAGCATGGGAATTGGAGGTAGAATGATGTGTGCATTTTTTGTTTGAAGAAAGAAGGGGGAGAACACTCTACATTTCATGTATGCACATTGAAATCTGAAGGTTGGACTGCACATGTAGGAGTTGGAGGAGAAAACCAATGTTTTGAAACTTGGAATTTAACAAAATGGTATGAATGTAATTTAGATAGTACAAACGTAATGAAAGGAACCTTATAATAAGACTTACACAGAATAAAAATTATGTTTCTATTTCTTAATATGATCCAAATATACATGCACAATATGATTGTAGGTTGGAAAAAATAGTTGGAGGTGAGGTGACAACATGATTTACAAAACCTCCAACACACAAAATGTTGTAAAACCCTCTACACACTAAAGAAAAATACCTTACTAGCTGTCTAGAAAGCGGTGCCTATCACCACACTCCTACAGTCTAAATAGCACAAATATTTTCAATACATACATACTGTTTTTGAAAAATCTAGGATACAAAACACTATGTTTTACAAAACCTTTAACCCACCTAATGTTTCAAAACCATTTAGACACTAGTATTTGAGGGACATTTAGGCACATTTTGTCTATTTCTTTACGCGAATGCTTGCAACTCCATTTTCCTCAGCCGCATGTCCCTCCCCAGACAACAAGATGCAAAATCAAAATGTGGAAAATGGCGATGCATGTGTTGCGATGAGGAATGTGTTTGAGGGGTTTGACCTACACCTCCATTTTCCTCCCGTGTGTCCCCACCCACCAAAATGGAAAATGAAAATGTGGAAAATGGCAATGTCAGGTGCATTTTGTCTAGCTTTTTGAATTTCGTTCCAGACACACATCCTTTTCCAGTGATAGATACATGACGACACACAACTAACCATCTGTCAAATCTTTTCGTCAGTGAATTTTGTCCACCATATGGGATAGGGAATGGGGTTATGATATAATGTTACATATGTAGGTTCCTTTTGTCTACACTTTAGCTTCTCCCCTAATGGTATACTATACCAGTATTAAAGGCCGATTCATATAATATACCAGTATTTGAGGGAACAACTGATAGTGGATAGTGTGTTTTCTAACATTGCAAATAATGTGAGCATTTTATTTAAACACAACAATGGAAGGTGTGATTTTGAAGACATTCATACTATTTTGTAACATTCCATGTAGAAAAATTGTACGTGTTAAGAATCAAGCAACCCATTGTGAAACAACCCCTTACATTTAAACAAGGAGATTCAAACAACTAAAACACAACATTGTGTTTTCCAAATTACAATTATTTTGTGCACTTTTTTTTTTTCAATCATGCAAAATTTAAACACAACAATGGAATGTGTGATTTTGAAGACATTCATACTATTTTTTAACATTCTATGTTGCAAAACTGGTGGTGTTAAGAAGCAAGACAATGTGTTTTCCAACATTGCAAATAATGTGAGCATTTTATTTAAAAACAACAATGGAAGGTGTGATTTTGAAGAAATTTATACTATTTTGTAACATTCAATGTTGAAAAACCATACATGTTAAGAATAAAGGAACCCACCATGAGACAACCCTTTACATTTAAACAAGGAGATTCAAATAACTAAAACCCAACATTGTGTTTTCCAAATTACAATTATTTTGTGCACTTTTTTTTCAATCATCTGAAATTTAAACACAACAATGGAAGGTGCAATTTTGATTACATTCATACTATTTTGTAACATTCCATGTTGCAAAACCGTACATGTTAAGAAGCAAGAAACCCACTGTGAGACAACCCTTTACATTAAACTGAGAGGAGATAGTGTGTTTTCCAACACTACAAATAATGAGAGCATTTTATTTGTTCCAATCAGATGAAGAAAGTTAAATTCCATTTTGACTATAGCAAAGAGTTGTTCAAAATGAGAATGTCAATGGGAAAATAAAATATTGTGTTTGCATGTACGGTTTTGGGCTTTCTCTCCTTTCCAAATTCTCATTTTGAAAACCCATTGGCTCATAATATTTTTTCAAATATGTAACCCACATAATTTTTTTCAAAACCCATCTTCACAACGAACAACCAAAAGAAAAAATTTAAATGCCAACACAAAAACCCACAAAAACACACAAAACACCTTTGCATTCGAAATGAAAACCCCTTTATTTCTTCATAGTAAAATTTCAAAACCCTCATAAAAAAAAATATTAAACAACTATACTAAAAAACCTACATGCAAACAAAACATTTTATTTTCATTTCATAGAAAACCCATTTAACAGTCGTGCTTCATAGTTCATTGCTTCATAGAAACCCATTTAACAGTCGTGCTTCATAGTCCCTATAAAATATAAAATGACATATAAAATGGTAGATACATACCTATTGGCATTGTGGGTGTCGAATTCATTTCATGGGTTTTTGTTGGTTTGAGCACCTGCAACTTCATTTTCCTAAACTGCGCGTCTCTCCCCAACCAACAAACTACAAAATGAGAATGTCGTTCAACTACCTGCAACTCCATTTTCCTCGCTACACCTCCTCCCTCCCCACCCACCAAACTAGAAAATCAAAATGTGGAAAATGGCAATGTTAGGTGTGTTTTGTCTAGCTTTTTGACTTTCTTGCCAGGTCACACGTCCTTTTCTAGAGATGCCACCTGATGACACGCAACTATCCATAGGTCAAGTCTTTTCATCGGTGCTTTTTTTCCATCGCGTGGCATGGGGTATGGGAGGTATGATATCATGTTACATACATAGGTGCTTTTTTTCTACGAGTTAGCTTTTTCTAGATACCTCTAAATAGGCCTGGTATAGCAATACATCATTTGTAGACAAAATTGCCCCATTCTTTCCTACTGACTATAGCTAGAGCTCGAGAGGAACAAAATGGATTGGCCCTTACACCTATACTACTATTAGCACCTTAGCCCTACAACTGGTAGTATTACAACAAAACATACCCAAAATATTAACAGAATTGCTCTTATACATCATAGTACATCATATTACTTGCTAGCAGCTTAATTTGGTTCATTCCCACTCCTTTGGCCCATCAATGCCTTCAAACAAAAATACCTTTGAGTTCCCATCACCCATAGTGACACCTTACACGCACCCTTTTAAGAAATTGATCTCGAGCCTTGCCTAGTGTCGCCTTGTCATGGTATCGATATTTAGCCCCCAAATGAAAAACTACTCGAGTGGACCATTATCCACACTAAGATATTTCAATGTTGGCCTTCCATTTGGAAAGAGACCCCTCGCAGGGATGACAAGATTGAGATATCCCTTCAAGCCTCACATCCACTACTTCTAGACCAACTTTCACATTATCACCTCCATCGTCTCCTCTGGTTCACCCACATCCAAGAGCATGGCGAGGAACATGGACACAATTTCTATGTTCACTCGATAGCAGCCATTTATGCTCAGGTATTCATCTCCCAATACCATTTTGATTACATGTAAAACTACACCCTCCCTTGTCTCAAAAATATTTGTCAACCTCCACTCTGACACATTTCCATAGAAAGCAGTTTCCTTTTCTCGGTGACCATGTATATGAATTTATCCATTTTACAACCATTTTTTACAATGTGACAACCTTCATGTGTGATATAATCAAGCCCCAATACCATTATCACCATTATTTATGTCCATCCTTCCCCTTGTGTCTTAATGTGTGATGATTATCTTACTTCATGCAATAAGATAACACCTATCGAGAGTGATTTCATCCCCCAGATTGGCAACAAAAGGTGTGCCAATCCATAATTGATCTAACATAAGCTTCATCCATTGTCATGTCTATCGTCATTTTTTCAACCTCGTCAGCTAAGTCATTTCCTTCATGATATATGTGTGAAGTGCATATTTATTTGAACCATAATAAATCCTTCTTTATCCTCATTAAACACCTATGTAATTTCCAATTTGGAGTTTACCCCATCCTTATTGCATTTACCACTATTTGGGAGTCCCCCTCCAAATGCACTTTGTCCGATTTTAACTCTCTTCCAATCCATAGTCCCATTAAATCCACTTGGAATTATGCTTCATTGTTTGTTGCAATTCCAATATTCTTACCTACCAACTTGATTGTTCTGCCTTTGTGATCCACATACAACCCCAACCATCCCAAGATTGCCTCTTGCAGCCCCATCAAAATTGATTTTGATTCATCCCTCCTATAGTGGTTACCACTTTATGTCTTTTTGGGTTTTTTTTGGAAGATTAACCTCCCCAACCACATAAACGGGGGAAGTAATCCTTATTCTTATGACTATTATTATAATTGGTGTAATATACCTTGATTATTTTTCATACAACATAGTTAAAATTAATAACCACATAGTAGTCTTATTCCAAGTTGATTGTGGGATGTGTAGGTCAAGAGTAACCCTAAAATATTACATGTTGGATAAGTATAAGGTGATTGAAATAAAGAAAAATCTATATCTTTTATTCACATACACAATATATAGTAAACATGTGTGAAAAATATGGAATCATAGACAAGGCATATGAATTTTTTGACAAAATGCCTCATAGAAATGTGGCCTTAAGGAATAACATGTGGTAGGTGTAGAATTTGATAAATCCAACTTCACAATCCCCAAGAATCACCTGCATGCAATCACCTGTCACATGCAACAGATATCCAGAACAAACAAGAGGATGTTCTGTAAACTCTCAAGCAAGAATGTGCAAGCTAAAACCAGAAAATGTTTATTGAATAATTTGATAATTACAATGTGATCAATCCTTATGGAGGAGATCAAAAAAACCTAAAATTAGGAAACCCTAAATGAAACCCTAGTGTGCACACTTAATAATTAATAAATAATTATTAATGTGCCTAAGTTTAGCTTAAGTAACCTAAAGGAATAAGTGACTTAATTAATTAACCAATATGATTAAATTAATTAAGTGGAATAACTTATTACTCTAACACCCCTCCTTAAGATGAACTTAGAGAGTAGCTAAAACACTAGAAAAAATATGCATGAAAGCAAAGATGGGTCCTGACAACTAGGCCTGATCAGGCACCCAAGTACAAATGCAATGCAAACTAGAATAACTAGGGTAAAGGAGAAAACCCAGTGGGAAAAAAACTCCTCCCCAAAATAGAATGCAAAGAGAAAATAAGTGATGAAATATGGAGGACTCCATAAGACCCCCCAAGAACACCCTCCATCACAAAGATACATGAAAGAACCCCTCCAGAAGAGAGGAAGAAATAGACCACATAGCCCCCCATAATGAAGTAACTCCAAAAAGACTGAAGAAACTGCTTCTCTTGAAAGAAGTGAGAGGGAAGAGGCTGAATGGATGCAATCTCTGAAGGTGAAGTAGGTGTAGCCCAAGATGTCTCCATAGAAAAAGGTGTGACCTCAACCAATGAAGAATCCTGAATAGGTGAAGACTGAAGTGAAACCTCCAAAGATGAATGCTCAACTAGATCCTGCTGCACTGAAATGGAAGAAACCACATCTGTAGTCATAGAAGTATCAATAGCTGCAATAGTAGGTGGAGAAGATGGAATGGATGGCTCAAGAGTAGGATATGAAGTGAGAACTACAATGTTCAAGAAGTCAAATTTCTCCTCTGAATGATGATTCACACTAGAAGTGTGATGAACAGCTATAGGAATAGGAGCACCATCAATAGCAAAATCTGCAAAAGAATACAACCAAGATGAGTGATCCACCACCCCAGTAGAAATAACCGCTCTACTCTCCAAGTCTCTAATGATAACGAAATCAGGTGTGAACTCCATAGACCTCCCATTGCCTCCATGTGTGATCTGATATATAGAAAGAAGGGTGTTCATCAAATGAGGAACACACAAGAAATCTTGAAAAGTGTTATCCCTAATACTAATAGACCCCTTCCCTGTAACACTCATGTATGTATTGTGTCCCATCAAAATAGGAGACATAGTGTGAGACTAAAAGGAAGTGAACATAGACTGTGAAGAAGCCAAATGATGAGATGCTCCTGAATCTAGAAGCCATCTCCCTGATCCAAGACCCGAAGAAGCACAAAGAGAATGTCCCTTCATATCTGATGAAGTATGTAAACCAGTTGTGCCCCTGTCATGTTTCACTAAAGAAGAAGAAGAATGACGGGAATGAGATGATGCAGACATCCTAGAAGGAAAATCAATCTAATGTTTCTGAAGAAGATGCTTTGTCTCATCAATGTCCTTGTAGCAATTATGTTCTGCATGTCCTTCTCTCTTGCAATATGTACATGGACCCTTCTCCTTCCTAGATGATTTTCCCTTAGAAGAGGATGATGAATCTAAGGAATCCTCTACTGCTCATGAGATTTGGAATCCTTTTGTTTCTATTTCTTGCCTTTTCCTGTAGAAGCCTTCTGATCTTTGGGCTCCTATGATGCAATAAGTGTCTGTGATGAAGAGGGCTTCAAATTTCCCATATTAGCCAACATGGCCTACTCTCGAGTGAGAGAAGATGCAAAATCATCAAAATAAGGCATAGTAAATTGAGTACCAATTGCATCCCTAGTAGCATAAAAGGTAGAAACAAAAACTAAATAATCTGGTCCAAGCTTAGAAAGAATGGACAATATCAACTGATAGTATTCTTTCTGAACACCACACTATGACAAATGCAATCTAAGAGACTTGAGTTTGGTGAGAAACTCCTGGATGCTATCAAAATCCCTAGGATTTAAGCCAATGAGCTCGATCTCTAACTGAAACCCTCTCATAGTATCTTGCTTCCCAAACAAAGACTACAAAGTAGTCCAAACCTCATGGGGTGTAGTGCAAGACTCAATGTGAAAAAGAAGGTCAGAATAAAGAGATAGACATAATGTACCATAAGCTTCATCACATCTATTAAACCACTTTCTCTTTTTAGCAACACCTGTAGGTTCAATTTTTATACCCATGGTTACCCTGTACAACCCTTTGTGTTTTAAATGAATCTCCATTTGTTTTTTCAAACCAAAATAGTTTAATGGAGTAACAGGTGCAAATTATGTGTATCCATGACAAAAAACAATAATATATACTCTCAAAGAAAAAAAAAACAATGCTCACTGATCTCAAAAAAATAGCTTGATTGCACGCTTCCTAAGAAAATAACTGAAAAGGTAAACGCTGAGATCGAATAAGAATATTAGATACCTGGTAAAAAATCTAGAAAAAATAGGTTTGATATCTGTGTAAAGCATTGAACCAGCTTTCTGATGCCTATTTGTTTTCGCAAAACGGAGTCCAGATGCAAAAGATATGCCTCCCAGAGTGAAAACAACAACTTCAGACTTCAGAGGATGAAAATGGCATCAAAACTAAAAAATAAAAAAACCAAACCTACACCACTATGAATTTTGTCGAACCATCTTTCCGACGATATCTTGTTTTCCTGATTTCGACATCGTATGCCCAAGTTACGCCAAAAAGAAAAAAAGGCCTATAAAAGGCACTTTGAAGGCTAAACAGGGGAAAAATATAAGCACTCAGGGGCTAGCCCTCGATCCTCCACATGACCAGTCGCTGCAGGGAGCTGAGCGCTGGGGCTTGGTTAGTCGACTCCTGGTCATAGATGTGACTGTGTGCTCGACGCTTGAGGGCTGAAGACCCGGCGGTAAGTGCCTGGTCGTTGAAGGGACCGTGGGCTTACACTTTAGCCCGTGGGGGCTAGGCCAGGAGTGGAGTGACAGTGGCGAGTGGGTGGTGGCCGCTAGTGGTGGGCGTGCGCAGGTGGCCACCGGGTAGTGCAGGGGCAGTGAGATGTGTTTACACTAGCCGTGCAAATTTGCTCGCAAGTTTTTTTTTTTGTAATTTTTTGTCTCGATCTACGTGCTGGGGAGGTGATACGACCTCTCTGGAATTTTTTTTTTTTGCCTTTTTTTTCAATTGGTTCAAAATCGATGAAACGAAAGGCGATCCTAGGGTTTTTGGGCATCCTGAACGTGATGGCAACGTGCATTTTTCCCAAAGATGCACAAAAAAAATGCCTACCCAAATGCACAAAAAATCAGCCTAGCTTGAAACCCCTACACAAAAAGAAATGTTGTGAGAGAATATATTCAAATCACGAACAGTCAGCCACAGGTATGGAGCTCTGATACCATGTAGAATTTGATAAATCCAACTTCACAGTCCCCAAGAATCACTTGCATGCAATCACCTATCACATGTAACATATATCCAGAACAAACAAGAGGATGTTCTGTAAACTCTCAAGCAAGAATGTGCAAGCTAAAACTAGAAAATGATTATTGAATAATTTGATAATTACAATGTGATCAATCCTAATGGAGGAGATCAAGAAAACCTAAAATTAGGAAACCCTAAATGAAACCCTAGTGTGCACACTTAATAATTAATAAATAATTATTAATGTGCCTAAGTTTAGCTTAAGTAACCTAAAAGAATAAGTGACTTGATAATTAACCAATATGATTAAATTAATTAAGTGGAATAACTTATTACTCTAATAGTAGGGCCTATCAAAATAGGCTTGTTGGAAAGGTCTTTTAAATTTTTAATTAAAATCAAACAACAATTGACCTACTTGATCTGAATTAGGAGCTTGGGAAAAGGGTAGGGATTCTATCCAAGCATAATGGAAAATTAATTTTAGTTACAAGTTGTAATTGCCAAGGTCACTTCATGTCACCACAATATTCCCAAAAACTTATCTGGAAAACTCAATAAAAAATAATTTAGTTGCAAAATATCTCTTAAATGATTTTGATGTGCACGATTATTTCTCTTGTAGCTTATATTGTGTGAGTAAAATGTGAAGTTCCTTGTAGTTTTTAAATGATTCCTTTTATAAAGAAAGTGTAGCCTAATTATTTACTTAGATATGTTCAAACTCATGCTCATTGACCATTGATAAAAATAACCAATTTAATATGTCTTTGTTTATATTTTTCTAACCCATTTTTTTTTATATGGAGGGGTTATTGTGTATATTAAAAATTGGAATGCACCATTGAGTGTTATAAATAATGTATACTGAGGATTAAATTATCTATCCTTACTTTTCATGCAAAATATTAAAGTAATTTATCTTGAGTAGGGATTGAATTCCTTCCTACCAATTCACAATATACATGATTTGTTGGAAATATGGAGTCTTGCAACATGGGCATGAAGTGCATATAGATTGTGCTAGTTTTTCCTGTGCTGTCATTGATGTCAACATGGTGACAATAGTATGGGAAGCTATTCTCTACCAGAAGTGTTCTTTACTTATTAACCAGTGCATTGGTTTTTGAGTCTGAAACTCACTGTAAGAAAAAGATATGACTTTGATATCTTAACCATGTTATTATGACTCATTCAAACAACTATATCCAGGATCTTGAGAAGTTTTATGTCGAGAGAAGAAAGTTATCATTGACAAAGTTTAACTCTGTACACTACAATTTTTTCTCTTCTCTGCATATCAGTGTGGGAGACTCTACATTTTCTTAGGAAGAACATTATAATGACGTGGTTCTAATGGTAGTCTCTCTGATGGTAATGTGATGAGAAATTGATGTAATATCATATCTGGAAGCTGTTTTCTTTGATAAGTGTATGCTGGTTTGGATTTTTTGTGTTTAGGTCCTAGTCTTGGCCAACCTAATATATGGCAAGCATTAAGAAGATTAAATATACTTTGTGAATGTTTTCTATAGATCTTCGCTGACTTGATATGATGTACTACATATATAAAAATGCTTTAAATCTTATATGGTGCCGAAAAGAGTGTTTTTTATTGGCTTGTTTTCATCTAATTAGGACAACCTAATTGATGAATGAGATATACTTGCATATATATGTAAGACTCTTTGAAGGAGAAGTGTGTGTGTGTGAGTGCATGAGGAGTGAAGGTGTTGTGTGTGTAAATATGTGGAAACAACAAATAAGTTAAACAACATACCAATGAAACATTATATCAAAGAATCTAATTTAAAACTAAAAAAACTCCAAACCCAACAGATTCTTCAAAACCGTTTCATTGTCCTTTATCTCTTTTAAGTTGCTTGCTCTCAGATTGTATAAGAAGAAGCTCAATAGAATGAAAACCTAGAGAATGAGATGATATGTAAAATGCATTTTTATGCTAAATGATGTAAGATAATAAAACTATGATAATGAAACTAAGAACAAATTATGCAAGCTATTCTACCATGATTACTTATGTTAAGATGATAAAAACTAAGATGTTGTGCTATGATGCTTGAATGCTAGAATAGTAAGATGCTAAATGCTTGATTATTCAACTATAATGCTCACACTACGTAAAATAGGTCCAAGATTTTCAAAGAGCCAAGAGGTCTTATTTATAGATTTTTGGAGGCAAAAGCTTAGTTGGCAAAGATCAGTGGTGGAGATTCAATATGGTAAGATGAATGGTGAGAGATGAAGAAGTTGGAGAGAAAGATGGAAGCTAGAGAAAAAGAAGGAAGATGTTTCCTTCCCACAAAAACAATTCACTCAAAAATAGAGGAAACTTGCCATTTGTCAAGTTTAGTTATGAGTTAGTTTTGGTGGTTGAAGATAATTCAACAATTAAATAATAAAATTATTTAATTTCATGTGGCATGTGAATTTAGAAGCTTCCATAATAAAAATATTTAATTATGTGTGAAAATTGGATAAGAAGTTTCTAATTAAATATTAAAATATTTAATTATAAGTGAGATGGTTTTTTAGAAGATTTAAAGGTCATTTTATGATTTGGAAAAAAAGAATATTTACGTTATTCAAACTAAAGCAATGTGATAATTAAATTAAATAAATTGTGAAAATTATTTAATTAATTAAAAAGAAATGGAAAAGTGATAATAATTAAATAAACTTATTTATTTAAATAGGATAGAAGAATTAGAAAATGAACAATATAAATAAATTATTTAAATTCATTTATATGTAGATTGAATTAGAGATTAATTAAATAACTTGTATTTAATTAATTACCAGACTTATTATAATGTGAACATTTTTAGGTGTATACATTTTGCCCCTCTTTGAAGTGATGTGTTTTATGCATTGCTTCAAAGATTTAAATTTTTTGCCCCAGATGTGAATTTTGGAAAACTGATACCTACATGCCCCCTCAGGTGATGAATCAGATAAAATTTTGAATTTTTTTGATGAGTTTTGAAATTTTTAATTGATTGGTTGTCCGATTCATCGACCGATTATATGATTTAATGGAATCCGCTATTGAAAGATTGATACGAAGATGAAGAACTTTTATTTTTCTCAGATTGTTGATGTTTTTTGTTTTTGATTGATTTAGCATGCGATAGTGAAGTTGTGATGATTGATTAATGATAACTGATAATAATGATAGTAGGATTGCTAAAGTGACCTCATGATGAATGAGCCTCACTGATAGGATAATTGATAAATTTGTCCTGATGATGAATAAGAAAACAAATAGTAAGGATGATAATTTTTTCCTCATAAGGAATGAGAAAACAAATAGTAAGATTGCTAAATTTATCCTCATGATGAATGAGAAAACAAATAGTAAGATTGATAAGTTTTTCCTCATGATTGATGAGAAAACAAATAGTAAGATTGATAAATTTTTCCTCATGATGAATGAGAAAACAAATAGTAAGAGTGATAAATTTTTCCTCATGATTGATGAGAAACAAATAGTAAGATTTATTAATTTGATTGATTTGATTGATTTGAGTGATCTAATTGATTTGAGCACAAACACTGATTTGATATGTTTCAAATGGATAGGAGAGATTAGTGATTCTTCAAGTGCGAGAGCGATTCCCGAAGACCCGGAGCTTGATTCCGCTACTTGTGAAGGCAGATAGAGATGTCATTGATGCTTGTGGGTTGACTTCATTGCTTGATATTCCATAGATGCGTCTCAATAGGGGTTTGTTGACCATGATGATGTACCATTTGTGATGAGGTTGATGTATACACTTTTATGATATTGAGTATCTTGATGATATTTCATACCACATTATGATGTTGTATCTCTCCTTGTTTCGATATTCTTGTACATCTGACATTGATTTTTGAGATTATGAGATGCAACGGATATTGTTGATCTATGCAATGTGTCTATTTTATTCTATAATGGATGTTTATGTATGTGTTTCTATTTCTATATGCTATGTTTATTATGATTATTCCATGATGATGTATGTTTATGGATAATGATGCTTGCAAACTTATATAGCGCATGATGATGCCTATGCATATGATATGATAGTGATGATGATGTTTATGACTCATAATGATTATGATGCAATGACCTATAATGTATGCATTTATGATGGATTCCTATGATGTGATTGTGTCATGTGATAGTATGGATAGTGATTGAATGATGTTGCAGTACTATATGAGATGGATGCAAAATGATATGCAATGCGATGTGTATTTTTGTATTTTTTCGATGCTTACACATACATGGATGTATGTTGATGATATGATGTGATAATGCTTTCTAAATGCTTTGTAAATGGATGTAATGATGATATGATGTAAAAATTATAATGTGGTGGAAAATGATTATGTCTCTAAATGTATGTATGATATGAAAATGAATGAGCAACTTAAATGAATGAATGTTGTGAAAATGATAAAAAAAAAATTGAAAGTGAATGAAGATGAAAATGAATGAAATGATAATGATAATGAATGAATAAAATGATAATGATAATGAAAATGAAAATGAATGATAATGAGAATGAATGAATGAAATGATAATAATAATGAAAATGAATGATAATGAGAATAGATGAAATGATAATGGAAATGAATGATAATGATACTGATAATGAAAATGAATGATAATGAGAATAGATGAAATGATAATGATAATGAATGGATGAAATGATAATGATAATGAATGAAAGGATAATGATAATGATTGAATGAAATGATAATGATAATGAATGAAATGATAATGATAATGATTGAATGAAATGATAATGATAATGCATGAAATGATAATGATAATGAATGAAATGATAATGATAATGATTGAATGAAATGATAATGATACTGATACTGATTGAATGATGTTTTTGGTAATGTCAAATGTACTCAATCCTTTGTTATAGAGATATGTTGTCTTTGATGTTTTGCCAACATTGGAAAATCTATAATGTAAATGCAGAACTAACATGAATGAAATCCATATTAACCATGCAAAATTGTCATTCTAGAGCTATTTTATGCTTGTTTATCATCATTGAACTTTTGAAATGTTGGAAGTTAGTAAAAGCATCAAAGTGGATATTCGCACTGATGATGACCTAAGTACAACTTTCATAATTTTTGATATAGCAATGTAATACAAGCATCTAGGTATAATTGAATCGAGATGACCTGAGTATTGCTTGCATAAACAAACAAAAGTTAACCCTTTTCCTATGCAAATTTTGAAATGTCATCAATGATACATTGTAGAGCATGTCCCATGAAAAATTTGCACAGTAATAATGATCAATTTAAAGACAACGGACAAAGAAAAATCATACTCCTTCCTTGATTCTCTGGTCTCAAACATCATCGAGTTGCTCCAGAGGTATGATAATAACAATCCCTAAAACAAAAATTCAACCTTTGCTTAAAGTATTTCAATCATTACTTAGATTAGATCATCCATTTTGATTTGAAAACCTAATGTTATGCTTTCTGATGAATGTTTTGATCGTGTCTGATTGATTTCCAAGTGTTGTCTTGTCATTGTGTTTTGGTTTTGTTTGACGTGTTTGTTGTACCATTATTTTCCTATTGTGATCGCTCAAAAGTTAGTTGCCCCCGTTAATTTTGTATTTTTCTCCTAGTTAGATACAACTGATTATTATGGATATGTACAAAGTTCACCAAACTATGATGAAACACGATTGCCCCCATGATGCACAAATGATGGATAGATGTGATGCTGATAGGATGGTCATGCTAATGTTGATAGGATGGTGATGCTGATAGGATGAAGGACATGAACTAATAGATGGAAAAGCTAACTTGTTCACAAATATCGCCTGATTGCCAGGTTTTGACTATTTGTTTTTATTGCACTTTTTCAGATTTTCAGATTTTTTTGTTGTTACCAAGACACCTGTTCGCCAGGTTTTCATCAAGGCGACGATTTTTTTTATTTTTTCACTTTTTTTTTTGTATTTTCTCTTCTTTTTTTTGCTATTTTCTCTTTTTTTGTTATTTTCTCTTTTTCTCTTTTTCTCTTTTTTTTGTTTGTTGTCACCAAGACACCTACTTGCAAATTTTTCATCAAGGCAACCATTTTTCCAAGACATTTTCTAATTTTTTGGATTTTTTTTAAGACCTTTTATGCTGTTTTTGTATTTGTTTAGAACTTTTTCTGCTGTTTTTGAATTTTCTTAGAACTTTTTTTGTTGTTTCTCCAAAGCTAGATGTAGAATTGATAAATGCTAGATCCGTAAATTTCTTTGACGATGCCCCGTTCCTGTGTGGATGACAATGTTGGATAAAAGAATCCAATCGAAATGAGGAGTACGAGTGGTAAGTATGAAGGACGATAGATGTGACAGATGAAAGAGGCTATGGTAGGATCCCTAATGTGTACACTACGTGGGCCATCAGGTTTCCCCTAAAAAGGAGCTTGGGAAACCCATGGGTCAAAGTACGTGAAGGGTTCTCCATCAAAGACATATTGAAAAACATCACCAATGATTGTGTAATGATATGACAGGTAAGTGAAAATGGATGGATGTAATGGCATAGGTGACATGGATGGAGACAATAGATTAGCAGTTTTTTTATTTCTTTTTCCTCTTTGATAGATGCCCCAATTGACTTTTGAGGGAGAGACATATTTGGAGATCAACTTTTGCTTGCTTTTATTTTTGATTTCTCTGATAGATTTTTATGTTGGCTAGGGGACTCTACTTGATCTTCTTCTTTTTTTGATTCATCCAATAAATTTTGATGTTGGCATTGGGAATTTTCTTGATCTTTCTTTCTTTGCAAGATTTCTTTTGATTCTAGATCTCCATTCGAAAAAGGCACTTTTACCTTTGATTCTTGAGTTAGTTCCTTTATATTTTCTTTGAAAGATACTTGTTGATCCATTTCTACAAGGTGGATGGATATGGGAGAGATGAATGAAATGGGAGTGGTGATGCCATCGACAGAGTCTTTGAGACTATCCTTTTCAATACTATTAACATCAAAGGAGGCTTGCACATCCTCAATGACTTGGCCAGATGGTTTAGTAGAGTCAAAAATAGGAGATTCATACCCTAGCCCAGGGTAGGTGGGGTGGAAGGATGGTGGTTGGATATCCTCAGCGAGATCATGATCAAAGAGTGGGTTGTCATAGATGTCTTGATCAAATAGAGGGTTATCGCTGATATGAAAGGCCTGAGTGGGAGTAGATATGGAAGAGACAGGTGTATCATCAAGGTCACAAGAGGTTTCAATCCAAGCACGATCATCTTTCTACATTCCTTTTGTAGTTGTTTTGACGTCATTGTTGGAAGTCTAACTTTTTTCGATGACAATAGCAGTGTCTTTTATTAGTAACTTATCTAATCAATATCTTTCACATCCCAAATCATAGATTTGTTCTTTGGGATTTGATGGTGCAGTAACTGAAGAAGATCCCTTAAAATATTCGAGATCAACAAATGGGCATGTGCAGGATCATGATGGGCCAAAAAGTGGCAATATGAAAAAAATAGTGTTTTGCACTCTCCAAAAAATGCGAAAATCCCGGGTTGAATTTTTTTTGGGTTGGGTGTCAGTACATTTCTCCATAGCAATGCCCAAGCCTAAGTTTTACAAATCAGATATCCATTTTGAATCGGATATCTAATTTTTAAAAGTTAAAAAATTGGATATCCGATTTGGGGTTGGGAAATATTTGAAAACATTTAAAAATGTATTGTGGTAGTAAGATTTTGGTGCCACAAATCGGATATCCAATTTGTGGCACACATAGACCCAAGAGTAATTAGGAGGTGGAGGGTGGACAAGAGATAAAGAGAGAGAGAGGGAAAGGGAGAGAGAGAGAGGGAAAGGGATAGAGAGAGAGAGAGAAGAAGGAAGGGGAAGGGAGAGGGGAAGACGGGAAGGAGAGAGAGAGAGATAATTAGGAGGGGGAAGGGAGAGGGGAAGAAGGGGAGAGAGAGGGAGAGAGAATTAGGAGCGAGAAGGGAGAGTGGAAGAGGGGGAAGAAGGGGAGAGAGAGGGAGAGAGAATTAGGAGGGGAAGGGGGAGAGAGAGAGAGAGAGAGAGAGAGAGAGAGAGAGAGAGAGAGAGAGAGAGAGAGAGAGAGAGAGAGAGAGAGAGGGAAAGAGAGAATATTTATATATTTTATATATTGGTAATATTAATTAAGTATATAATATTTTATATATTAACTTAATATATATAAATATTTATACATTAACTAGAATATATAAATAATATTTAAATATTATACATAATAATATAATATATTATATATTATACATAATTTCGTAAGAGATTATCATAAATTATAAATTATATATTAAAATTATACACTATATTGTATATTCTCAACTAGATATATTAAAATAAACTATAAATTATTTATTGCAATTTTTTAAATCATATCTTAAAAACTATATTAGATTTTTTAAAATTACATATAAAAAAATTGAATATGTGATTCAAATCGGATATCTGATTTGGAAATTGCAATTTTTTAAATCATATATTAAAAACTATATTAGATTCTTTTAAATTATATATAAAAAAATCGGATATCCGATATGTCTGACACAAAACCTACTACCTAGGGATTAGCCTTGAGTTTTCTTCAGAATTTGGCTAGGACATGCCAATCCTAAGAAGTCAACACAAAAAATGTGTTTAACAACTTACCTTGTTTTTCTAGACTTTGGCCATGTGGTTGACGAATTTTTTTTTACCCTAAATTGATGAAACGAATAGGGTTTTTAAAGGAGATTCTCAACTTTCTACCAATATAAATTATGCTTTACTTTGAATTGAATAAATAATTATTATTCATTTTCTATTTGAATTACGACTAAAGTCCTGATTTATAGGTTGATTGAAAAAAATCTATATCTTTCAAACCGTATCACATTTTTTGAATCCAAAACATGCATCACATTCTATGCTTTGCATACTATAGGATTAAAAAAAAAAATGAATTTCATGAAGTTTTGACCAAGTTAAGGTGGTCAGACATACAAGTTTTTATATTTTTTAAAAGTTGTAATAAAAAATTCATAATTAATTATTTACTTGGACAAAAAATACAAAAAAATATGCATCACATCGGGATATGAGTCCTCTACTTATATCTAAAATCCTATAAAAAAATATTATCATTTTATTGTGGTTAGGGTGGTCAGACATACACCTACTTCTTATTTTTTCCCTAAAATTTAAGTACTACTGCATTGAAATTTCAAATTTTCAACAAATAGTTTTTTATAAAAAAAAAGTATATCTAGTAGTTTATAAACTAAATTCAATTTTCTACAGATTCTATTCTTACATATTTTTGAAATAATATAGATAACTTATTGGAATTTTTACGTCAAGTTGTCTAACTCTGATTTTTCTAAATTTTCATTGTCACTTAAGGGCCTGTTTTTTCCATGATGATCCTGCACATACCCACATGTTTGAGAAGGTGGTGCTTCACAGTGGCTAGGAAATGTGATTTCAGCTTTAGGGCTTAGATTCTGACCATACATGAAAGGATTAGGATCTCCTTCTATTGTGATTTCAACTCCCTCGTGAGGGAATTTCAAGCATTGATGGTATGTAGAGGATACTACTTGTATTTCATGTATCCAAGGTCTTCCAAGGAGGATATTATAGGTCAATGGGAGATCAAGGACTTGAAAAACCATAGCCTTCACCACAGGGCCAACACAGATTGGTAGCATAACTGATCCTTTAGATGAACGTTCTTCTGCATCATTTGCCTTCATGGTAATCTTTTGACTGGAATCTATTACATCTTCTGGATATCCCAATGCATTGACAAGCTTTAAGGTGCAGATATTCAAACCAACTCCATATATTAGGACATGTTTGACCAGACATTTATGGATTAGAGCCTCAATATGGAGCAGAGCATTATGCCATTATGCAGATGAGTAAGGGAAGTTTCATCATTTTCAGAAAATGATATACAATGGGGTGCAATTAAATGTCCCACCATAGCTTGAGATTTACAAATTTCCAATTC
The DNA here is from genome assembly GCA_007115665.2 of Sequoiadendron giganteum. Lineage (NCBI taxonomy): Eukaryota > Viridiplantae > Streptophyta > Pinopsida > Cupressales > Cupressaceae > Sequoiadendron > Sequoiadendron giganteum. The sequence continues at coordinate 357,869,756 of CM021108.1, forward strand.
AGTTAGTATTGGCAGATTATTTTGTTTACCTTGGATGTGAATGACACTATTTTGATTATCAATCATAGATATATTCAGAATGGTAGTATCATAGACATTATTCACATTTTTCCCTTGGGTGTTTGTTGAAGAGGATTCCCCTTTTTCGAAGTTGGTGTTTGTTGTAGATTCCTCAATGTCTATCACTTTGTTGTCAATCAAATCTTGGACCAAGTATTTCAGTTGCATGCAATTATTTGTTTTATGTCCATTGTTCCTATGGAAATCACAATAATGTGCATCATTCCACCATGAGGGTTTAACTAGGGGATCATAAACTCTTGGTTCTGGTAATGTTATAAGCTTGGACATAAGAAGCTCTTTCAATGTTGATTCCAAGGACTATCCCAAAGGTGTGAACTTCCTATGATTAGAAAAAAATGTGACTTGAATGGATTTGCATTTTGATTGTTGCTGAGATTATTGTTGAAGTTACCATGGTTATTGCTATTATTCTGATTGGTCAAATTTTCTTGATTGGTGTTATTTTGTGGGGTACTTGATAGATTGAAGATGGATGGTTTAGCTTTCACATTGTTTACATCTACTACACCATCATTGACAACATTCTTGTTTCTAATACAAAATCTCGATTTTTCATTGTTGTTGTTATGATTGGATGAGTTTGGACAATCTTTGTAAAGTTTTATCACTCCTCTCTTGACTAAGGCTCCTTCAATAGTGATTTCATTCTCAATAAACTTCTCAAAATGTGGAGGACAATGAAGGTTGAGCCTATAACTCATTTCTTGATTAAGACTATCAATAAAGATATCCATCTTTTATTTTTTGGGAACTGGATGAGAATATCGTGCGAATAGTCTTCTCCATCTTTGTAGGAATGTGATGAAGGGTTCTCCAGTCTTTTTATTTACTTTGCATAGATCAAGCATAGTTATTTAATGTTGAATGTTGTAGGCGTATTGGGATATAAATTTGTTGATCAACTCCTCAAACGTCTTGATGGGTGGATTGATTTTAGAAATCCATTCCATGGATTTCCCACCTAAGCTTCGTGGAAACAATCTCATCAAGTATGTGTCCTCGTGTGCAAATTCAGGGCTCATGTTTCTAAATTCCCTCACTTGGTCGATAGGATCCATTTTCCCATTGTATCTATCAAATTTTAGAATTTCATAATGTTTTGGAAATGGGATCATGTTGAGATTTCTATCAAAAGGATATGGAAAAATATCCTCCAAAGAATACTTCTTTGTTGTGCCCTCTTGCATTTCCTTGGTTTTCCCTTGTAGTGTTCTTATTTGTTGGGTAAGAGCACTAAGATCGTTTAAGGAAGTTTCATTATTTTCAGGATCTCCTTTAATTTTCTTTATATCATAGTTAGAGGGAAATTTAGGACCTTGGTTTGCCAATAAAAGGAAGTATCTTTCTTTATTTCGCTCTAAGATCTTTTCCATAGCTATGTGAAACTATGGATCTTGTTCAGCTTCTTGAAATATTTCGTTGGTTATTTCATCATTTGAACTACTTCCATGTGTACAAAACTTATGAAAAGGATTTTCTTCCCTATCACCCATGTTGCAAAGTGGGTTCTCTCTTTCATCTTCTTCTCTTTTTTTTTGGGACCTTGTGACAATAGGCATATGCTTGTATCAAATTTTCACTAAACAGATCACAAATGGGAGTGCAATTTGTTGGATAATTGATTCCTTAGCGAAATAGGATGATCGATCCTATTGATATGACTAAGGAATTTTTGATTTTCGGATTTGTTTCCTTGGATGAAGGATGATAGATCCTGTTATGAAAGTTAAACTGAAAATAAAAAAAATTGATGCACTTTAAGATGTTTTGATCTTAGTTTGAAAAATGAGGATTTTGCAAAGAGTCTAATGTTTCCAAGTTTTTCTCTATTGTAGCAACTGATTTGGATGGTTGGAGTATTGTATTGTTGGTTGTGGAATGTAAGAATGACGAATGGGTTGACTATGATTATTCCTTTGTGAAAGAGCTCTTTGTTGATAATAAGTTTGTGAATATAAAGGCTCTAAAGCAATATCATTAGTAAATACTCTATCAAAGTCATGATATCTATGGATGAAAGTCTAATAGTCAAGCAAGACCTTCCTACTTTGGTACAAAAAGCGTCTCCTTTTCAAAAGTTTCTTGTAACTAAGTTGCTTCTTTGGTTCCTTGATTCTTTTAGCAAGGGATTTCTTGACAAATGTTGTTGATTTCCAATCCCTTAACATAAATTTCATAGTTTGATTTGTCAAATTCTTGTGTTTTCTAGATGATCTTATCTCAATTAATGTTTTCAAAACACATCAAGCATTTGTAAAATAGTTGTTTTTAAGTCCTAGAATCTAAAATATAAGTGTATGTTCTCTGAAATTGCCACAGGTATTTGTTAAAAAAACACTTCAAGTAGACTCACTCTTAATGGTCAAAAAGGTCATTATAATTATTGCAACCCACATCTTAAAATTTTGTTGACTCACACAGTTGTGTCACCCCATAAAGGGCGCCTGTGTTTTTGTCTTTTCTAGGCATATACTCAAAGTTACATTTCTTGATCCCTTGAGAAAATGGTCCTTGAAAATTATATGGTGAGTATCTTGGGGCAGATTCTTCCCTCCCCTTGCATCATGAGTATTATAATGTTTGGCTACTGACTCAGTTAGCTTATACACTAAGGTTCGTAATAAGGGTTTTCGTTCGGTGCGGTAAATGATAAACTCCCTCAAGAGACCTCCCAACCTTTAGAACAAATGCTTTGGGGATGGTTATCTTGCACACTACTGTCGAGTGGATTTTCATCAACAACTCACTTTTGCTTACAGTGGGTTGGAATCCTTGGCTTTAGGTGTTCCCACTTAGGTCATTCCTCTTGGGTGAGTACTTTTTCCCACAAGAGCAAGCCTGCTAAAGGTTTTAACAAAGCATAAAGTGCATGAAATTAAAAGATGATTTTGGAATTTCGATCACCTAGTTAAAGGGAGAGCATAGGCCTATCACCATCCAATCACAACAAACAATGTCCAATTTTAAAGCCCAAATGATGATTTTCTATTCTACATGAAGATATTACTTCACAAAAGACATGATGTTCATTTTAATCAAGATAGCAATGTATGATGACTACCCTTGGATTGGTTCATTTTAATCCAAATGGCTACCCTAGGATTGGTTCATTTTCATCCAAAAGCAACAATAAAACCACTAGCCACAATCGCGTAGGATCTAGACAACAAATTAGGCAAATTAGAAATGTGCTAGAACAAAGGTCATATGCACTGCAGAAAAAGTCAAATGCGCTACAAAATCAATCATATGCGCTGTAGAATTTTTCATATGTGATACACAATTTGTCATATGCGTTGTAGAATTTGTCATATGCATTGGAGAATCTGTCATATGTGCTACAAAATTTGTCATATAAGTTGGAGAATCTGTCATATGCACTAGAGAATTAGTCAGATGCGCTAGAACAGTCTTCAAATGCACTAGAATAGGTGTTGTATGTGCTAATCCGCATCTTCAGTCGTGACCTACCAGAAAACTTGCAATAAAATATTAAAAATGGGGCAAAGCCCCATGGTGGGTGCCAAAAATGTGTGGTGTAAATAAGTGGAAACAACAAATAATTTAAACAACACACCAATGAAACATTGTATCAAAGAATCTAATTTAAAACTAAACAAACTCCAAACCCAATAGATTCTTCAAAATTGTCCCATTGTCCTCTATCTCCAAGGATTCGTTTTAAGTTGCTTGCTCTAAGATTGTATAAGTAGAAGCTCAATAGAATGATAACCTAGAGAATGAGATGATATACAAAATGCATTTTTATGCTAAATGATGTGAGATAATGAAACTAAGAATAGATTATGCAAGCTATTCTACCATGATTACTTATGCTAGGATGATAAAAACTAAGATGTGCTATGATGCTTGAATGCTATAATATTAAGATGCTAAATGCTTGATTATTCAACTATAATTCTCACACTATGCAAAATAGTTCCAACATTTTCAAAGAGCCAAGGGGTATTATTTATAGATTTTTGGAGGCAAAAGCTTAGTTGGCAAAGATCAACAGTTGAGATTCAATCTGGTAAGATGAACAGTGAGAGACGGTGAAGTTGGAGACAAAGATGGAAGCTAGAGAAAAAGAAGGAAGATGTTTCCTTCCCACAAAAACATTTCACTCAAAAATAGAGGAAACTTGCCATTTGTCAAGTTTAGTTATGAGTTAGTTTTGGTGGTTGAAGATAATTCAACAATTAAATAATAAAATTATTTAATTTCATGTGACATGTGAATTTGAAGCTTCCATAATTAAATATTAAAAATATTTAATTATGTATGAAAAGTGGATAAGAATTTTTTAATTAAATATTAAAATATTTAATTATAAGTGAGATGGCTTTTTAGAAGATTTAAAGGTGATTTTATGATTTGGAAAAAACAAGAATATTTACTTTATTCAAAATAAAGCAATGTGATAATTAAATTAAATAAATTGTAAAACTTATTTAATTAATTAAGAAGAAATGGAAAAGTGATAATAATTAAATAAAATTATTTATTTAATTAGAATAGAATAATTAGAAAATGAACAATATAAATAAATTACTTAAATTCATTTATATGTAGATTGAATTAGAGATTAATTAAATAACTTGTATTTAATTAATTACCGAACTTATTATAATGTGACTATTTTTAGGTGTATACAAGTGTAAGTATGGGAAGGAGAAAGAAGAGAGGTGTGGTGAAGTGTGAAGAGGATTAAGGAATGTTTGAATATGTGAGCCTAAATGATTTATCAATTGAGGATCATAATAGAATTATTGAGTGACTACTATGAGAATCAATACTTCTTATTCAAAACTTCATTGGAACTGAACCCTGCATGTAGGTGTATTCCATCAGTTCATACTTTTGGCAGTTAGCCATCTTTTGTATTCAAGATATGAGCCTTTCAAGGACAGTGAGTCATTGAAGCAAGCCATGTAATATATTGTATTCAAATATAATATATTGTGAGATAATCCTCACTATTGTTTTTCCCATTTTGGGTTTTCCATGTAAAAATCATGGTGTTCATGTGTGATGTTGTATTGTCTTGTTTCCATGTTCTCTTTTGTTGATTTAGTCAGATTTGTGATAATTCTTAGATGGATTTTATGTGAATGGTTTTATGGAATATTGATTCAACACCCCCCACTCTTAGTATTCTGGATATTCAACATGAGTTGAATCTCTAACTACTAGAAATTCTAAATCGATTTATGATTGAAAGTTGTAACTTCAATATTGAATGATCATGATTGTTGTATTGAATAATGAGCCATCCTAAAATATTCACAATCCCAAATAGGAAAGGTTATGCATCAACCATTGGGTTGAGTGTTGAATATCAGACATATCAACTTTGTATATTTAGACTAAAAATATTCTATATTTTTCAAGAATGAGGACATGAGCTTTAATGATTGTGCTATTTATAAACATGTAAAATGGTATGAACTCATTCTAAATATGTCTAGTCTAAGGTTATATCTTGTAATTAGATCACATAGTGATTTGAGAATACAATCAAAGTTATAATTATATTTTATGAATATCTTTTTTGATACCTTTCTCCTAGTAATGGATAATAGTGGATATGCTCTATGATTGTATCATATGTGTATGTTGTCTTTTGTTTGCAATCTTTTTTTTTCTCTAAATGTTAGGTTGATATAAAAAAATTCTCTCACACGTTGATTAATATTTCAATTCCTTTATGGATCTGATTCTTCCCTTTCTTAGATTTTTTTTAAAAAAAATAAATTAAATTCTATGGATAAATGAGGAAGATATGATAGTTTTATAATTACCTAGTAATTATGTTTTTAAATTGCTATATTATCTCGATAATTAGAAAAATATTAAACTCTATTAAGCTATTGTGTGTTTACTAGTATGTTGGGTCTCAAGGCTTTGACAAGGAAGTATTTATTCTCTAGGTTATGAGTGTTGTTTATTGAGTTTAAAGGCCTTGAATCTATGCTATTGTTTCATCAAGTTGCTTTGGTTGTATGACATTTCATATTGGATAATGTGTTTTGATTAAGTATGATTTCATAATATAATATGATTATAATATTTGGTATCATTAAATCATATTATGGTAAGGCATCACATGGCATAATATTAGTCTTACATAATTATGGTAGTATGGAGATGTTTTGGCAATTGGTATCTTGTGATTTTATGTGATGAGATTTATTTTATATAGATGGTGTTATGTATAATTTTTGTTTTTCAATTTTGATATGACCATCTATCCTTATAAGACACTATTTTCTAAGGTGTTATTAAGATAAGAGATATTTTTATGCTAAATTATGTGTAAAGATGGTTGATAATTAGAACCCTCATATGTAGAGGTAGTTTAGACATCTTTTTCTTAGCAATGTGCTATCATAGCATATTGAACTAAATCATTGAGTAAAATCATATATAGATTTTTTTAATTTACCTATTTTTTCTTTATTAATTTTGTCCTTGGCTTGTTTGGGGAGACTATTTGTCATGGTTGGGAATCTATGTGGCATATACCTTACTATTGTATACAACAAAAAAATTATGTCTAGTATTTGTATAAATTATATTAACATGAGAAATTTTAAGTTCTCATCCTGATAGTTGAAATCCTATGAGAACTACATGGAACTTTGATCTTGTTTGGAAGTGGATATGTAGGTGATTCTTGGACAAAGGATGCCCATATGACCCAAGTCCATAGGGGAAATTTTAATGAATAGATCTTTTTTTTAGGGTTGTTCCTAAACATGACCATCTCACCCTCTTTAGTATGCTTTAGATCGAGGTTGAATTTATTCTAGATGGTGGTAATCCATCTAGTATAAAAGGTAATCTATCACATAAATCTTACCTATTTTGAGGTTTGTGGCATTTGGTTTTCCAAATATACTCCAATCTTATATGAAATTTTAAAGTCACTATCTAATGTGAATGTATGAGAATTCCTCTAGAATTTTTGGAGCTAATATATTAATAATTTTGTGCACTAAGCATGATAGAATTGTGTCTAAAATTAGTGATAAGTATTATCTCAACAAATAGACTTAGTGATAAGCATTCGTCCAAGAAATAGAGGTGTGATTAAATTGGCCATGGAATGGATACAAATGAGTTATGGAAACCTTCTAATTTATATTTTGATTTGATGGTGTGAAAAACTCTCAATATGTGGATTATATGCCTACTTTAAGTATGTACTTGGATGCGTGTTGATTTTAGGATGAAGTTTCCTATGATTGCCTTTGCGAACTATGTACAATTAAAAACAAGTATCTCTTAATATGGTATGATATTTTACATTTATATCTATATAATGGATACATATATGATAATCTTTATGACTAGTAATACCCAAAACAATAATGTACTCACAAGTAGAATATTGTTTAATGTTATTATTGTGGGTTTAATTTCTATCTAATAAATAGGTGTTTGTAATTAAAAATTGAATGAAGTGAATGGATTTGATGTAATTTCCCTTGAATATTATATCATAAAACATAACATGTAGATAGATCCAATGAATAACACCAAATTTTACAAACATAAACAATCCAAATCCTTTATTATACTGATGTGGTTCAAAATTCCATCCATATATATGATATGAAAATTATGACTTACAAATATTGTTCCTGGGATAATGAAGAATACTATCATAGATCAAATACAACACTACTAACTTCCTTATAGATTCCTTGAAGCACAAATGCAATCCCTGAATGAGAATGCCCTTAAGAACCAAAGGGGTTTCATCCTCCGATCCTAGTGACCATTGGGTTTTCGTCCAAAGATCACAACTCCTATGGGTTTTTCCACATAAGAAATTGGAACATAAATGTCCAAAAAATTCCATAATAATCTATTCCCTCTACAATAATTTTTATCCTATATTTCTATGCTATCATTCTACCAAAAAATGAGTAGGTCGGCATGATCCAAATTGGCACCAAAGCTTAAATTTACAACACTACATGTTACAATAGGTCACCTCTAAGGCCAATGGAGATGCATTTTTGAATAATGTGGGTTCTATAGACCTATTCATGAACCTTATTGGTCCCTTTTCTTCATCTTAATTCTCCTTAATTGATGTCACATGATCTGTAGGTGTCCTTCCCATTATGCCTGATGAAGTAGGTACCAATTGTCTGACACAGTCATCTTCTGATAGTAATATATTTTTGGTATCTGATCCATTCCCCTTGAGATTTGGATATGATGTGCACGTGTCATCATAGATCTATGTTCTAAATTGCAAGCCAGAATGTGCCCCTGCGGAGGAATGCAAAGGATTTCTCAAAAGTGTTCCTGCTCCAATATAATGAGCCTAGATTGGTGACCTCTTGATGGTGATATCGTCTCAATAAATGATCCCTTTTCCATGAGCTCTAGATATGGTGTGCAGGTGTCATTGCAAATTCTATGTTCCAAACTACAAGCTAAGAGGGTGTTCTATGATGAAATGTGGTAGGATTCCTAGATTTCATCCTTCAGTTGATTTACCAGAGAAGGGGACATGACAAGTCCTCCCCTCTCAATATTGCCTATCCTGAAGCAATGAACATCAAGATGTTCTAAAATTTTAGATCCCTCCCAAGTAGCATCTTCAAGGGGCAAATTATTCCATCATACAAGATACTTAATTATGCTCATGTTTCTCAAAGTTTTGACTCTCATATCAATCACAACTTTCAAATTGAGAATGAGCTTCCCTTCATCATATAGTGGGGGTAACTCCCCCGAAGGAGTGGTATGCAAGATCCAAGAACCTTCTTTCGACATGAGACATGGAAAAAATTATGAATTTTATTGTTTTTGGGAGCTCCACCTCATATGCAACTTCTCCAACCTTCTTGGTTATCTTATATGGCACGCATAACTTAGGCTTGAGATTTTCTAATCCTCTTCTCCTAAAAAAAAGTATGTCTAGATGGATTAAATCTTAGAAATAATGTATCTCCCACCTCAAATGATCTCTCTCTACACTTTTTATCATCATACATTATTTTTTGATTTTGAGCCACTTGTAGGTGGTCCTTGAGTGATCTCAATATGTCCTAACTTTGATTCACTTGATCACTTGTTGTCAAAACTCTATTTTTTGTGAGGGTCAATTTTACAAAAGTTAAGGCATCATATCCGTAGAGTACCTTGAATGGAGGCATGTCGATAGAAATGTGGTGAGTTGTGTTGTAGAATGATTATTCTAGATGAAGCCACTTGATCTAGGCAGATTGCTGACTGGTGACATAATTCCTCAAATATCCTTCCAACCATTTATTTACTATCTCAGTCTTCCCATTAGTTAGTGGATGATAGATCATGTTAGGATTGATATTGGAGCCTATCAAATGGAACAATTCCTTCTATAAAGTACTAAGAAACCAACTATCTCTATCACAGACAATGTTTTTGGGCAACACATGCAATAAAAGATATCCTTGAAGAATAAATCTGCAACTTGCTGAGCCTTGTACTCAGTAGAGATAGAAAAGAAGTGAGCATATTTTTTCAACCTACCAATAATAACATAAATTAAATCCTTCCCTTGATCTTTGGGAAATTTGGTGATGAATTCCATAGAGATACTTTCCCATCTATGTTCTAGAATGGGGAGTGGTTGTAGAAATCTAGCAAAAAAATATTTCTCTCCTTTGTTCCTCAAACATGAGGTGCACTCCCTTATGTGGGATAGAACATCCTCTTTAAGTCCCTTCCAATAAAAACTTTCTCTGATCTATCAGTAAGTCTTGTAGATTCCAGTATGTCCTGCCATTAGTGCATCATGAAAGGCTTCTAGTATCTTATCTTTCATCTTGGATCTAGGAAGTAGAAAAATGCTATTCTTGAATAGAATCAAATCTTTTGACACCACATACTTGGTCATCCTTTTCCACACCTTCCACAATTTTGGTAGAAAAAGGATCCTTGGCATATTCCTCCATGATTAAATCCTTCTAGTTTGATGATGTGATGGACACATGACATAGAGTAGGTCTCCTAGAAAGTGCATTTGCCATAATATTATTTTTTCCTTTGACATATTCAATATCAAAATTGTATGCTTGAAGTTTACTTACCCATTTTTTCTTCCTATCATTCAAATTTTCTTGGTTCAGGAAGAATTTTAGGCTGTTGTGATCTAATTTGACCAAAAATCTTCTGACACCAGGTATTGTTAGAAATTATCTAAGGAATGCATTATGGATAACATATATTTCAATATATGTAATATCCTCTTTCATTGTCTCTCAAATTCCTAATTTAAAATGTTATGGGGTGTCCTTTTTGAGAGAGAACAACTCCAATTCCTTCACTAGAAGCATCACATTCTACAAGTGAAAGTGAGAAATCAAGAATTGCAAGAACCAAACAAGAACTCATTATAGGTCTTTTAGCTTCTTAAAGGTCCTATATTCTTCCTATATCCATTTAAAGACTCCTAATTTAGTTATATTGGTGAGAGGCACCACATACTGAGAAAATCCTCTAAAAAACCTCCGATAATAGCTGCATAATCCAAAGAAACCTCTTGGTTGAGACAAGTTTGTAGGAGGCGGCCAATCTAGAATAGCTTGGATCTTCTATTGATCGACCTAGAATCCTTTATCACTTATTACATGTCCCAAATAAAATATCTCTATTGACCCAAATTCACATTTGGACATCTTTGCAAAGAGAGGTTGTTGTTCTAGAATTCCCAAGACTATATACAAATTCTTCAATTATTCTCCCCATTTTTTTCTATAGATCAGAATGTCATCAAAGATAACCAACATAAACTTCCTCAAGTTCTTACCAAAAACATGATTCATGCATGATTGGAAAGTTTTCAGAGCATTAGTGAGACCAAAGGGAATAACCAATAGCTCAAAATGCTCATAGTCACACCAAAAAGTAGTCTTTTGTACATATTCTTCCCTCATGTGGATCTGGTGGTATTCAAACCTTAAATAAATCTTTGAAAAGTACACCACACCATTTAGCTCATCAATTAGCTCATCTATCCATGGTATGGGGTACCGGTTCGTAATGGTTTTCTTGTTAAATGCTCGGTAATCTATGTCATCCGCAAAGTGCCATCCTTCTTCTTTGCCAACACCACAGAAGATGTGAAAGGACTAGAGCTTGGTTTGATGTAGCCCATATCCTAAAAATCCTTTATTGATTTCTCTATCTCCTCCTTATACATCTGAGGATGGTGGTAAGAAGTGGTCATAACTTTCTTTGATCTTGGTTCTAGTTCTATGATATGATGGAAACCTCTATTTGGTGGAAATTCAGGAGGCATATCATTGAAAACCAAAATATTTTATACATCAATATGAACTTGACCATTCTTTCCTTCAGAAGAGTCTTTTGAAATCACCAAACAACTAGCAATCCAAGCAACTTGGATCTTCCAAAAAATCCTTTCCATTCTCCTAGTTGATACTAATTGTGAACCTTCATTAGCCATTCCCTTTAGAACCACATCCTTTTCATTGGCTTTGAACTTGAGCTCCACCATTTGGTAGTTTTTAGTATACTCACCCAATGAATGTAGCCATTGCACACCCAAAATTGCATCATTTTCACCCAAACCAATAACATAGAAGTCATCACAAACATTATGATCTTCAAATGTTATATCCAACTTCCAAAATTTCTCCTTGTAGGGACTCATACACCATAGTGATAGTGAAGCCTTCAATATTTTTTCATTTATCCTTCTCTTCACAAGTGCTTCATCAATGAAGTTATGGGTAGCTCCTCCATCAATCAAAACACTCACTCTTTGTCACCAAGGACTCCTTGGACCTTGAAAGGGTGGTATCTATGTGCTCTAGATAGAGATGTTAGTGTACCACCATTATCTTTTCCCTTATCTTCCTCCCTCAGAAGGGTGTCTTCTAGATCATGAAATTCTTCAGACCCATGATTTTGATTCTTTATTTGAAAGGACTTTTGTATAGTAAACTTGCTCCTTACCTAGACATTTGTGTCCCAAAACCCATGGCTCTCTACAAGAGAAACAAAGTTTCTTCCTCCAGAGCTCATTTCTAACCTCTTAGTGAGTACCGGTGGTGCACTCTTTTGTACCAATGTATGAAAACGTTTCTTCTAAAAACCATATTTTTTCTCCCATGGATTAGTAACTTTGGGTTGATGTGCCAAATTTTTCTTGGGAATGGAGGGTTCAAGTTGTATACTCCTTCTAATAGCCTCCTGCGAAGTTGATGGTGCAAAAGCTTTGACAAACCCTTGTAAGGGTCTCTCAAATCCTTCAAGGAAAAGATAGATGATTCTCTTTTTTGATATGTCAAGAACCATAATCAAATATTTTGTAATTTTTATACATACTCATTGATTGTGGCTTTTTGTTTGATTTTGGAAAGATCCTTGAAGCATTCTTCCTCATCTCTAAGCTCAAACCTTTCAAGAACATTTTGACTGAAATATTCAAAAGTACCTACATGATCAAGGCCTTGTGTAATTATGCCATGATACCACAATTCCTAACCATTCCCCTCGATATGTAGGATGGAAAGTTGAATAGCATCTTTTTCCTTCATTAGATTGAGTGTGAAATAGATTTACAATTTTTACAACCAAGCCCTAGCTAAGATTATTTCACTTCCATCAAAAGTAGGGTCCAAAAGTTTATGGATTTTTCTCTTGAGCTCCCTTCCATTCTTCTCTTTTTCTCTCCTCCTTTGGTCCTTTTCATGAATCTCTATAAATTTCTCATATGGAACAGGTGCTTTGAATGCATCAGATTGTTTGACATAATCTTCATACCATTTTGCAGCCACTAGAATTAGGGACCTCTCAATTGAGATAGTAGGGGTAGCTTCTTCTTCTTCTTAATTATTAGGTAGGAAAATGGCTTGAGTTGTCTTTGAATTGTGCACTCATTTCTTCTACCTATAGGTGCTTCCTTTTTCTCTATTATCTTTTGCACAGTTCTTATTTTTTTGTAACCACATTTTTTCCACGATCATTGCCAATTTTCTATAGTTGCAAAGAATTTATCTTTCTCATCATCTTTTTAACTTTCCCCTCCCTCATCAGATGTGATTTTCTCTTCTAAATCCAGACTTTCCACAAGGGACTTCTTTTTCTCTTGCCTTAGGTATTTGATCGCTCTATCAATTGGAATCATTAATCATTATAAAAACCCTACATAATGGAAGAATCATGCTCTGATAACACTATAATGTCCCTTGAATATTGTATCATAAAACATAACATGCAAATAGATCCAATGAATAACACCAAATTTTGCAAACATAAACAATCTAGATACTTTGTTATATTGATGTGATTCAAAATTACATCCACATATATGATATGACAATTATAACTTACAAATATTGATCTTGGGATGCTAAAAATGATATTACAGATCAATAAAAACACTAATGACTTCCTTACAGATTCCTTGAAGCACATATGCAATCCCTAAATGGGAATTCCCTTAAGAACCAAAGGGGTTTCATCCTTTGATCCTAGTGATTGTTGGGTTTTCATCCAAATATCACAACTCCTATGAGTTTTTATCCACATAAGCAATCAAAGCATACATGTCTAGAAAATATTATCATAATCCATGCCCTCTACAAGAATTTTCTTCCTATACTTATATTCTATCATTCTCCCAAAAAAGGAGTAGGTCGACTTGAGCCAAATCGGTGCCAAAGCCCAAAATTTACAACACTACATGTTACACTAGTTCGACCCTAAGGTGAATGGAGATGCCTTTCTGAATAACTTGTGGTTTTGTAGACCTATTCATGAGACTTCATGGTCCCTTATTTTTTTCCCTGATTCTCCTTAATTGATGTTGCATGATCCAGAGGTGTCCTACCCATTATTCCTACTAAATTAGGTACTAATTTTTTGACACAATCATCTTCTGATCTAGCAATATATTTTTGGCACCTAATATATTCCCATTGAGATTTGGATATGATGTGCAAGTGTCATCGTAGATGCTATGTTCCAAACCACAAGTTAGAATGTGCTCCTGTGGAGGAATGTAGATGATTTCTCGAAAGAGATCCTACTCTGGTATAGTGAGCCTAGACTAGTGACCTCCTGATGTCGATATATTTTCAGTATATGATACCTTTTCCATGAGCTCTAGATATGGTGTGCATGTGTAATCATAAATTCTATTTTCCAAACCACAAGCTGGGAGGGGGTTTTGTAATGAAATGCGGTAGGATTCTTAGATTTTGTCCTACAATTGATTTCACAAAAAAAGAGACATGAGACTTGGTTTATGAATTTATTTTTATTTATATATGAATAGAGAGAAGCCAAATCATGTGTGTTTAAAGTGTTACTTGTGTTTTGACTAGTAATTTAGGCTCTAGAGCCTATAAGACCATGTGTATTGGTTTATGGATCACTTTATGTAGTGTGTAAATGGGTCAATTTGATAAATATTTATGAATCTTTCTGGTATTTTGATTATGTATACTTGGCTATAAGATGAACTCACATGTCAAAATTGAGTTTGATGGAGTTATGATTATTTTACTATCACTAGTACCATGTAGGTGATGAATGCCATGTCTTATTCATCATATCTTTAGGATTGGTCAAATTTCACTAGTAGCATTGAGGTAAAAATTCTAGGAGCTATCGATGCTATAGTTCAAGATTGATTTAGCTAATTGTCACTAGTGCCATATAGGTGATATATTCTAAGAGATAATATTTGTATCTTAGGTTTTAAGTAGATATTTCCAATAGCATCGAGGTGACATATGCTAGGAGTTACCTTTGGTATGATATGGGTTTAACCAAATTTCACCATTACCATGTAGGTGGTAGATTCCAAGAGATACACCATAGTGGGTTGGATCAAATTTTTCTAATGACATGGAAGTGATTGATGTTAGGATCTATCATTTGAAAAAGTTCAATAAGTTGTGGAACTCTTATTAATGGCCTTATGGTATGTGAGTTGTTATGCTTACACTTTAGTCAATGATGACTACAAGTAATGGGGGATTCTTGCTAATTAATCATGGAAATTTTATTAATGGCCTTATGTGACATGTGTTTTTACACTTACACCTTAGTTAACTATGATTGTAAGTAGTAGGGGATGATTTCTCATCATCACATTTGGTAGAGAACTACCAAAAAGGATGGGATCCACGACATAGTATAGAATGTATTGACATTCATTTTTTTGGCTAGGATGCACCTAAAAAAAGGTAAGTGTTAGTAAACTATGAAATGGGAAGATGCATGTAATTGGTGCATCCAATTCATGTTGCTAGTGCGTCACTATGTGTGTGTGAGTGAACCACTATGTAATAAAGTAAAAATATCCCTATATGTTGTACAAATTTATATTTGTATGCCCTTGAAATGATGACAAGTAATATAGAATTAGTGCTTGTCATCATAGATGGTGATACATTGGAAAAAATATGGGACCTATGATGTGGTATGGGATGCATCAACATTCCTCTTTCTGACTAGGATGTACTTAAGTGTTTATGTGTTAATAACCTAGATAAAGAGGATTGCTTTTGCAATAGGTTCAAACCCCTTCCCCTTTTCTAGTTAATCACTATAGGGACATGTGATGTTAAATTATTCACATTGTGTATGTGTTGGGTGCATGAGCTAGTCACACCATGTATATGTGATGCATGCACAAGTTATCACACTATATATGTGATGTAGCTGTGAATTATTCATAATGTGTATACATGATGCATGTGTAATATAGTCATTTTGTGTACCTATGAGGTGTATAAGAGTTTATTCACATCATGTATATCTGACAGAAGTGGTAGTTATCCATGTGTATAGATGGTGTATTCTTGATCCAATCACTATGTGAATGTGTGATGTTTGTATGAGTTAGTCCCTACATTATTTTGTGTGTGTTCATACACTAATGTTGGAATGAAACCAACACATGATTTGAATGTGTTTGTTATAATTTTTTTGTAATTAGATTGAATGAAAAACATAGATCAATGGATAGTTGTGATTTAAATAAGAGGTCAAAGATCTCATCTTAGATGTGATGATGGTATTTCTCTATCACCGGTGTTTGAAATATGGAGCCTTCAAGTCCTAGGAAGGGATAATTATGTAGGACCATTGTGAATAAACCTCCAGGTTTAGCTTTGGGTCTAGGGATAACTAAGGTGTTAGAAACTTACCACATTCTAGTGTGAGTATATGATTTATGGCATAGATTTTTTGTCATAACTATGGTTGGAAAAGTTATGAAATTGGAATTTATAATTTAGTTGGAATACGCTCGTTGATTATGTCATACTTACTATGTATGGGAAAAATGACTTAATAGTAACCAAGGGGTGGTTATAATTAGGTGTCAAGATGGGCAGTGGTGATATGAGATGAGCATATGTGATATTTTTGTGTCTATAATATTATTTCCTATTTGCGTTGAATATCATCCTCTACTATATGAGCATTGCTCGGATGAAAAATGTATGAATTCAACCTTTCAAGAGTAATACTTAATAGTATTATTCAATAACATGATCATGGTCTCTAATTGGAGTTAGACCCTTTGGTTGTTGAAAAAATTGATAGTATTGAATGAGATCTTTAAGGTTTATTTGGTGGATGTTGAGTGTTTACATCTTGTTCTTGTAAAAAATGGAGTTTTTCTATCATGCTATAAGAACCTCCCTTATGTAATTTATTTGTCCTAATAGAGATAATATTTTGACATGATGGTGGTTGTATCCTTATAAGTGTATACTTTTATCTAGTATTAAAATTGATGAATTAATATTATAAATTGGACTCTATCCTCAATTGTTTAAGCTATTGCACTACGAAAACTATATATGTTCCTCTAATTAGGATAATAACATTTTTGAATATAGTTTAAAATCTCCCATTGAGATTTATATATGGTGGAATTTACCACCACAAGAGAGTTTCCTATCAACTATGATGAGTTAAAAATTAGATATTACATACACAAAATAATTGAGCTCATTAGCCAATCATCTATTAATAAATTTGTGTGCTACTAGTATCAAGCAACATAATTATAAAATTTATCTTTTATTTAACAAAAAAAAGCTGCATTTTTTTGGTGTTCTTGTTCCATTCAATGAATTTAAGGAGATAGTAGACCCTTCTTCCTCCTTTGAATTTGCAAGTTCAATTTCCACATTTGGTTCTTATATATGTAATTCTCCCACTTATTCAACCTCATTCTCCATAATAATTAGTATTTTCTCATTATTAGAAAACATATGACCTTTAGACCATTTTCTATCACAATGCCAACATAAACCTTTATCTTTTTTCTTTGCTTCTTCTTAAGTAGAGAGCTTAGTAATATATGTATGGTTGAATAATTTGACACCATTTTTGCTAACAAGATTAGTCATATTTCTATATTTCCATCCTATGTTTTGACCTTGTGTGGAAATTTTAGTGGAAGAGTTTTGTTGCTCAATATATAACACTTTTTGCATAAATATTCCTAATTATGCAAGGTTCCAACAAATAATCATACTTAATTGTTCATTAAGTCCATGTAAAATCTGCCGCTTGATCATTACAATTTTTATTTATTTATTTTTTGTTCATGACAACTACTAACTTAATCAACCAAACATTTATTTCCTAGCTTAGAAATGTTGAGTTCAAAATTTATTCATTCACCATAGTGACAGAAACTCCACATCACCAGTTATATGCTTATACCCAAAAGTGTTAAGCTCCTATAGTTAGGGTCATCCCTAGACCTAGACCTAAACCTCGAGGGTTCATGATGATCTTGTCTACGTATCTCCTCATGGGAAATCAAAGGCTTCATAGTTCACACACCAATTTTAGAGGGAGTTCATTCTCTCCTCTTGTATGAGATATTTAATATCACCTTTTAATCATGACCATAAAATAAGCATAAGTTATTAAAGTAGTTTAATTATAAGAGGATGATAACTATTTTCTATCAATGTTATTCCCATACCAAACATTACCAATTCTTAGTGTACAAACATACACAAATACACACGTTTCATATCATACCATAATCCTAAGATCACATACATCGATTGTCTCGAGCATACATCACATATACACAAGGTGACTAGCTCGTTAACATCACAAGTACAGCATTGACTAGTTACTATGCACATCATAAGTACAATAGTGATTGGATCATATGCACACCAAAAGTACATTAGTTATTGGATCATATGTACATCACAGTACAATAATGTCTAGCTCATATGCTCATCACATATAGCACAATGACTAGGTCAAACATACATTAAAAATACACAATGACTAGCTCTAGCATACATCACAAATGCACAATGAATAGATCCAATAAACATCAAAAATACATAATGAATAGCTCCAACATACATCACAAATACACAGTGAATAGATCCAACATACATCACATATACATAGTGACTAGCTCAAACATACATCACAAATACATAGTGACTAGCTCCAACACACATCACATATACATAGTGACTAGCTCCAACATACATCACATACACATAATGACTAGCTAACACATCCATAATGGCTAACTAAAACCAACCCTTAGTGCATCCCATTTAGAAAATGAATGTCAGTGCATTGTGCACTACACCATGGGTCCACCCTTTTCTCTAGTCTTCTACACCATCAGACAACTGGGATGAGGATTCGATATATCCCATATTATCATGGGTTTTCCCTTAACCCAATAAGGCCATGTATACCATCTGACTACTGAGAAGGGGATTTAATGCATCCCATACTACACCAAGGGTCCATCCTCCATCCCAAATCTTTCCACAAGTAGTGAACCTATCCAACCTATTGGATCCCAACTTCAATCACCTATAGGCCACCGAAAACAAGTCTATCCACCCATGAAGAAGTAGCTTTTGAAAAATACCACCTTGTGACCTTAGTGATATTATCAACTATCTTCTTCACAACCTAGGTAACACTTGGCATTGATCACCCCTATGCTATAGTTGACTGCCAATGAACCCTCTTGATACAACAATTAGTTCTGATTACCATTATTCACATGGAAGGGTAACTACATGTGCAACCGTTATCGTATCAAATCCTGAATAGCCCATAGCAATCCACCTCCATGAACCAAGTGAATATTGAATAATACAAAAGATTCAATAATAGCTCTAAGAATTCACCATTGGCATGGTCTAATGACAAACTGCTAATTATTATTGTATCATAACTAGGGTAGCCGCTAGCAATCCACCTCCGTGAGCTAGGTGAATACCAACTAATCTATAGTAGTAGCCCAAATATCAATCATTGGCATGGTCTAATGACTTATTGCCACTACTCAAATACTTTGGAGGTTCACACTTAAGTGGGTCATACATAACATGATTCATAGTACTAGTCAAGTGACCTAGAAAATTATATCTCAATCAATAGATCTAGGAGCCTATACATAGAGTCCTCTAGGTATGGAGTTGAACTTCAAAAACACATAATAGTTACATGGAACCAACACAAGATGTAATTTACCCAACCTGTACATATAATCAAATATTAACTATAAAGTAGACAAATCCCTTACTTCATTCAACCTGCTATTCAAAAGCACATCATGTATTAAATACAAGTGATTAGATTTCCTTAACTTGTTCATACCCATTTTATCCTCAAAATGAAGCTTACAGAGGAGGGAATGTCAAACAAGATAGGAATAGCCCCATACCTTAGAGTTATCCCCCCTAAACCCTCCCCCTAAGGACTGTAGGTCACATGGAAATCCTTTGCCCAAGGACTACCTACGTACCTACTTCCAAACAAGATCAAAGTCACACATAGTTATCCTTATATGGTCTCTCTCAATGATCATATACCTAGGTTCCCGTACCTGAGATTTTACAACCAATCAAATACAATTAATCAAAGGGGTGAAGTAGAATAAATATTATAGAAAGAAAACCTTACAAAGGTTTAAGAACAATCAATGTAACAATTCACTATTTTCCATTGCCTAATCATAAACATACCATAAATTTCCAACTTTATAGACTAATAAAAAACCCCAATTTCTTGGGTTACTATTTCATACCCAATAGGGTTCCTTTGACTAATTCTCAATGATTAATAATGATTAATGATATACATGGAAAGCCAGACCTATTTTCCAATTTAGCAAATCTATTCCATGACACTTTCATCCAAAGGTTTTGAGGTCCAAATAAATCCTCGTCACTATTATCGTTCCTAATTCAATGCGAACATCCCAAAATATCTTGTAAGTCATCTCCATGGAATAAATGTCAAGTTTATTTCTTAGTAGGATTTTTTTTTTGCATAAACCATACTTATCACTAGGTCGAGACATTATTCCATAGTGGATACATAAACATGAAGTTACATTATTGTAATAATAATTACCATGTCCAAAACTTATATTCTAATGCAAAACCATGTAGCTTTTATTTGGCTATCTCACAAGAATAAATAGTACCCTTAGGTGAACATTATAGGGTTGGAGTCCCTTATTACTCTAATTAAGCATACCTAGGTATGAGGTTGTTAGTTAATCTTGATTCCATCTTAGAATAGGACATTAATAAAGTATATGCATCCCTATAAAGTAGTCATCAAATATCATTATCATGCTTCAATAATGCAAGTAGCCTTGACACAAGTCCAAGTGAGGTCCTCCAACCATGCCCTTTGCAATATAGTTCTATTATTTATCAAGTATCATAATCCTATAATACCTCCTCCTAGACCTAAAAATACATAATTAAACCTTTCTCTAACCATGATCAATGTTGGAGTCATAAATGTGCAACATTATATCCTTTATATCATCATATGAATATGTATACTCAATATTATTATTAATAATATTATTAACCCTTTGATTTCATTTACCTTGCAGTGTGACTTCATATTCATACAATAGCTTAGTTTATAGGTTGGATAATATTTTCCCTCTCTGATTTTACTAAACTTATTGGTCAATAATAAGTGATTTGAATATAACAACAATATGTTTGCAATCAACTCCTTTCATTGTAGTTAACAAATCCTTATCATAGTGCATTAGATTTTCCTTTCACACTTGTAAGTTTATGCATAATTCCAAACTAAATCTTAAATTTTATCTTGACATCGCTGTCAAACACAATCTAAAGGATATTTTCCAATAGGAATGTTGCAACAAAATCAATGACAATAATGTCCCATTCAAACCATTTTGATTTTTAAGATGTAAGTTTATTAATCTCGACTAGTAATGGATCCAAAATGTAATAGGTTGATTGTGCCCTCATCCCAAGCCCTATTTTAGGTCCTTGGTTTTTGTTATCATACATATCATGTACTTATCATATGCTAGTTTCCAATTCTTTCAAGTGGTTTAGACCACATCAATAATAATATACAACTAGGTGTATGGACTTTATTTATGATCAAAATAAAACATGGGTCTAATTAAACCTCAATAAGGTAGTTAAGCCACACTTCCCTTTTACTAAGTTGATAGGATTTCAACTTCTAAAGTTTGAGCTATTTGCATGTTACCAAATCATAACTTATCTATGTCCATACAATTAACAATAGTATTCACCCACCCATATTCATAACCTAAAAAGGGTATCGACTAGATCACACAAACATAAACATTAACTTAACATCTAGTTTAATAACATCTATTGATTAATTATAAATATTACTCATTGTTTAAGTATTTAAAATAATTTTAATCAATGATAAACCTCATAAACCAAATCTCCACATCAACAAACTTGAAACTTTTATCCATCTATTCATTATGGATTAAACCCGGCTTCATATTTAATTTAGGAGAGTTTATCAATAACCAAGCTTTTGAATCCTATTGGTCACATGCCATGTAAACTGTTTGTCAATGGTTTAATTATTTCTATTGAGGAATTGATTAAGTTTGAAAGGAAGAGGAAAATGATGGATAAATGATAATAAAACAATGTTTTTGAGCCAAAGAGAAGCATTTAAATAGTATTTCACTACACTTTGGAATCTCTCAACAATGACAAAACATAAAAAATGCACTTACATGATCAATCTGGCATGTTGCAGTATATAAAGAGGACCAAAATTGAGAGTGTTGTAGTTGAATAGGCTTATCTATTCCTAATCCAAGCTTATTCCAATAAAATAATAGCTTTGTAAACATCCTTCCCCCATTTGAAAGATCGAGGTCCTAGGTTCAAGATAACTCATGCTTGAATTTTGTTACATTGTTTCCCTTGAAAACAAGAATGTGAACTAGTTTGCGACATCTCTTCTAAACCTCCACTTGAACAAAGAGTTGGAGGGATTAGATAGAAAGATTAATAAGCTCTTGTGATATGTCATAGCCCATATGCCTTCAACGGTCAAAACTAAATGCTCACTCTAATCTTTGAAGTAATAAAGCACAACATGGTTGTCACAAACATGAGAAACAAATTACTCCTCATCCTCTTCTTCTCCTCACATGTTCCCTCTTTTCGCTTATTTGCAACCCCTGCATTTTCTTTCTTAAAACAAATACTAGTGTGTGATCTTCTATGCTAGTGGGACTACTATTGCTCTCATTTTAATGGTTTTCTTGCCTTCAGATTGTTCCAAAACCATGTCAACCCCATTCACCTTTGTTAACGCCTTCCCCTCTACCTTTATCTTGCCTTACACTCTATTTTTCTTCTCTCCTTTGTGATTTTAGTGCCTTCTCTTTGACATTTTTTTCTCCCTTCCTCACATTTCTGCTCAAAACACCTCTTTAATGAGGTAGTGGATGAAAGATTGGGGTCTTTGCATGCCAAACTAACCCTCATCATGCAATTTTTGGATGGCTCTAAGGGGGAGGATTCCATACCCTAGTAAATTCACACCATTCCCTCCTAAATTACGCCCTTGAATGTGTGTTTATTAAAGTTGTGGGAGGGCGATTAAATGATTGACTTGCATGCCATTTCTCACTTCGTGCAATCTTCATTTCTACAAGAAGGGACACCATGTCTTATTAATGGCATGGATGTCCTTCTCTTGACTCACACTATAAGACCCCTCCGTTTTGGCTCTTTTGATCAAATAGTGTTTTGTTTGGTTATGTCTTGTTTTCTGTTAGTACCTTGTTTATGGTACTTAGTTACTGTTAATCTCTATCTTTATCATGATTTGGTGTGATATTTTGTTGTGATGGTATTTGATCCTGATGTTATCATTATGTCATGCTTTGGATTAGCATAGTGGTTAATTGAATTAATGATGTTTATGCTTTTGATTACATTAATGATGTTAGATTTGTCAGTTAGTGATACTGTATTGGTGAAGGGGACGGATTGCATCACTCACTTGTGAGCGCCCTGTGATTCCAAGATTTCCTCTTCACAGTGTGTATTTTATGTTGTTCATATTATATGTTGTGGTTTACTTGAATTGCAAGTTGACAGGTATAGGACATTGACTCCACCTGGTTTCACAGGTGAGAGCGTGTTCAATAACCAACGGTATTCGATTGGGAGATAGTAGCTAGGTTTTCCATGCCAAGTTGTCACCCTAGTCCTAGTATGTCGTCATGTGTTGTCAAGTTGTGTTGCTTTGATTATTGTGCCATCTCTTCGTTATTTAATTGCGAGTTAGAAAAGGGGTGATTTAAATGGCTTAAGGTATTTAAGTTGTTGAGTAATGAAATCTGGAATTATGTTGAAATATAATTTATTTATTATTAATTTAATTTAATTAATAAATAATTTAATCGTTGATTAAATATATTTATTAATTAATTAAATTAGTTATGTTGAAATGAAGTTAATTATGCATTTTGGAAATTATAGATTTTATTGAATTGAAATTAAGTTGAAAATTTTGAAAAAGGTTTAAATTTCATTTTTGAAAATTAGAAAATGCAAAAATTGGAAAATAGAGATATTTGGAGATATTTTCAAAAATTGACTTTGGGGGTTGAATAGATATTCTCATTTTTTTTCTATTTTTTTAGAGGAGGAAAATTGGAAAAATGAAGAGAGGAGAAAACCCTCTCATGGTAAAAATTTGAATTATTGATTGGGAATGCAATCGGAAAGGGAATTTGATGGGGTCAGATTCCTTGGAATAGGATTTTGAAGGGGATTGTGCTTGTTGAATTTTGTGAGTCCTCGTTTGGTATGCTTGACAAACTTTGTATTTCAAAATTTGAAGGGCATTGAGGTATTTTCCTTGTTTTAAATTTACTTGAGCATCTTTCTTCAAATTTATTTGTAGAAGAATACTTGGGGATTGTAGTATCCTCCCATATCCATTTGTTTTACAATTTTATTTGTAAATATAGTTTTTTTAATTTAAATTTTGATATTTTTCAAATATATGGGGTTACCATGCCCAATTTTTTGGGAATTGGGTGAAATGTGAATTTTATGTGAAAAGTGTGTTATTGGGCATATTTAGAGCCAAAGGGTATTTTTAGAAAATTGAAATTGAAACTTTAAAATTTGAAGTTTTTCATCAATGGAGTTTTTGGGAATTTATGGTTTTCCAATGTAAAATAAAATTAGAAAAATTGAAATTGTGCATGTTTTATGATGAATTTTAATGCGGGGATAGAATTATCCCTATTAATTTTCGAGTTAGAACCAAGTATTGCTAGAATTTTTGGTTTTTGAAATTTAAAATTTGAAGAAATTTCAAGCTATTTTAATGGTGTTTTGAAGAAATTTTTGGTTATTGGCCATTTAAAAAGTTGGAAAATTTTGAAAGTTTTAAGTGAATTATGATGTCTTGGAATGTGTGAGTGAAGGTGTACCTTGTGAAATTTTGAAAGAAAATATTTTATATTTTATATATTATAATTTATAAAATTAAATATTTAAAAATAATATTTAATATTATATTTTATAATATTAAATATTAAAATATTAATCAAATGTTTAGTTATGAAGATTATATTGTTTTATTCATATGGTTTTAAATTGTTAATTTTAATGTATGGATTTAATGATGGAATTTATACATACGTTAAAATATTGATTTAAGTATAATTGAGAATATTCAAATATTGTGTTCTTAGTCAAATTATTAGATTTATTCTGAAGTAATATTATTTGAAAGGACAAATTTGGAATTTAATATAAATGTGTTTAAAGGCAATAAATTATTGATTGTTATGAAAGGAAATGGATTTAATATATCCAAATTAGTTTAATTCCTCGCAACTTGCCTTCGTGATTATTTCTTCTGAGTTCATGTTTTGGGGAAATGGGTTAAGTGTATTTAACCTGTAAGTCTTCCAGAGGACCCTAGAGGTTGGGGGTTGTCATCTTGTGATGTCGATTGTTTGTTAATTCCCTTGGGTAGTGCATGAACTTATGTCAATGCTATACCTAGTTTCTACGAACAGGAATGTTTTGTGCCTCCTAAGAAAGGAGTGGATTTTGTAATGTGTGCCTCCTTGTCAGGAGTGGTTTTGTTATTGTTGTTACCTCCAGCATTGGAGATGGATTTATCTTATGTCACCTCCTGAGAAAGGAGTGGACGTGTTATCTTGTATGTTGCACTTTGTACCCTTGGTGTTTGGATGGTATGTGTGTTGTCAAGTAGAAGAGTGGCTTCCGTAGGGGCCAGAGCCCAAAGAGGTATCCAGGATAACCTTCGAAAGTGGTTTAATCAAGTGATAACTAAAACAATACTTAGAAGATTATGACTAACTTCTCACTAATCAAGATATTAATGCCTCACTCATGGACCCAAGTGCTCGGTTAGGCTTGGGATGGGTGGGAAGGCCTGGAATGACAAGGTCATCTATCTTGTCTGTACGAAAGGTATTTGATTCCGCATTAGTGAGTATGAGGGCCGGGATTCGATAAAGGTCACCAAGATAACCTTTTCTTGTGGGGGTCGGAGCCTAGGAAGAATCACTATGGGTAACTCATGACGAGCTGTGTGATGACACTCTATTTAGGACAACTGTTGGTTTTGTTTTTGGGTTAGTATGTATGAGGGTTGGGGATTGGATTGGGCCACCATCCGATGATCCATCGTGGGTAACTCATGATGTGATGTTTGATGGCACTTTGTGTGACCATAGTTGGTATTCGATCTTGTGGGTATGGTTTCCTTGACATACCTGATGTGACCATAATTGGTATTCGATTATTATGTGTATGGTTCTCTTAACATACTTGTTCTGCTTTATTTTTGGAAGTAATGTGACCATGTAGAGTTTTCCTTATGTGTTACTTGTGATGCTCTTGAGTTTTACTTTTGGTGTACTTATGTTGTACGTATGTGGTACTTGGGTTGTACTTGTGATGTGCTTGTGTGGTACATGTGATTGGATGTGTCAGTTTGGTTCAGTGGTGATTTAGCCTATGTCTAGACGTAGATGGTCTTGGCTAGGATTCCTTGTTACTATCTCCTAGCACAGGGGGTGGGCCTTTGGGTTCCACTTGGTTGGGTGGCGTGCACCTTAATCCGTTGAGTTCTATCTTCATGTTCTTGTGGATGAGACTTCTAGTTGGAGAGCTCGTTGGTTTTAGTATCAGTTCTTGGTTTATTTCATTTTAGTTGATCTTGCATTATTTGACCCCTCATCTGTTATCGAGGTGGAAGTTGTAATTGTAACCTTATTTATTGGACTTTCCTCATTCGGGGAATGAGTGTTGTAATTGTAATATTTAATTATGGATAAATGAGTTTGAAAGTTATCTATTATGCTCTGATGTAATTATCATGTTGGAACGTATGTGTTTCTAATTGTTAAGTATATGAATGTTATGGATTCTCTTATGTTGTTTGTGGGTTGTTATGATATTTCAGTCTCGTAACCTTAGGGGATGTTTGCATTGGGAAGCAAACTTGTATATTAATTGTACATAAACAAAACAAAAATAGCCTGTTTAAGTAGTTGTTTGCATCATCCTCTAGGCTTGTGTGGCGGGGCGTTACACACACCCCTTCCTACATATTGCACCCTCATCTATTTAATGGGGTTTGTCTCCTTCATTAATGCCTTCATTCATTTGTTGGTCGTTGGCTCCATCAACGAATTTTATTTTTTACCCCACAACATTGCCACACGAGATGGCCTTTAACAAGGATTTGACATTCCATTGATAGAGTGGTAGCCTTTGATAAGGTGTTATATTAAATGATTTTGAATCGCCAATCCCATATGCTTAACATTATATTCAACTATAAACCCTATTTGTTTTAATTTTGTTAGTTGGGTGAAATAGATTCCCTTCCATAGTTTCTCATAGTGGGCTATTAAGTTCTTAATAAATTTGTTCCAACTAATTTTTTTCCCTTGCTTGTCACTCATCATCCACTAGTACCATTGATAAAATTCAAATTATAAATGTAGTGAGGATCAACCATTGCATTATTTGTTCTATTATGAAGCTTAAAAGATTATCCCATGAGACTTATTCATGAGATCACATTTGCACCAGATACCTATTTTAGGTGGGTGCATTTTTAAAATTTAAAGAGATTTCTCCATCCCTTGATTTTGTTTGTTAAAGTTGTACCCACCAAGTGATTTTTTTAGAGCTTCAATTCAAACAATAGTTCTTGTTCAAACATATCTAAATTCTCATTTAAATATGTTTCAAATGAGTTAAATAAATTGTACAACTATTTTACATATTGATAGAATTTCTCCCTCACTTTAGGTGTGGACAATAAATAAGGTCATAAGGCTTAGTCTTTGTAGAGAAATCTTCTAATCATAAATATGACATGGCTTGTGCTATGTTTTCTTTTTGAACTCTATGTTTTTTAATTATTAAGCAAGAGAGGAAACTATCCAATGCAAGTTGTAAACATAAAATATTATAACTGAATTTGGTGTGTCCTTTGACCAAAATTTGAGCGATAAAATTATTTTTTCTTCTAATAAGCATTAAGCCTACCTAAATCTTCATGAACTTTCTCAAAAAAATAAAATTTAAAATTTAAACATTCTAAAATTTGTGCTATAGAGTAATATAATAAAGTCTTTTGACTTGAATTTGACCATTAAATTGTGGAATAAATTTTACTTCTAATAAGAAATTGTAAAGAATTGACCCTACCCAGCTTTTTACAAGCTCTCAAAAAATGTTAAAAAATTGATAAATTTTGAAATTTGTGCCCTATAGAGTAAATTAATGAAAAACAATAAAATTGCAACAACTTGCACAAAAAAGATCACAAAAAGCTAAATTTTCCCTAAAACTTCTTTGAGCACATATCATATCCAAGTTCACAATGGTTTGGAAGTTATGGTAAAAACAAAATTCATGGTGCAAATTGTAATTCTAATACCACTTTTTATGATATTTCTTGGAAATAAATATAAAATTAAGTAAACTAACATTTGACTTTAAGGAGGTGACCTCCAATAATAAAAATAAATAAAGATATGAATTCAATATCAAAACTTTGTTAGAAATATTAATGAACCCAAGTGAAGTTGGAGTCTTCAACGGATCAACCAAGAAAGATACCATCCACAAGAAAGTGTTGCAACATGAGCTTGCATAAAGATTGAGAATTGATATTGATCAATCAACATGAATGGTCTAATAAATTGATCAATTGATGATTGCAATGTAAAATCACCTTGAATATATAGGCAAGGTGTGATAAGGGATGACAACTACCCTTGATACAAACATTAAATGCTCAATTCAAATATTAAATGCATGAGATAACTATTAAATGTCTAAATGACTAAAAGTAAATAATGAGACATGGCCCTATTATAACTAACTTCTAGAAATGACACCTAGGACTAACTTAACTCCTAAGTAAACTTATCATGTGAATAGGTCCTCACTAATGACTACTTAGGAAATAACCCCATTCACACCAACAAACTCATGATCATTTGGGAGAGAATTTTATTCCTTATTTCATAGGGATGCACCCCTTCATCTTAATTAAATTATCTGAAAGTAATAACTAAAATTAATAAACAAAAATATTAACATTAAATGTGCTACAAATACTTATATATATCATAAATAATTGAAATTTTAACCCAATAACCTAAAAAATGCTTATCATTAGTACACTTAACAATAAAAGATATAGGATCATAACACAATTTAAATATAGATCACATTGTTATGATTTTCATATATCCTACACATTTAGACTGTTGTCTTAATCCCCAAACTTAGCCCATGATCTATCTCTACACCAAAACCATATAAATGGTAGACCATATTTGGGCTATGAATTACAACTGATTGATAGCCACTTTTTAGTGTAAAGCATACTAGTATAGTCCTCTATCTGGGCCTTTGTTTGTGAACCACATTTTAGGGTTTTATGTTAGCCTTCATAGTATTTTATATGTCTACCAAATGAAAATTTTGATATTAAATATATATTTGGTTAATTATATTTCGAGCACCCAGTTAGGATCATTAACTATCGATACCAAAGATTTTGGTCAATTTGAAGGGGCTTCAGTTAAAGTTTTTCTTTGGCACCAGTTTTAGGATGGTCTCTATGAATTATGCTTTGATGGATGTCCATGCCTTGCTCCAAAGCTCCAATTTTTCCAGAGACTGGAACAATACATACAAAGGTCGTGGAGACCGGCTTTACACCTACCAATCACATTTGCTTTGCTTCAATATTTTCAATGCATTTTCAATAAACCAACTTTGTGCATATCTTGAGATCATTGTAGTTCTTTGAGGCATTCTATCAAGAGCTTGGGGGATGCAGATATGCTAGATAAATATGTTTAAATGTTATTAATGTCATAATTGACTGTCATTGTTGCCTTGGGCAAATAGCTATCATAATATTACTTAGTATGCATGAATTTGGTCTTAAGTGCAGGAAATGGTAAGGATTCAAACTACAAGAGATTTTTCACAATAACTTAAAAATAATTTGAGCATTGAAGCTAAGAGAGGGAGAATCAGGTAGTGTCAAACTAGTTGTATAATTAGATTATAATTTATCATAGTTGTTGGGAAATTTATTTTAAGGGTCTTATATCTATCATTTTGTTGAAAACAAGGTGAAATTAGGCTGTGATATTTACTTCTGTATGTGAATTCAAATATGAAAAATAAGATTACCAAATCAGATTATATGTATGTGATTACACATTCATCACAATAAAAAAAATTAGCAAACAAAATATGACACCAGATTTATGTGGAGATCAAACTCTTTCAAGAAAAAACTTCACATGAGAAAAAATGCCATGTATATTATTAATCTTCACAAGAGAGATGCATCATAATACACTTCCTTGCTGATCTCTAACAACTCAGACACTTCCATACACTTGCAAATAACACAACATAAAACTACCATCTCATGGCTCTAATATATATAACTTGTGGGAGGAAAAACCACAATAGTAATCGAAACAAAAGGTGCCTAAACCACTTGCAAAAACCAATGCCCCTTTCTTGGAAAATCAAGATTCATGATCTGACATATTTAATAAAATGCACAAGACAAAAACATAGGTGCCTAATCCATAGCCTCTTCATCTTCTTCCATTTAGGGTTCTTCAGTGATTGTTTAGCTTCCAGATGGAACAACAACAAACACTTGTCTCCCTCCAAACTTGGGCGCTCCACTTAAGACCTTTCACATTCCCAATGTGGACACCTAGGGGGGAGAAATTTTTCCTCTAGTGATGTGTAACCTCCACCAACATTAAATTTTCTCTTGAAAATACAATTACAATATGCCACTATTTAATTAATTTATCTTATGTTCCCTAAGACACTTTTTAAGAAACATGGAGACATATAACTGACATAAACTTACAAGATTAATGTCACCTAACATAACACCTTCTACTTACAATTTCCAATTATTATTTTTATATATAATATAACTTTCTCTTTATTCATTTCTTCCCATACCCTAATTTGATTGGTGTTGCACCCTCATATTAATACCATACATCTCCAATTAACAATATATAATTTATAATCTTTAATTAGGGATATAATGTATGTATAGATTTATAATCCTCAATTAGCTTTGAAAAATGAAGACACCTTCTATAAATAGGAAAATAAATACCAAGAACCACTATCCAATCCCTTTCATATATCAATTTTTTCTATGCTCATAGTTTTTCAAATCAAACACCAAAAATAAAGCAAAAGAAATCTTGCTTTGCAGCGTGTGAGGCGAGGACATTTTGTTTCAAGGCACAATGAAATTTTTTTATTGACTTGTTACCTAGTTTGCTTCTTTTTTTTTAATGGATGCATTGATAGATAGATTTACCACAATTTATAAAGATTCAAAATGGTGAAGATGACATGTTTGAAGGCAAGTGCTTGACAATATAGACATGTGTCATGCTATATATTTTGCTCTATTTTTTAGATAACAAAAATAGTCATATGTTATTTTTCTATAGATGTATAGCCTCAAGATAGGTCGAGCAATCGAATATTCTAGCGATGATTTGATTTCTTTCTTTTGAACATCAGAAAGGTCTATTGCATCTTTCAAATTTTATGAATTGCTATGCATTTCTCTTTCTTTGCATAAGCTTCTTGCAACAAATGATGTTGAATGTAATGATTTGGGTGGTATTTTCTTTTATGACACAATTCTTCATAGTAGTTGTGAGTTGAATAGTTTGAATGGTAATGGGTTGTACTTCTTCCCAAACACTCTTTTTAAGTAGCAAAATTATCTTTGTAGATATTAGTGAATTGTGGTCATTATTATTTCTCAACATTTCTTGAATATAGAGGAGCTTAATTTATATGGCAAAAGACTAACTGTTTATTTTTAAATGTATTTATCTAATCTCTTATCTTTCTAATAAATTTATTATACTTGTTGATTTTTCCATTAAATACATGCAATTTGATGTAAAACATAGTTTAAACATATTTCAAGTAAAATAATTAGGTACCAAAGACACATTACAAATGGATTCTAATGGAGAACCCTCATAGGTTGGATCAATTTATTCTATCTTCTCATACGTTTGTAATTTATTGATATAAATTCCTTATCTCATGTTTATCAATAGTGTTTTGCTTTAATTCCCAACAAAAGAGAAAGTTTAAGAAAACATG
Organism: Sequoiadendron giganteum; assembly: GCA_007115665.2. Taxonomy (NCBI): domain Eukaryota; kingdom Viridiplantae; phylum Streptophyta; class Pinopsida; order Cupressales; family Cupressaceae; genus Sequoiadendron; species Sequoiadendron giganteum. The sequence continues at coordinate 357,901,915 of CM021108.1, forward strand.
GAAGCCTCCTACAACTCTATTAGAACTAGTAAATTTATAATTACCACCCTATTCCCATAAATTTATATCTCCAAATACTTCTAGTTATACCAATACAAATAACCATTTTTGATAGGAGGTAGCCCCAAACAATAATTTTGTAAAGAGAATCACAATGGAAGTCATTTCCACAAGAAAAAAAAGTGCTAAATTTGATTGCTTCAATAAAAAATGTTAAGGAATCAATGCAAGAACTTGCAATGCTTCTTCTAGCAATGTACAAACTTGTTTAAAGAGAGGAATGTAAAGGTAAAGTCCATGATTTATTCCCTAATGCTACTATTTTTTCTATTCAAGAGAAATATTTACTATTTCTATTATGAATGAACTAATTACCATTTTATATTCCTTTCATTTAGGTGGTGTTATGTGGAGTGATTGGTATTCCTCCTAATGGTGTTTTTACGCTATCTCCTATTCATATTAAAAGTCTCACATTATTGAAGTTGTTGGAGTTTGATATTTGACCCTCACAACCCATTAGATCTCGCAAAACAAGGATATGCCTTATATAAGAGATGTACAATAATATTGAAATGCAATGATATTATTCATATAATATGTGCAACCTTCAAAATCTTACAATTACATGTGAACCCCTTTATTATATAGAAAATGAGTGATATTAGAAGGTAGTTGTGGAATCTAACCACCTTGCATATATATAAGGCATGTGACCCTAATGTGTCATGTGCAAAGGACAAGTGTGATAAACTTGTCATGTGCACATGAGTTAGGTGTCTCAAAATGAGGTGACTAGATGTGTTTCAACCACATGAGTTGAGACAAAAAGTAAAAGAGGCCCTAAGTTAGGAATTAAGTATTGTGAATAGGGATTTGACTAGAAAATGTTAAAAGCTATAGTACATTTTCACATTATGTTTGGGTCTCTTAATTAATTGGACTTAATTAAGCTTCTAATTGCTTAAATTATGCATTCCTAAGCCTTATTATTCTCATTTTTTGAAATGGAAACCGACATAAAACAATTACCAACATTAAGTTAATTGCCTTGTAAATTGAGTGTCCTGGATTTAGGTTCTCCTTAAGTGTCAAGTCCCAATTTTTAATATGTTTTTGGCGGTATTTTAATGATTCAAATTCAAGTTTCAAATGTCGGCTTATAGAATCTAATTTATGGGAAATTAGATAAACACCTATAAACACATAGTTATTTTATCAAATTCAAATCTAAGCAATCTAAGACTTCAAGAGATCAATTCCTATAGAAAAAATTATTGTCAAGAGCATTGAAGAGAAAAAATTTCAGTCATATACATCAGCAATCAAGGTCATATCATCGTTTCAAAGTTCATGCATGTTTTTGGAACTAACGTTGTGATGTAGGTTTCAAGCATTCAATCATCAAATCAAGTGTCAAATCAAGCATCCAATCAAGCCATTTCATGAAAGATCAAGACCTTAGAGTAATGTGTTGGACTTTAGTCCTCTAAGGGCAACTATTGAGGGTTTGGTGAGTTGTGACATAGATTTTTTCATTCATCAACCCTTGTCATTTGTCATTATCTTTTATTATCAAGGTTTAATTACCAAACTGTGGTTTGACCAAGGCAAACCCCTATTTACCAAAAAACAAAAAAAAATTCCCTTTGTTTGTATGTGCAGATTTGTAGGTGAAGAAGGATTGAAGATTGATCAAAAGAGAAATTTTGCAAAGTTTTCCTCAAAGTTGCTAAGCCACATAAACTCATTTGTAGAATTTATTTCCGACTTTTCGACAATAGAATCTAGTGGAATTGGGAGCTTAGATCTAGGACTAGAGGACCGTGAAAGCATATTTTGGATCCCTGTATAGAGACCCATTCACCCTAGGTCAAATTTCTCCTTGCAAGACACTCAACAACCATTTTTGGAGCTAGGTACACATTAGTTTGCCCTTCTCTGATCTACCTAAAAAATTGTTGTTTCTGATAGTATTATCCTTTAAATTTACATCTCAAGCTTTGCATTTCATAATTGAGTCGATTAAGCATTTTATTTCCATCTCCCAAAAGTGCATTTCAGTCACATTTATCATTTTATTTCATAAGGGAAACAACAAATCCCTTAATAGGGTCGACTCACCTTTTGGTCGAAAGTCAATCCTACATTTGGGAGATCTCTTTTCCTAATGAAATTAATAGAAAGATAGGTGTATACATTCTCTATTTACCTATTTTATCCACAACCTATTTTTTTATGTTTCAAAAGCTAACAAGTTTGAAAATATCCATATTTACACCATCACCACCCCTTAAGTGCAACTTAAGGAGAAATGAATGCAATGATGATGGTTCCTAGCTACTAGGCCATGTTAGGAATTGAAATGAAGGGGAAAAACCCTAATTCCCTTAGTGTAAAGATATTTATGGTTTAAAGTCCCTCTTCCCAAACATTTTATTAAGAATGCAAACCAACAAGGCCAAGAGATTGATTTTCAACCTCAAAGGTGAGTCAATCAGACTTGAGTTGGTGATTCTTTAATGACAAAAAATGATTAGGAATGGTTCAAACTAATGCAACTAAATGAACTATATGACCTAGTATGCAAATTGTAGATTCCTGAAGATGTACAGACTATAACAACACTTTGCATGAAGATCTAGGAGATATATGAGGGTATGTACCTATCACCAAAAGTTGATTCAGATATGTGTAGAAGGACCAGTTCACCCTTGGGCGAATGGTTCCTTGATAGGACTTCTAAAATCACTTTTTATATTCCTCTAGTGCTAGATATGAGATGTTTATTTCTAGTTGCAAACTTGTTGGAATTACAAAAATAAATTCTGCAACTTAGTTTTTGTGTCTTGGCAAGAATCATGACAACAAATGTTGCAATGCAAAATTTATCTTCAAGATCTCTTCAATCCTTCTTCAACCTGTAATATGCACATACACACAAAATCAAAAATGTTTTGTTTTGTTTGTATGGGGGTTTTCCTTGGTCAAACCCCAGTTTGGTAATTAAACCTTGATAAAAAAGATAATGAAAGGGAAGGAAATGATGAATGAACACTTCTTGCAACTCACCACCCTTTAATGGCTTCCTTGAAGGACCGAATTCATACACATCTCTTCAAGGGAATTAGATCATTCTTGCTTTATTTTCTTGAATTATTGAATGTATGAAGATCTACAATGCATGTTAGCCTTCACAAGACAACATGAACACACATAAACTTGGACATGATGTTAGTGTCTTGATTGCTACTACAAATGACTGATAATGTTGCTCTTAAATTCTCTTGACAATAATATTTTCTCTTCAATTGATCTCATGAAGTCTTTTCATGCTAGTTAGATTTCAAATGATAAAATGACTATGTATTTATAGGTGTTTATCTAATTTCTCAAAAATTAGATTTCAAAAATTGATACTTATAATTTGAATTTGGAATGTTAAATTGCTTCCAAAAACATAATTTAAAATAGGTCCTGGTACCTAAAGGGGACCCATTTTCCCCTAGGTGAATGGGTCCTAGCCTAAATTTCTAGGACACTCATAATCCATGGCAATTAAAATATTAAATGCATTTATTTAATGTTGGTTCTCCTTTCAAAAAACGATAAAAACAAGGCTTTGGAATGCATAATTTGGAAAATTAGAAGCTTATTTAAGTCCAATAAATTAAGGGACCCAAACATAGTGTGAAATTTTAAATGTATACAATTTCCTACACTATAGGAACCCATGTACAAATTTATCATACATAAAGTAAAGGAGAAAAACTAGTGGAAAATAAAATTCCTCTCCAAAAGAGAAAAGATGCATGAAAATAATGTACATGTGAAGAAACTTAACATGAACCCCCAAGAATACTTCTAGCAAAAAAATACAATTTTGATTCTCCTCATCATAGGAAAGAAAAAGGAGAGAAGGTCTAGGCAACCCACCCAAAAGGTGAGAAGGAAATAACCCCATGTGAGGAAATTCTCCCTCCCAAAACTAAGATGAAAAGGGAAGCCATTCAACCTCACCTCAAATTAATTTTTGTAGTGTTGGTAGATTTCCAACATTGGAAGCTAAAAATGATCCATTATTGTTAAAAAAAAAATCACCCCTTAGGAAGAAATAGAACCATATATGCGCATGATATCTTCCCATTCTAGATAGGAATACGTAGGAAGAAGGGTGAATTTCTCTAGATTGTGCACATGATCCAGTGACACATTTTACCTTCAAATTTTGCTCAAAGGTCTCCAATCCACTATCAAATTGTGACAAAAGAGGAGGATGAATAAAAAATACGTCCAAAGAAGATGATGGTGATGTAACTCCATCAAAGTTCATATCAAATAGAAGATGATTTCTCTCAATTATGTCTTCCAAATTTGTAATGGGACTCTATAAACAAGGATTATATGTCTAGTAGAAATGTGCCACAATGGGGTGGATATGGAATTTAAACAATATTAGTAGCCTACTACAAAGAATAATTGGAAGCCATAGATGAATCAACATTGAATTCAAATGTAGCAACATGTGAGGATGGGAGAGATTATATTTCAATGAAATCCATTAGAATACATTAGGCATCCTCGAATGATGTTGTCTCACAAGGTGTCTAAGTGAAATCATATGATTATTCTATATGTGTTAGATTTTCAAAATCAATATTATGATGTAGAATAAGTTGCTTCATTTAAGAAATTTTCTTTAGTAAACATTTGAAATCTTCAATATGATTTTTTATTTTCGTAGTAACCACATTTTTCCTTCAATGATTTTGTAGAATACCCAATTGAAAAGGAGAGAGAGAGAGAGAGAGAGAGAGAGAGAGATAGATGATTAGTTCACACAAGATAACTCAACTAAGAAACCAAAAAAAAGAAAATATAGAATCATAAGGTTGCCCCACTTGAGTCAATCAATGAACCCCCTAAATAATTGTGGAGTTATAGAGTTTCTTTGGATCCTTGAAGTTTGAAATAGGAGTATAGTGCAAAGCTACTTCAAATGATGAAAGTTTGTATTAGAGAATTACAATGCAAAATTATAAATGAGTCTAAAAGCCTTTAGTAGGTATATATATGTAAAAGAGTGAAGGATTTCAAAATGATAAAGTAGGTTGAAGTGTAGATTCAATGTGCAAGATGGGCTTCAAATCTAGTTTGCAGATTGGAGTGCTAGGTTAGATTGTTTTGATTTTGGCATTGGATTGTGAATTGGCCTTTGGTGTGAAATTGTAAGTCTATCTTTAGAGTCAAATTGCAAGTTATACTTTAGAGCCTGATTTCTATTCACTAGCGGATGGAGTTAATTGGTTGGAAGGGCCCACAAACTCAACTAAACAGAGTGAGGATGAGAGTGATCAATAGAGGGTCATCATTTGAATGAAGTGAAATGAGTGAAAAGTGGCATTCATTTTTTCAATTATATATCCATTTCCCCCCCCCCCCCCTCTAGAAACCAACACCATAAACAAAAGGGTTGGGTGGGAATAGAAGGTTCCCAGGTGAGGGGAAATGTTGTGGAGAGAAGGGTATAGTAAAGGAAAAGCTAACATGGAAAGCATACATAATTTAGAGCATAGGTAGGGGAAAATAAAGCTAAGGTGGAGGTACATTTTATTTACATAGTTACCTATGAATGTGAACTAGTCAAAGAATACATTGAAAGGCTAGTTGAAGAACCAATAATAATGGTAGGGGCCACAAAGCTGCTAATATATGTTTGACATTTTGATAGCCATCCTCTCCTCCAAAAAATGATCTAGAAGATCCCACAATTCAAGATCCAAATGTCATTGTTACTAGCTTTTTTTAGTTTTTGACCACTTTATGGAAACATTTGAGCCCGTAGTGGCGAAGGCATCAGATTTAGTAGCATCCATGTCAATAGATTCACCAGCAGCATAGATGATTGAGACTGTGGATCCATATTGCAATTCTAACTTTGCATAGGATTGCAAGATGATCTTCGATGTGAATCTGTAGTCTAGAGTTCATCATCAATTTATAGTTTATATAGATAGTTTTGGTGCAGCTATTAGAGAGAAACCTTGTAGTGAGAAAGTAGATGATTTGAGTTATAAATAAACTTGAGAATTCAATGGTGATAGGAAATAAGGATTTAAAGTGGTCAAATTCTTAGTGATGCCTTGCAACTCAGTCAAAACCTTTAAAAAGTTTAAAAAAGCTAAACCTCTAAAAAAAATTGTGGTTTCAAACCTAATAAAAGAGTTGAATAGCTTCAAATTGTATATGTACAAAATGGTTTGAAACTCTAGCAAACAATTTGCAAAGTTCTTCAAAACTTTGCTGGCAACAAGACTAGATAGAAAATGACCAAGAAATCATATAAACCTAGAAATTGGTTGAGCAATGTTATAAGGGTAAAAAACCTTTCAAATTTTACCAATGAAGCTTGCTAAAAACTTTGCTTCAACTATTACATCTATTGTATGAATGGACTAGAACAAAAGTTCCCCTAATTTGATAAGGAGCTTGGAGATCTATGACTCTAATACCATGTTGGATTCTAATATTTGACCCTCATAGCCTATTAGATCCTATAAAATAAGGATATGTCTTCTACAACAATAATGCCAAGATGTAATGATATTATTCATACAGTATGTGCAACCTTTAAAAGTTTAGAATTACATGTGAACCCATTTATTATGTAAAAAATGGGTGATATGAAAAGATAGTTGTGGACTCTAACCATATTGCATGTGTATCTAGGACATGTGTTCCTAATGTGTCATGTGAATATGACAAATGTGATAAAGGTGTCATGTGAACATGAGTTAGGTTTCTCAAAATGTGAGTACATGTGTCTCAACCACATGAGGTGATACAAAAAGTAAAAATCCCCCTAAGTTAGGACTTAATTAATGTGAATAGGACTTTGCGAGAAAAATCTAAAAGCCAACTAGTTTGACAGTTTCCCTTTTTACACTAACATAAGCGACATGTATTTTTTTATCTTCTCTTGCTTATCATCTTGATGATGGGTCATGTGTTATGATCCAAAATATTGGTGAAATAAATATTACTTGCACAGTTTAATTTAGAAGTTGCAAATTCAATGTATTTTAATTTTCATACATTTTTAATTTCTTGAATTAATGTATACTTTGCAAAGATTGACATTGAGTCAATCCTCTCTAAAGAAAAGAGTGAAGATGTATTGACTTGTGAAGTCTTTTTGTTTTTTGATAATTTTGATAACCAAGTTTGTAATATGTGTATTACTTTAAGGCTTAATAACTTAAATATAGAAGTTATCTTAATTTTTTTTGGCTCCTACGAAATACTACATGTCATTCTACTATGATTTCGAATATTTATTTTTTCTTTCCCCTCGTCACTACATAAAGAACCTAGGAACTACCTACTAACTTATGGTGGAGGATGTATATGAGTTTTTTTTTCTAAAAGGCAATTGGTAACCATATTCTATGCTCCAAATTATTGAAAAGAATTCAAAAATATTGGGGATTTGATGAGCATTGATGAACCATTGATGCACTCCTTCCAAATTCTAAAGATAATTGATAAAAAAAGAAACTTGGATTTGGATCTAGATCTAGCACACCACCTCAGGGGATGAGTAATTTGTTGCTCTTAATTTGCATTGTACTTCTATTTTTGTAGAGAATAAATCTATGCTTTTGTTGGAAACTTGTTTGCACACTATATCACATTTTCCCTAATGCTTAGTTGTAGTTTTCCTTTAGTTCAATATGGGCTCAAAAAATTTATAACTTTTTCTAGCTTAGCTAATAAAGGTAAAAGGGGTTGTGTGGTTTAGGGGAAATTTTCAATGTTTCTATTTAGTTTTCTACTAGTGGCTGTGCACACTCATATTTTTATATGTATTTGGTAACTAATATTGAAGGATTAAATATAAGGGGTTTATTCGAGAAGTGAGAGGAAAAAATTGGCCTTATGGTTTGGGTATGATTTCAATGTCTTGAATAGTGATACCAACTATGGAATGATAATCATATATATGTTTTATTTTTCTAAGCACATCAAGGATCTCTGAGTTAGGAAACATGCTACCTTAGATATTGCATTGATGAAACCTTTTATGCTTTTGGCTAATCAATATCCCAACAAGGAAATAATTTGATATGCAATGGTTTTGTGCCATATAACGTACTACCTAACTAATCCATAATTTATGCAATGTTTTCTTTTTAGTGGCCTATTATGAAATTCACCTCATAGGAAGTAGGATTTTGTGTAATGAGAGGATTGATTGGAAGGTTTAGATCTCAAATTTTGGGTATACCAAGCCTTGAAAGGCTTAAGGGACACAAAATAATTGATTTCAAAACATATAGTAGTGAAAAAAGGTTTAGCTTCTCAAGAAGCCATGTTTTCAGTTTCACATGTGGAAGAGTTGGTTTTTGGCATGCTCAGTGTAGCATCGTAAATTGTCACACTTGACAATTTCACACTAGGTTTAGCTCCCCCTTATGTGCTTGAACCTAATTGTGCTTATAATTTTCCTGTTTTAATGTTGTTTCTAAAAAAATGGGATATAATTAAGAATTAATATTAAATATTCATTTAACGACATCAAATCCTCAAAATAGGTTTGGTCTAGGGCGCCCACACCCTTGACCAACCTATTTTGGCCCAATTTTAAATATTTTATTGTCAATATTTTATATTTATAAATATAAATTTATTTTTGGAATTTTCATAATTAATTTTGCGAGAAACAAATAAATGCATATAAATACAAGAAATTTTCACCATTTTAAACTAGATTGTAATTTGAATCCTAATTGAATATCCTAAAAAGAAGTCAAGACTAGAATTAGCAATATTTCATAGCACTTACATCAATCAAGATCATGTTTGCAAGGTATTAGAAAGGAAGAAAGGAGAAAAGCATAATGAATAAGGAGCTATTATAATGCAATTATTATGAATATGTATTGATTTATCCTCTACATGCTAGCTACAAAAATCTTTTGTATATTGTCGACTAACCTCTTACAGGTCTATCAAGAAATTCAAGCATCCTCGAATCCTAGATCTAAGCTTCTAATTCCACTAGAATTGATTATTGGAAAGCAAAAAATAAAAACTATAGGTGAGTTTTTGTGTCTTGACAACTTTGATGACAACTTTGACAACTTTGCAAAATTAAACTTTTGATCCAATTTCAATCCTTCTTCACCTGCAAATATACACATACAAAGAGTGAAGAAAAATGTTTTTTTTTTTATGAATAGGAGTTTGCCTTGGTCAAATCCCAGTTTGGTAATTAAACCTTGATAATGAAATAATGACAAAATGAAGGGATTGATGAATGAACAATGCTATGTCACAACTCACCAAACCCTTAATGGTTGCCCTTAGAGGAACGAAGTCTAACAAATCTCTCTAAGGATTGGATCTTGCATGAAATATCTTGATTGTTTGATAGATCTTGATGTTTGAATGCTTGATTGAAACTTGAAACCTAAATCACAATGTTAGCTCCAAAAACATGCATGAACACACATAAATCTTGATGTCATGATAGGATCTTGAAATCTAAATCTACTCTCCAATGCTCTTGACAATAATCTTTGCTCATATGAATTTTTTCCTTAATGCTAAATGATTTGAATTGATAAAATAACTATGTATTATAGGTGTTTCCTTAATTACCCAACAATTAAACACCACAAGCTGACCTTTTCAACTTGAATTTAGATCATTAAATTCCACCAAAAACATACTAAAAATTGGGCCTTGAAACTTAAGGGGGGCCCATTTTCCCTTGGGTGAATGGATCCTAGGACCTAAACCTAGGACATTCAATTTCCAAGATGTTAAGTTCAATGTAGGCATTAATTAAATGTGGGTTCCCCTTTCAGAAAATGAAATTAATTAAGATTGTGAATGCATAATTGGGCCAATTAAAGGCTTAATTAAGTCCAATGAATTAAGGGGATGCAAACATAGTGTGAAAATGTAAAGGTGTACATTTTTATACATTATAGAGGATTTTAACCCATTTCTAGATTGGATCCATATATATTTTCCAAATTAGTTTGGCTTTGAGAGCCAAATTCTATTTTAACATTTCTTTCAAGCCCACACCCCTAGCCTCTTTCAATTTTGCAATCATATCCTAGGCAATAAGGGGAAGCTTTATTTGTTATGTGGATCCCTGTCAGAAAAAGTTTCTCATTTTTTTATTCAACCTATGGTTGGCCCCTGAGGGAATAGAAATGCATGAAAGAAGATATTTAGGGATTTTCAATATCACTGCCTTTAACATTGTTATCCTACCAACCCAAGACAACCATTTCCCTCGCCATGAAGATAATCTATTATTAATTTTTTCCCCTACTGGGTTCCAAATTCTATTATTGTAATGCCCCATTGCTAAGGGAAGGCCCAGATATTTGCATGAAATTTTCCCCTTCTTAAACTTGAATATCCTTATAATTTCATGTTTGATACGTAAACTAGTATTAAAGAAAAAAATATCTAATTTTTCTACACTCACCTCTTGACCAGAGACCGTTGAGTATAGGTACACAAATTCTTTAAAATATTTAGCTTCACTTCTTTTGGCTACCTCGAAAAGCATAGTGTCATCAATAAATTGTTGATGAGTAATGGCTAGTATATTACTTGTGATCTGGATGCCTTCCAAGTGACCATTTTCTGCAACCCTTTTCAACATTCTACTTAATGTCTCAGCCATTAAGATGAAAAGAAATGAAGATAAAGGGTATTTTTATCTGATCCACCTTGAAGACTCAAAGAAACCTTCAGGGGAACCATTTATGAGCATTGAAAATATAGGGAAGGAAATGAAATTGAACACCCAATCAATCCATTTTTTTTCAAAGCCCATTGCTTCTAAAAAATTTCACAAAAAATTCCAATCCACCCTATCATAGGCTTTTTTAATGTCCATTTTGACTAGCATACATTACTTCTTAATTTTTTCTACTGAGTGCATTACTTCTTGTGCAATAATAACCCCTTTCAAAGCTGATATTCTTGGAATGAAACTCGTTTTCTCTTCCAAAATTAGGACTAGGAGGAGGCTCTTCAATCTTATTCGCAACTACTTTTGTCATTATCTTGTAAAGAGTGTTGCATAATAAAATAGGCTTGAAATTATCAATGAAATAGGTTTTTCTTTTTGGGGATGAGGGATATAAAGGTATTATTTATATCCTTCAAGACCCTCCCAAAAATTCTTGAGTCCTAAATTGCAACAATTATCTCCTCACCAATGATGTCCCAGCACTTTTGAAAGAAACTAGTTGAGAACCCATCTAAACCAGGAGCCTTGTTCAGATGGAATTGATCTAATGTCACCTTTATTTATTCCTATGAGAAAAATTCATTAACATTGGTTCTTCTCTTCACACACCAGTCTAGGGATCCCTTGAAGAAATTGTTGATGACCAGACCTAACAGAGAATTCCTAATTATTGAGAAGGTTGATGAAAAAGCCAATTGTTTCTTACAAAATTTCTTCCATTTTTTCCATTACAGTGCCATCCCTCTTCTTAATTTTTGAAATTCTATTTAGATCTCTACAAATTTTCATTGAGTTGTGGAATAATTTTGTGTTTTTTTCCCCTTCCTTGATCCATAGTTCCCTAGATTTTTTCTTCCATAATATCTCCTTTTTGGCCAATACCTCTTCATACTCCATCAAATATTTTCTCTTCAAAAATTTTCCCTATCCATCCCATGCCTGAATACCTCTTCATTTAAATCTTGAATCTTCTCCTCTACTTCACCTTTTACTACAAAAATGTATTTAAACTAGTTTTTATTCCATTCTTTTAGCTGTTGTTTAATTATTTTTAGTTACAACACAAAACATTTTGGATCCAATTGGTTTTACATCCCTTGACCTTTGCCCAATCTTGTCATAGAAGCTTGGGTCCTTCAACCACATCTCAAATTTAAAGGGGCACTGAGTGGGCTTCTTATCTCCTGAAATATTAAGTTGAATGGGATGATGGTTAGAGCCCGATTGGGGAACAATGTTGTTTTCCAAAGAGAATGGGAAAGCTCCCAAATCACCCTTAAACATAAACCTGTCCAATTTTTCTACAATGCTACTAAAGCCTAGTCTTCTATTTTGTCCATGTGAAGCATCTATTGGTCATTGGCACTTCTATAAGATTGTTATTGGCTAAAAATTCCTCAAGATCCAATTGTGATTGATATTTACTCTAGCCTACACCCCATTTCTCCCTAGTATGAAGGATGGCATTAAAGTCCCCCCAATATGAGGTATTCATTTGGAAATGCTTCCAAGAAATTCTCAATCTCATGCCACAATTCTCTTTTTTTAATGCAAGTGATGGGGACATAAATGTAAATTAAATTAAAATGCAGATTTGTTATAAGACTTCTTCCCTTGGAAGCTAACCAATTATTATTTCCTTCCACCCTCTTGAGGTAAATGCTTTGCGATTTCTATTAGGTTATCAATCTTCCAGAGGCTCCTTCAAAGTCAACTGATTCGATTTTACAAAATTTTAGTTTCCTTCTAAATAATTCCACCTCTTTCTTAACCATTTTTATTCTTGTATCATGAAAATGTCGACCATTGACATCTCCATGAAGCACCTTACTAGAAACTTCTTGTTAGGGTTGTTTAAGCCCCTAACATTCCATGATATTAACCTCATTGTTCCCCAGGAAGGGGTATACCCTTCCCTGATCTCAACATCTGGGTGATTTTGACTTGCCCCTCAACATCGCCATCCAACAATATCTTCTCTTGGTTTGTATTTTTTCCCTTCCTTTTTCCTTCCCCACAATCCATGGATTTCCTTGCTACCTCCTTTTTCTTGATGCCTAGATTTCCAAACTTTTTTCTTTGGTTAATGAAGTCCCTACATCAATTATGGTTTGATCTTCCAAACCTTCACATAATTCACCTTCTTCCAGTTCCACTTTTATTATGGGTTTAGAAATTTCCATAAAATTTTCTTCACCCCCACTACCTTCTAATGCTTCCATGACCTCTTTTGCAAGTAGATTCATGACCTACTCCTGAATTTCTTCTTCCTTTTATTCAGCCATTTCAGTTTCTATGTTCATGGGTTTCATGAGGGTCATCGGCTCATACCCACCTCTAAAATTGAATTTAACTCTTCAAATTCATGAACCTTCTCCTCCACCTCTGAGGTTTCCAACACCAGGCCTTCCACTAGCTGATCTTGCCTCTCCTAATATTGCAGATGAAATATCTCTAAGACCTCTTTCCCTTTATCCTTTGCTTGATCTTGAGTAGACTTGTCTTCCAAGGATACTTTTTCTTCCTTGTCTTGGACACCAATAGGAGTTGTAGACCCATACCAACTCCTAACTCCTCATTGCTATTGCCTTTGGATCCTATTTCCAAATTGATGCATGCTTCTTTCAACTAGTCAACATTTTCAAATATATTCTTTTGGCTGCATCTTAGCATCTGCTCTTGGGCAACCGCTTCTTCACGCCACACCCTATCAACACTTTATCCCCCACCTTTCCTTGACCCACTCTTCCATGGTACTTCCTGGTTTGCCTTGGGGAGACTAAAACTCCTGGCTAGACTAGAAAATAGATCCCACACTATTTCCTGCCTTCACTTACCCTCCATTGATATGATCTCTAGTTCATTCCATTTAGTGATTTTTGGGCTTACCTCTACACACATTCTAATAAACATTTTTTGTTCCCCTTTAAATAGGGTTTCATCCAGCACAATATATGTTCCCAATTGTTCCCCTATTAACTCCAAGATCTCCCTACTCCAATTTTCTAATGGTAAATTGAATAGTTTGACCCATACAGGTATTTTTTCCATTACATGGTTTTGGGGGTTAAAATTTGGTTCCCAATCCTTTATCTAGAATCACATTCCATTCTTCATTTGATGTTTCCCTTTCATTATAGATTTTTTAATTTGCTCAAAAGAAAAAAATTACTAAAATAAATTCATTTGGTAAGAATTGAATGCTTACCTCTGACACCTATGTCTCTGACCACTAGTTTTGCATTTTTTCTCTTGAGCATCCATTTGCACCCCATTTGGAAAAAAATCTTGGTCTTTCAAAAAGCTTAAAGATGGTTGCATAGTCTTGGATGTTAAAACCATTTCTTTGCTAAATTTCCTTGCCCTCGTGTCTCCTTTTCTTGGATATAGGGTTTTCTTTCAATTCTACCAATCTGTAATCCTCGCATACCCCTTTGAGCTCCCATAGTTCCATTTTGGATCCCTTCTATATCCCTTGAAGACCTTTTGGCCTATCTGAATTACATTAGCTTTGGTTGCAAATGGAGGAAACTTCTCCCCAGGATCGTCTCTTGCTTCCCATGTTGATTGTGCTTGGTTGATTCATTTCCACTGCCACCAATTTGATTGCCTATCTGCAAAGGGAGCTCCTTTTTTCCCTAACCCACCATATTGTCCTGCCATTGCCCTATCTTGCTTATATGTTTGGTGCTTCCCCTCCATATTTCTAAAATATTTTTTCCATTCTCTATGTTTTGAAGTTTACTAGGATGGATCTTAGCTGCCTTTGAATTTCCTCAACTTTAAGGTATTTTTTCCCTACTCTTGGTCGTCAACCATTCTCTATCATCACCTTTCTATTCCCTAGCTTCACTGTCACTCTTGCCCCATTGTCAATCTTCAATCTAGTTCAAGATGCCCTACTTGTGCCCATAGTCCCATTCTACATTGTCCTAAGCCACCTTCAATGGAAAACTAGCATCCATCTTGTTTGGCCATCTTCCTAGTCACTTCTTCATCACACTCATGAAGAAATTCATTCACACACCAAAGTTGAACATAATATACCTAAATCCAACTCTCTTAGTACTTTAATTCCATCTTCAAAAGTTGAACCATTATCTTCCAATGATAATGATACTACGAATGATGATGATTGGGGTCTATTATATTTTACAACTAATTTCATTGGGGAGTATGAAATATCACCATCAAAGCCTAAATATTTAGAGGTTGTTTCAACACAATCTTGTCATACCTCATCTCAAAATATAAATAATGATCAAAATAATGCTTCATCTTCAAATGCATTTTTTGGTGATGATTGGGGTTCATTATATTTTACACCCTCCTTTGTGGGAGAGTGCAAAATCTCACAATCTAAACCTATGGAGTCTTGTGTTTCATTTCTTAATCTTCTTCTACATCAAAAAATCCAAAGATATCATCCCATGGTGGTGATGGGGGATTTTTTAGCTTTCGTCCCTCATGTTTTGGCCATATCTAATACTAATAGTTCAACAATTAAAAATGATTTTCATTCTTTCAAAAGAATCAATTCTTCAAATAATCATGTAGGCGAGACTTCTCCTCCTCCATCTGAGTTGGAAAAACATAATGGGGTTGGATATAAAATTCTTTTTAAAATTAGATATGATGAGAACGTGAAACAAGGAGTTAAGGATCATGTGAAGTCTACACCGTACCTTGCAAAAAGGGGTTTATATTTCCAACTTTCTCCTTCGTCTACGTCACATACCCCATCATCTACTATACTTATAACTTCTTGTGGTAAGTGAGAAATATTTTCTTCATAAGATAATTTATATTTTCTCCTACTACTTATCCTCTATCTAATAAAGAGAATATCTCGTTGAGGCTTCTCAAAGCTCACTTGATTAATCTTCTTACAACACGTAAGAAGTTACATAAAAATAAATCTTTTTGTGCACATCATTGAGTGCATGGTCATTCTACAAATGAATTTCGGGCCTTGAATAATAAAATAAAACTTCTTGATCATGGTGCTATCACTCTTCCATGTGTTGATGCACCTATTCATTCTAATTGATAATCTATTTCTTCTATTATGTTGCTCCTCACTATGTTGCATTTGTATATCCATGTGTTTTCTCATTGCCATTCATGGTGGCACAATTTTATGTGCAACCATATTTAATTTATGGTAGCAACATGATAATATCAAGCATGGTTGTCCTTTCCTTTATACTTGGGGGGCAAGGATAACTATTTTTGGAGGTGTGCATCCTTTTTAAGGATACCCTCTTCCCCCTTCTTTTCCTTAAAATACCAGCATAAAAATTATGTCAATATTTTAAGGGGGGCATATCACCCTATCCATTTTCATTTGGCATATTGTGAGTTTTGACTTATTAAAATACCCCCTTGGTGGTGGTGGTGTTTATAATTCCCCCTTAGGCATAGTTATTAATTTGTCCCTTATGATTTTAAGCATTTTTCATCCCATGTGATGTTAAACATTTATTCACCTCCTTAGGTGTGGCTAGAAATTAACTCCCTATGACATTAAACTTTTATGCACTCCTTGAAGCATGATTTTCATAGACCTAGCATAATGGAGCTTTTTATCCTATGAACTTGAGAATTTTACATGACCACCTAGCATAACACAACTTTCTTGCTAGTGGAGCCATATGTTTCATGAGTCGCCTAGCATAACACAACTTGATAGCCTTCTGAAAACCATCATGTTGCATGGACACCTAGCATAACATATCTTTCTAGCTAGTAGATCTATGTAGCTCATAAGTGATTTGTCATAACACATTTTCTAGTCCTATGAGAGAACTATATTGTCTAACATTTTGAATGGATGATGTTTGGTATGAAGACAAATTTTTAGACTTAGGTCTCTTTACCTAATTGACTTGAATCCTTTTTATCATACTAACCTTCTATTTTATGTTTATTTTGTTTACGTTCTTGTTGGTATTGTTTAGATTATGTGTTTGCATTGTATCTTTTGCATGCTTTCTTCATGTATTTGGTGTGTTTTCTCTGAATATTTTTTGTTTTTGCTTCATGTATTCCTTTTATGCATCGTGTTTTCTTTACATATTATTTTGTGTATTATTTTATGTATAGGAACCACAACCTAGCTCAATTCAACATTTGAATGCACACAACAAATAACAAATTCATTTTACATATTTATAATAAAGAAAGCCACAAATTCTACCTTTAATGAACTCCAAAGGTGAAATAAATTACTCTTGTTGAACACCCTTCAAAGAATCTCCTCTCTAATTAATTCCTCTTCCAATCTTCAATCTCTCAAGACTCCAGTCTCTAACCCAAAAAAACCAAAAAATAATAAAAATAATTTCCAACCTCTTCAAGAGGCATATAAAAAATAGATTGCATGCCAATCATTCTCTCAAATGGAGAGGTTACCTGTGGCCTTCTACCCATATTTCTCATCTTTTCACACCTCTCAAAGAGTCACATGACTCCCTATGTGCTTACACATATGTAATACTTGGGATGGGGGTATTTCATAATACAATTACCCATGCAAAAATTATTAAGGGAAGATGGATGATATTTAAACAATCTTCCTTCTTCCCTAGGATAAATCTTGTCACACTCTTCGCAAGAAAATTGGTAAGGGAAAAATATTATCCAAATCCTAAAAAATTTATCCCAAAAAATCCCCATCCCATAGGTATTCACCTTATAGACCTTATTTCACCTAATTAATGAAGAAAATGACTTTACAAGATCTCTTAAAAATCCATCTAAGCTCAAATTTTATTTCATTTTACTTATGATAACTCTCAACCTATTACCCTAACACATACAACCTTATAACAAGCTAAAAATTATAAAAGAAATCACAAATTTTACATTTGTAATATATATTCATAAAATAAGACCTTAGTTCCCTCATAGACTAAAGTCAATGTGTCACTATAAAAACATGATTAGGGTTTCTAAAATACATCCAAATAATTTTTATTGGCCATAGAAGTCACCCATGCACTTGAAACAAACATCAAATACATCTGAAGGATAATTGAAGAAATGCATAACAACAAATTAAAGACATTCATTGGATTATAAAATTCTTTCATTGATATAATTTTCATGAACATCTTGTTAGAACTCCCTTATTATGCTAATTAAACAATTTAATTCCTCATAAAATATCCTTATGTTTATTAAAAATGGTAAAATTCACCAAATCATAACACTATCAAATTGATTTAAAATTTAATATTAATTACCATATCAAAAACACACATGTCAATCATATACATTAAATTTAAAAATGATAACATAGAGAGAAGATGTGGAATCTCCTATCTTGTGAACATCTTGCAAGGTTAGCCATATGTGAATAAAATCATATAATCTCAATTATGAGCATAATATTAGTATGATAATAATTATCTAAAAGCATTTGATAATCCAAATCAAAATTATATGCTCATGACTTGACTACTCTAATAAGAATCCACATTACCAATCAGGGATAACTTTAAGAAACCCCCCCCCTCAGTGAAGGTGTAAAATCCTAGCGAATCTCTCCTTTTATTTGAAAAAAAATATTAATTTTCCTGGCGAATCTTATGCACAGTATTAATTTTTTTGTAAAATCCTGGCGAATCTTGATAAATAATTGGTAAAAATAATAATCATAGTGGTGAATCCTAGTGAATCTTGGCACGCTCCTATCACAATACAGGCGGAGTCGAGGGCCATATCTTCCCCCATTCCTAACAAAATTCAATACCATTGGCCTAACAATGCTTCATCGATGGAACCCCCATCACAATCCTATAGTACATCGGGGGAACTATGGGCATCGGGGAAACATTATCTAGCATCCCACTGATAGAACGAAGGATGGCTGCAAGTTGATTTCGGGCCCTAATACACATGTTCCTTTTAAAAGGATTGTTGAGGCTCGAAATTTGTTTTGGGCCACACAATTAGATTTAATCATGTGGCCCAAAACAAATTTCGGGCCTCAACAAGCCTTTTAAAAGGCACATGTGTATTAGGGCCCGGAATCAACCTACAACCATTCGATTAAAAAACTAATCTATGGCAATAGATAAAAAAAAATATTCCTCAAATTAAATAGTAATTTATTATTAGTGGCGATATTGCCCCAAAATTAATCGGAGGAATATAATATTACTGGCGAATATAATCAAATATTTTAGTAACTATATAAAATACTGGCGAATCAGTTTTGATGACGCATTGTTTACATGGTGAATTAATCAAGACAATTATTTTTTCGTAAAAACCTGGTGATTTAGTCTTTGTTTCAGCTTGTACTATTAGCCATTTTTGGAGCTCCTAATTTCTATTATTAGCCAATTGGCGAATATTCGCCACTAAAGTTTTCCCTGTTACCAATTCTAACTAAAAAACATCCATATCTAAAAATAGGTACATCAATGTGAATGAGATAATATGAAAAATGGCCTCACATCCTACCCCTAAGGTTGCACTTCCTCCTAGAAGTCCTTAAGGTTGGGGAAGGAAAACTCACATTATGCCAACACATAAAGGTGATGTAGCTAATGTTTTTATTAACTCTAGTAGTAAAAAGTAATAATAAATCATAATTTATCACACGTCGTGGATAACATCTTTCTCCATGAAGAGTGCAAAATTACTATTTATAATACTAATTATAGAATATAAAAAACTGCATGCATCAAAATTTATTGGACAACATTATCTTCTAAGCAAATTCCATGAATTTATACAAGGGATATGAAGCAAAAATGCATACAAAGATACACCAATAAATGCTAAATATTCATTGTTACTTATACATAGATTATTAGCAAGGCATATACACAACTACATTGACCATTATATTATTATTTTCCAAAATTGAATCCACGTGCCAATAAGAAACTATCTAAATTACAAAATCAATACACATCGTAATCAATTATAACCATGGCAAGTATTTAATTTCTCTTCATTTTATTTATTTATTTATTTATTAATCCTTCCACATTTAGTTCACAATTTTTTTTCACACAATACTCACATGTCTTAAACTACACACATTACAAATATGACACTATAAGACCCACATTATAAGGATCACAAAATAGGTTTTACAAAGATTATGGCATCACAATATAGTTAGGTAACCATAGAACCATGTAGCCACATAACCATAGAACTACATAACCATAGAGCCATGTAATTATAGATCCCATAATTGAATAACCATATAATTTTATAATCTTATAAACTTATATCTAATATCCAAATAGCCATAAAACTATAGTATCAATATCTCTGAAGTCTTTGAATCACATAACTATAGAATTAGTATCCTGAGTATCATGGTCTTAGTTTCCTCCTTGAGGACCCCACTATATAATTCCCAATACCATTATTTTATATAGATATCACACACACATAAGGGTAAATGGATTATAACCACAAGTTCTATTTATAGCCCCCATTCTCACAAATAAGAATTATCTACGTCATATACCCCCATGTAGAACCTAGTAGGGACCCCTCCTAGGTATGACCATTTTACATGTCACATTACTTCACACACACCAATAGTTTCAAACACTAAGAACCCTAAAACAAATAAAAATTTAAATAAGATTAAATTTCAAGGTTAAAGTCACTAGTAAAATTCATAAAAGAGAATGAAATTTCTATGAAATATTTGAACGAAATAATCAATATGTTTTAGGTTGAATAGTGTATCATGATCTATCATCAATCAATATGAACACAATCACAAGAAGGAATAGATTTGTACGAAAACTAAACCTTTACTTTATGTTATGCTAAAGTTTTCTTTTTAATATCATACAATTCAATGTGATTATTTTGCACATCCTAACCTAGTTTATAACAAAACAAAACTTGATTTCCATTTCATATTCCAATTATGGTCCTTTACAATACATACTTTTGGGAATGAATAGAAAGAAATTATAACCCTAAAACTCATTGTCAAGTATTGATAATTGAGCATTGACATAATAAGAATGCTAACAAAGCCATATACTTTGATAATAATACAAACATAACATTGGATATTTTCTATCAAATTTATCATTTCTTAGCACATAAAAGTATTGAATTTTCATAATCTACAAAAAAATTGTATATTTAAGCTTCCTTATCATTCTTATAAATGTAAGAAAATCACACAAAGAAGCATGTTGACTTAAGAAAGACCTAAAATTTACTGCACAATAATCACTCACAAAAATTTCTACATTTAGATACTAGTAAATAACGAATCATATCAAGATTTTAATTTTATGGAAAATAAGCATCTTTTTAAATTTATTTTCTACAAAAATAGTCAAAGAAATCATTTTTATTCAAATTAAATTGATATTCACCAAAATTCATTTGAAATACGTACTAATCAAATTAGGATAATAAAGAGAGAATGTGCAACCCTATATTCACCACAAGCATAATAGGAATAACTCATGGACACCAACTAACTAGATCATCATAATAAGTTCATAAAATCAACTATTATAAGCATAGTTTACATATCCATACTAATCTATCATAATAATCAATATTTGAAAAATAAATAAATAAATCTATGAGTATTAATATGCAAATTAAATCTATCAGGTGCAAATGAAATCACAAGAAAAGGGTGAACCTCACATGCTTGGTTTCCAACATAATTTTCTATTTAAGGTATATTCTATTTTTTCTTGTGTACTTCCCCAATCTATTAGGACATCTACTCATTCATTTGGTGTTAAATTAATTATATATTTATTATTCTTTATACAAGTAGAAAATATCTAGTTAATTTAAATTTAGGTCTCAAATGGTTATAAATTTGCAGAAATCAAGAATCAATCTAGAAACTTACTATCTGAGGAAATTTACTAACATACACTAATTGGGTTAACTAAATAGAATATTTATTTAAGAATTCACATAGAAAATTACTTGTATTCATATTTTAAAATTTTGAGGTGGAATAATAGAGCTCATGTTTTAAAGATAAGGCACAAAGTTTAAATAAATGAATTATCTGGCCAACCAACTTAAAGCAAGGTGGTTTCTTGACAACAACATCATCTCAACTACATGTTTTAAAATATAGTCTTATTTTAACCAAATCCATATCTAAGAAGTATACAATAAAATGCATTGTGCTTAGCAATAGAATAATGGTAAACTCTAAATAATCTTTTATATTCAATCCACTAATCATCACATTCTAAAACAATAAGATATCTATGTATGTTAGTGTAATAGTCTCAACACAACCAACAAATTCTTATGAAACTAGCATTTAACCCCATCTCAAAAATCATGATTAAATAAATAGACAACAAAAATTAAATGAATAACACCCATTAACCACGCTAATTTTTAATAAACACACATTTCTTTCATTATCATGTTTTTCATCCTACTATTCTTCTATACTTATTAAAAGAAGCAAGGAAAATAGATTAGTGACCATTTAATAATACATAAGATTTAAATTTGATCTTAACTACAAATGTTTTTATTCGTTAAATATACTTATAGGTTGCATACAAGGTGGTAGTACAATGCAATTAAAATATAATATCAACAATAAGAATCATAAAATAAATTAACTAATGCTTGAATTTAATAAACAAATAAAACAAGTACAATGCCACACACAAAATAGAATGCATAACAAGACCCAAAAAACTCTTAGATCTTCTAGTGTCGTGTTCTAGTGTTGTGAACTTGGCTCTAATATTAAGTGACATATTCATATTTATATATGAACATAAATGTCAAAATAATTTAAAAAATAACTTTGCATACATTCATCACACTTCACATGGTAGTACATTGCATACACTCAATATCATTGTATGGGAAATGAAACAAAGTGCATATTACATTATGTAAATAAAGATAATTCAACACAAGTAGGCGATGTGAAATTCATTTATGTTCAACCTACAAAGATGATGAAAACCTAATTAAACAGTGTATAACCTTCAGGGGTATATCCCCATTTGGTTTTCTATGTGAAGGTAGTTTGTTTGTGCCTCAATGATGTGAAATGGGTTAAACCATTAAAGTATCTAATCATACTCGAACTATTATATGAACACATGTGAATAATCAATTAATCAAACACATATTTGTCTTAATATCATTCAAATTAAATTAAAATTAACTTACAATCCATATCCAATAAATGCATTACAAGATACAAAAATAAGTTACAAGACATCCTCTACAAAGGATTGATTGTTACAATATGGTCTTTTATGGATGATGATGGATTAGGTAGCATATCCCTTTTGAAACTATAAATGTGTGCTTAATCTGCTCTGATGACAAAACTTCATTCGTTTGGCCAATGTATAAGTTAAGGACCTCCATATTATCTCTTTATATGCCTTCATGAAAGAGCGTGATTGCTTTCTTGTGCTTCACTGTGACATGCTATAGAAATATAGCAAAGATCACTGCAAAGCTTTCACTTTGGGGGTCCGTGTTGAAGGCATTGACAACATCCATTATGTTGTGTTTCAATTGATTCTTTATGAGACCATCCACCATGATCTTACTCTATCTCTTCTTCCTAAATACCATTGTGAAATTTTCCATGAAGATTCCAGAAACTCTATTGTTGCGGGTGCCCCTAAGGATGTTATTGTCAATCACCTTTCAGATGGAATTTTCTTCCTCGTCAATAGATATTTTGAACAGTCTCCTAAGTTTGGTGGAAGAGTTCACTTCATTTGTAGTTGTCATCTCAAATTGGGATATTGTCCTCCTCAGTATCCAATTCACCTCGATAGCAATGAGAAATGGATATGTTTCCCATATTTTCTAAAAGTAACCATATGGGCTCTACTATATTTTTTAATTTCCATTTTGGTTCCTTTCAACTCTAGATGGAATTGATGCATATATGAGAGTCTCATTGCATTTCAATATTTTTTAGGTTCTCTTTTGTGCATAGTTGTGGTCTAATCAAAAGATTCTTGAAATCAACTTCATTGTTTGTACTAATCGGAAGTTTTTTTTGGTTATTGTCCAAATCAAATCATCTTTGTCATTTCTTGTTGTCATTTATACTCTTAAAATATCTAGATTGTCTCTATTAGTGATATCAAAACTCATTTTTAATTGTCCACGTGGTGGGGGGAACCATTTGATTTTAGATATTTTAATTTCTTTTGGATAATGGTTCCAAAATGATATCATAACTCATTTTTAATCATCCACGTGGTGGGGGGAACCATTTGATTTTAGATATTTTAATTTCTTTTGGATAATGGTTCCAAAATTATGAGGGATCATGATCTCTCCATTCCAATATGTGAAGGGTTTTGGAGAGGAGGAAAATAATTTGGCCCTTACCACTTCACATATTCATTTTTTATTTATTTTTAATCACCATTTCTATCGAATTTTCTTTTTCATTGAAGATTCTATTATTTATTTCTTTCTAGATCTCCCATATCAGTAAGGATGGGCTAGAGATCCATATTCCTTCCCATGTTCAGTGATGAATCATTGGCCATCCCTTAAAAGATTTCATAAATGGAATTATAAAGAGATCCATTATAATTCAGATAATAGTGTAGCCAATCCCAATAGTTATTGGTTAAGGGACAAATGATTAGAAGGTGGTTGATCAATTATTCATCCTTTTTGCACAATACACATCTTGTTGGGCCAATGATGCCTATTGTTTTTAGACAATCACCAATGATAATTCACAAGTTTATGAACTGCAGTCCAAACGAAGGCACCCACCTTTGATAAATTCTATTTATTCTAGCAAAGCTTTGTTGGTTATTTCATTACTTATTGCAAGACAATTTGGAGTTTATAACCTAGCTTGATAGTATAGAGTCTCATCTTATAACCATTCAAAATTATTTTGTCATCATTTTAGTTTAGAAATACATTGCTTCTTTTTAAATACTCCATGAGTAATTGCTTGTGATCGACCGATATTGGAATAGCATCTATTTTTTCCCAATCCCAATTGGAGTCATTAGGAGACTGTTTTAGATAGTCTTTTATGAACTTGTCTTGAATATTTGGAAATTGGTCCTGATAAGCAGTAAGGAAAGGTAACTCTTATCAGTGAGGGTGGGTGCTCCATGAATCCATCCAATTTTTTTGCTTTTGGTCCATTATTTATCACCCATGATATATGGTCTCTTATTAGTGTTCTACAACTCAACATGAAGTTTCATATATTTGATCCATGTGGAGGATTACAGTTAGTGAAAATCTCATTTTCTTCAACATCCAAGTATTTCTTCTTCAGTAAGTGACACCATTTTATCGTTGGATTGGCATACATTTTCCAAACATTTTTTTCCCAAGTGCCATTTTTTTCAATTTTCTTAATTCCAACTCCACCAATATCCCTATCTTTATAGTCTACCAACCAATTAATGGGACTCATTTTTCTTCATTAAATCCTTCTCAAAAAAAATCATTATATTTTCCAATTGGTCTCCTGCTTTCCTTATTAGTTGTGTGCAAGATAACTGGTATATTGGTATAGAAGATAAGACCGCTTTAATCATTTGATTTTTTCTAGTCAGGCATGATCATTTCCTTTTCCATGGAAAGGCTTTGTTTCTACATTTATTTGTTGTTTCATCCCACAAATTTGTTTTGATTGCTCCTTTGAAAAGTAGGATGTCCAAATACTTGCATGGAAGGTCACTTTTATTGAAATCTAAGATAGACAAGATATGTCTCTAAATAGATTTCCTTGTATTAAAGAATAAGATGTTTGAATTTTATTTATTAATGATCTAAACAGAGGTAGTATTATGTTTCTCCAAGAGGGATTGTATTGTGGTGTTTTCTTGTAATGTTTTTTCCCCATATGGTATAGTATCATCTAAAAATTGTTGGTGTGTGATTGATGGAAATTGATCTACTACTCAAACACCAACCCATCTACCCTCTAGAGAATATAAGTTTATTTCTCTACCCAATGCCTTGGCTATAATAAAAAAGAGGAATAGGGAAAGAGGGTCTTTGTGTTAGAGGCCGCTCGTTGGTTCAAAGAATCCCTAAGGGGATCCATTGACCAAAATAGAGTATCTCAAACTAGAAATAAAATTACAAATCTAATTTATCCAATCCATCTAAAAGCCAAATCTATTTAATATATTCATAAAAAATCTCCAATTCGCTCTTAAATGAGGCCTTTTAGAGACTCGTTTCTTAACCAAATCTTTTCAAATTTAAATGGGCACCTATTTGGAGTACATTCATTCTCCAAATTTAATGCTACCCAAAAATGGTCTAATTCAAAAATTGATACTTGATCAAAGAGTCCATTGTAATAGAATATCATAACCAATTAGAGGAGATGAGGAATATTTCAAGACGTTCAGCTATATTGGTGAATCCTTTTCAATGATTTTCCAAGTCAATTCTCCATTTTTAGGTGGAATATCAATTAAGACATTATTTTTTACAAACATCCTGAAATCTTCTTGTCTCTGATCAGCATGGCTTATCCCTCCTTTATTTTCAATTGTTGAGAAAATTGAATTGAAATCCCCTCCAAGTATAATAATTTCATTATTATTGTAAGTAAAATAAAATTAGTGATTTCGAACCATACCTTCTTTTTGTCATTTTTTTTTTGAGTCATACACATTGATAAGAGAGAAGGTTAAGTTTGATTCGATGTGAATGATTCAATATGAAAACCATAAAAAAAATTATTCCCAATCATCAACTCAGATTCATTGAGGTCTCCATAGTGTATTGATTCCTTGAGAGTCGCCTTCAACAGAAATGATCTGACCATCCTAGCCAAAGCATTATTTTTGTGAATTTTTTCCCTTCCTCCATTGAGAATTTTATTTCTTGAAAGAGGATAATGTCAATTATTATTATTCGTAAATGATACTTAACTAAGTGTCACTTATTAGGGGCATTGAGGCCCCTAACATTTTAGGTTGTGATCTTCATTGTGCCCTAAGGGAGGTGTTTCATCCCTTAGTCTTCAAAAAAAAAAACTATGGTAGTTTTTCCATCAACAACAACATCATCAAATCCCAATGCATAACATTTGTTATCCTTCCTTTCTTCTTGTTGACTCTTAATTTGGGCTTTAATATCTTTAATGCAGTTTGTTCAATTGACCATGGATCCAATAGTCCTAAATCATCTAAAGTCCAATCCAATTCGACTAGTGCAAGGTTTGAATTATTTGCATGGAGGATCTCATTGGCTGGAGATCCCCAATCCTTATTTGTTAGAGTAGGTTGATACCAAGAACCATTGCATATAACTCGAGACTCGGGAGATTTATCTACTTATCCAATTGTGACTTAAGAGGGAAAAAAAAGGGTGTGATCATTGAGAGAATTTTTATCTAGACTTCTTTCATCTAGGGCTTTAGATTTATATGATTCTTTATGTTTCCCAAGGTCCTTTTCCTTCTATGGGAGATGAGTGCACTTGTAGATGGGTGATTTCTTCTGTGATAATTTAGACAAAAGAAAATTATTTCCTCAATTTCTATAGATTGAATCTAGATCTTATTTCCCAATGATAGGATGTTTTTCTCTAGAATTTATTTTATGGCTAGAATTTTAATTCTAATGTATATGTATGAATTCTTTTCCAATATTTCAATATCCAATTCTATTAGAATTTTGAGCATCCTCCCAATGTTCATTAAGTAATCCTTTGACTAGTATTCTAGTGGCAAGGTGTACAAACAAATCCAGAGAGGGTTATTGTAGGGCACATAGTTATTAAGATTAGAATTTTGCTCACATTTATGCTTATACAAGGGCATTTCACCCATCATCTGGAAACAACTTCTAAAAGAATTGATTCTCAATCTTCATTGGTCAGGAAAATTGTGATAAAGAAACCCTTTGGGAGGAATTTAAGGACAAATTAAAGGTTATAGTTTTAATGTAATAGAAAAATATAACGACAAAAAAAATATAGAGAATGGAACTACAAATAAATTCATACAAGAAAAATAATCTATGATTGATAATTTATTCATATATAGATTACATATTTATAGCTACAAAAGACTTCAACAACCACTTATAATTATGCTAATTTTATTTGCAGCTAACTAGAAATGTTTGAAAAAAATAAACTAATGAAAACAAATTGGACACCTCATTCTACACTAACTAACAAATCACTGTTACACATGTTTATGTTCCAGAGCATATATTCCAACACCCTCTTAATGCTACAACATTAAACTGAATAACAACAAAACAATAGGAAATACATTATGTAGAAGTTGTTCTTTGAAAATAATTCTCAGACCAGTAAAAATTCTTCAAGATGCTCCCCACTATAGGTATAGCCATCTAGCTATCATCCAAGTTCCCAACATCATTGGACACCATTTGCACATGAAGTGTCTCATCACCCTCATAAAGGTATAATATTGAACTTCTAGATTTCAAATCTCTCCTAAACTATTGGACACCAATCCTCACATGTATGTCTCATAACCCCAATGAGGTATAGTTTCTTTGATCGACAAGCATTTCAGACTATTGGGCATCTATATATCCTCTACTACATCCTTCCTTATATTCAAAGTGTTGGCCTTTTCAAAATAGAAAAACTGCTTCATCTTCAATGAAGCCATCATCACTATCATCTAGTGGTTCTTCAACAATGGTTGGAATTTCTTAGCTCTTATGGTTGTAGAAAGATACACAGTAGCAAACTTCTTTTCAATAGGGTTTGGAAAAATCTATGTGGTCTTTTCCACACTTTTTTCGCTCTTTGGGTTCTTAAAAAATATGGTGCACACTTTTAAGCAGCAATTCACCACCTCCTTTCAGAATCCTCCACAAGACACCATCAAACTTGAAACACATACTCAAAACAATAAGACCTCCCATTAGCTCTAATACCATAATAGAAAAATATAATAGTGGCAAGAATATAGAGAATAGAACTGCAAATAAATTCATACAAAAAAACAATCTTTGATTGATAATTTATGCATAAACAAATTACATATTTATAGCTACAAAAGACTTCAATAACCACCTGTAGAACTATGCTAATTTTATTGATAGCTAACTAAAATTGTTTGAAAACAAAATAAATTAATGACAACAAACTAAACACCTCATTCTACGCTAACTAACAGTTCATTGTTACATCTATTTATGTTGGAGCATATATTCCAACATCATGTGCACATTAGATGATGGTCTCCCTCGATTGTTTTGGCCTGATGAAATGGTTGATCAAATTAGTCTCCATCAACATTGCTATGTCAACTTCAGCCTCCTTGGACATATCAATTTTGATCTCAAGGAGGAGTAGTGGATCTTTTTCCAAGATGCTTTCAACTTTTTGTAGTTTTTCGCACTACACCATAAAGACAATAAAAGTATTATTATTATATAAATTATAATAAAAATAATAATAAGTATTTAAATAGAGGCTAAATATATATATATATATATTATCTTATATTACTTATTATTTTTATTATTATAATATTTATTTGATTTTCCTCTAAAGTCTTATTATATGAACAAATTTAATTTTATTGTTTAATTAAATTGTAAATTTTAATAAATACTTCATAACTAAATTCTAAAGAATAAATAAATAAATAAAATTACTTGATCAATATATAAATATTTTTTTCTAAATTTTCATAATAATTAAATGAATATTTTATAAATAATTAAATATTTATATTTAATTTAATAAAATATTTTTATCCCGTAATTTATACATAAAAGAATATATTAGAATAAAAATAATAAATATATTTAAAAGAGAATAGAAAAAAATACAACTAATTTAAATTATCAAGTAATTGTTTTTTTCTAATTTAATATTAAAATTCAACAACCCTAAAATTGACTTAAAGTGTACGATTAAAATTCTATTATTTCTTCTTTCATTTTGTATTTTGTAGGTTTTTAAGGAGAGGAAAGAATAAGCATATCCCTCTATTAATTTGTGTTGCAATTTTAGAAAAAGACTAAGCATACCAAAGATCTAAATTTTCTATAGTTTTAAGTATACACTTTCTTTCTCTCCTTTTCTTTTTTTGGTAAAATCTTAATTCTTTTTTAAAAATATTCTATGGTTGTAGATTGCAAAGAGAGGGAGTAAGTATTCAATTCTAATAAAACCTTCTCTCTTATTTTTATATATATAAACTCATTATTATTATATTTAATGTATAAATATTATATATTTTTCAATTATATATATTTCATCTCTATGAAAATAAATAAATATATGTATGTTTTTCAACTAAACTATTTCAAAATAAATAAATATTATTATCTAAAAAATATATATATACATACATATATACATATATATGTATGTATGTATGTATGTATGTGTATACATACATACATACATGCATGCATGCATACATACAAACATATATGCATCCATACATATGTATGTGTGTATTTATGTATTTATTTATAAATACATACATATATATAGCAATTCGTAAGGAAATAAAATAATATCATATCATATTTTTATGAGATGTGTATATATTAACAAATGATATAATTACAAACTTTCTATTTTTTATAACAAAGAACATATTCACAATAAATAGTCATTTATTGTTTTACATTCAAAAAGTTCTTTTTAAATAAGTTATGGAGTGTCAACATGCAAAAATAGGGAAATCGTTTGCATTATCATAATGAGATATTGGTATAGTTTATTGGCTTCAAGGAGTTTCAAAATTTTAAATAACATCTTTCCACAAAATTATCCCTTTTAAATTTATAAATTAACCTTTACAACAAAACCAATAGAGGTTTGCTCACCACCCAACCATAGAACTTATTCACAAGCCCACTATTGAGCTATATGTCTTCTAGAAAATCAACTTTCAAATCACATGATAAGAATAATACAACTTTAACTTAGCAACACCCAAGACTTGAAATAGTAAATAAATCTTGACAAGTTTTATAGAAGTGGGAGATGAGAGGACTCTTCAAAGGGAGAAAAAATAATTATAAATACATCAACCCAACCAAGTATCAACATGAAACATTATCTACAAATATTTTTCCAATATCCTCCCATATCCAACACCGTAAATAAAATCAACACAACATCTCCAATATATAATTTCATGAAAACTCATAAGGAAATCATGCCAAAATTTCTTCACCAAGAAATGTATCTTTTCATAGTCAAAATCAACACATCTCCAATATAATCTAATAAAAATTTATAAGGTACTCATACCTACATTTCTTCACCAAGAAATACATATTTTTCTCAAATATGGTCCACAACCCTCTCAATTCCACACATTGGTTGCTATCATCTAATTGGGAGAGCCTAACCCAACACAAAACTCTCTCCCCAAATAGATACATAAACACAACAAATAAACTTTATCAAATGAGAACCACAAGAAAAATCAAGGCAAGATTTGAATGCATACAACAAACAACATATTTCAAACAAAAGAAACCATGAATCCTACCTCTAATGGACTCCAAAGGTGGAATAAATCATCCTTGTTGAAAATACTACAAATAATATCTTCTTTTAGACTTTCCACTTCCATTTATCCACAAGAAGAAAAAATGAATAAAAAATCCTCTTCAACCTCTTCAAAAAGAGATATAAATAATAGATGACATGTCGCTCAACCCTTATAAAAATATCAGTCACATGTGAAAGATCTTGGTATGGGGGTGTGTCATAGTACAATCTCCATGCAAAACTTAGGAAGAGAATGTTAGTATGTGGTAACTGATCATGCTATAATGTACACTCTTCATGTATCCTCACTGGGGTCTGGGGCTGGGCTGGGCCTCAAGTGGGGGTTCAGGAGTGGCAGCCTCGAGAAATTATTTTTTGCTATTTTTTTCACTTTGTCACTGACAATATAAAAAACCAACTTTGAAAAACCATAATTCTAGAAGCTTCTAAAAACCTTGTTATAAGTAGTTGGGATGGGAGTTGCAATAGGGCATTTTATTCATGTGATTGTAATATGTTTTGCACTGGCTAATAAAATCATTGGATGGCTGCAGTTTTGTGGATGTAGCCTGGATTGGGTGAATCACGTTAAATTCTCGGTGTTGTCTTGTTTCTGCTATAATTTTTTGTGTGTTTTATTTCTCTTTTTCATTGATCAAATCTACATTTAACTATTAGATATCTGCCTTCTAACCCTAGCAGAGAATATTTGGTATTAAAATAACCTTCCTTCTTCCCTAGGCTAGATATTGTCACTCTTCACAAGGGACTTGGGAAGAGAAAATATTATTCAAATCTTAAAATTTATATCCCAACAAGTCCCCATCCTATAGGTATTCACCCTATAAACCTAATTTTGCCTAATTAGTTAAAAAATGACTTTATAAGTCCAAGGGTGCCAGGCAATCCTACATCCACTAAAAATATTTTTTTATTTTATTTTTGTGTGATTTCTAGCTACAGGCAGTTTTTGGGCACCTAGTTTGGATTGTTGGTATGTGGTGACTGATCATGCTATACTATACACTCTTCATGTATCCTTGCCGAAAAAGAAAAAAAAATTGACTTTGTAGAACCCTAATTTCTGGAAGCTTCTAAAAGCTTGTTATAAGTGGTTAGTATGTGGATTTGTAGTATGGCATTATTCGTGAGATTGTAATATGTTTTGCACTAGATAATAAAATTATTGGATGGTTGTGGTTTTATGGATGTAGCCCGGATTGGGTGAACCACGTTAAATTCTCTATGTTGTCTTATTTCTACTATAATTTTCTGTGTTTTATTTCTCTATTTTATTGATCAAATATGCATTTAACTTGTTAGATATTTGCCTTCTAACCCTAACAAGTGGTATTATAGGAAGGTTGTGTTCAATTATCATCTACAGGAAGGTCTCATAGTTCAGTGGGAGAAATGGAAAATGAAGGTAAGTTAAAGGTTGAGAAATTCAATGGGTAGAACTATCAGTTATGGAAGATGCAAATAGAGGACTACCTCTATCATAAGGATTTATGGCAGTCATTGGAAGGGAAAACCAAGAAACCCTTAGCAATGTTTGATGAGGACTAGGATATTTTGGACAGAAAGGCACTTGGCAGTATTCGTTTATGCCTAGCACAACTGATGGCATTCAATATTACAAAATCAAATACAACTCAAGAGTTGATGGAAACCCTAGCAAAGTTATATGAAAATTATTCCACTTCGAATAAGGTATTACTTATGAAGTGTTTATTTAATATTAAAATGGTATAAGGTGGGCCACTTGTTGATCATTTAAATGAGTTTAATCGTACGGTTACTAGTCAATTAACTTCTGTAAATGTAAACTTTGATGAAGAAGTTAGGGCTCTTTTGATTCTGTGTTCTTTGCTTGAAATTTGGAATAGCTTGGTAATGTTTGTTAGCAATTATGTTTTTGGTTTGAATACATTGAAATTTGATGATGTTGTTGGTGTTATTTTGAGTGAGGAAATTCGTAGCAAAAGCTCAGGTGGAACATCCACATTAGGCATTTTTTTGAATGCAAAAAGCAGGGGCAGAACAAAGGAGAGAGGAAACAATTTTGGAAGTCATGGGAAGTCACCAGGAAAATCAAAGGACAAAAGGTCCCAATCTAGAGACAAGAGGGATTGTTGGTACTATGGTAAGCCGGGTCATTTAAAGAAATATTGTTGGTCTCAAAAAAATAAAGGAGACAAAAAGGAAGGAAATAAAGAGGCAAATTTGGTAAGTAATAAATCTGATGAGGATTCTTTGATTCTTTCCCTTGACAATGTTGATGATTCTTGGGTGTTAGATTTAGGGGCTTCATTTCATGCTATGCCCCATAGTAATTATTTTATTGATTATGTCCAAGGGGATTTTGGGCTGGTTTATTTGGGAGATAACGAACCCTGTCATATTGTTGGAAACAGAAGAATCAAGATTAAGTTGTAGAATGGGAATCATTGGCTACTAGATGAGGTAAGGCACATTCCAAAGTTAAGAAGAAATTTAATTTCAGTAGGGAAACTAGATGATAAAGGTTGTGTTGTTACATTTAGTGATAAAAATTGGAAGGTTACAAAAGGTGCCTTAGTGGTAGAAAAAGGTGTGAAAATATGCACCTTATATCTTTGTACAGGTCATACTATTCCTTCTACTTTAGCTATTGCAGAAAAAAATCAATGTTTAGGAA
Source organism: Sequoiadendron giganteum (assembly GCA_007115665.2). Lineage (NCBI taxonomy): Eukaryota > Viridiplantae > Streptophyta > Pinopsida > Cupressales > Cupressaceae > Sequoiadendron > Sequoiadendron giganteum. The sequence continues at coordinate 357,935,871 of CM021108.1, forward strand.
CTGTTGTTGTCGCTCAATAGGTAGAAAATCAGATAGTTGTTGTGGATTTTGAATCAACACTATGGCATAATAGACTTGGGCATATGAGTGCAAAAGGTATGAAAGTAATTTATTCAAAGAATGTTTTACCAGGTCTAAAATATGTTAATATGGATTTCTATGAAAGTTGTGTGCATGGAAAACAAAAGAGAGTTAGTTTTCTCAAAGATGGGAAACAAAAGAAAGATGAGAAATTGGAGCTTATGCATATGGATGTATGGGGACCAGTTCAGGTATCTTCTCTCGGTGGCTCTCAGTATTATGTTACATTCATTGATAATGCAACTAGGAAGGTATGGATTTATTTCCTTAGGCCGAAATCTAATGTATTTGAAACTTTTAAAAAATGGAGAAGCTTGGTTGAGAATGAGATGGGTAAAAATTTAAAATGTCCCAAATCTGATAATGGTGGTGAGTATTGCAGCAAAGGGTTTGAAGATTATTGTTCCTCTAATGGTATTCGTAGGCAGAAAATGGTTCCAAGGACTCCATAGGAAAATGGAGTGGTTGAGCGCATGAATAGAACAATAATGGAGTGTGCATAGACTATGAGATTGCATGTTGGGATTCCTTTAAACATGTGGGCAGAGGCTATAAACACTGGTGTTTATTTAATTAATATAGGTCCCTCTAATCATTTGGGTTGTGGTATTCCAGAGGAAGCATGGACAAGTAAGAAGGTGAGTTATTCTTTTCTCAAAACCTTCGGTTGTGAAGCATTTGCACATGTAGATTCTGAAAATAGAACCAAGCTTGATGCAAAATCAAAGAAATGTATATTTTTTGGATATGGCATTGATGAATTTGGTTATAAGCTTTGGTATTTTGAAAATAACAAAAATGCGAGAAGCAGGGATGTCATATTCAATGAGAAAGTGTTGTACAAAGATTAGTTGCAATAGCATGAGAAGAAATAAAATGATTATGCAGTGTTGGATGATACTCCAAACAATGGTGTTCTAGTGGTTCCTCATGCTCCGCAACAACAGCAACAAAAAATTCCACAAAATCTAGTGAATGTTAGATGATCTTCAAGGATAATTAGACCTCCGAAAATGTTTTCTCCCTCTTTGTATTCTATTTTATCAATTGATGTTGGTGAACTAGAATGTTATGATGAAGTTGTGCAAGTGGATACCAAGGTTCAGTGGGAGCATGGAATGGAATAACAAATGGACTTCTTGCTGAAAAATTAGACTTGGGAATTATGCAAGTTTCTTGCAGGTAAAATGGCTTTACCAAACAAATGGGTTTATAGGTGAAAGAGGGGGATGGAGGTAAGAAAATATTTAAAGCCAAATTAGTTGTAAATGGATTTTCATAGAAAAAGGGTATTGATTTTGATGAGATATTTTCTCCAATTGTTAAAATGACTTCTATTCGTACTGTTTTAAGTATTGTGGTTGCTGAAGATTTGCATTTAGAACAGCTTGATGTTAAAACTGCCTTTCTCCATGGTGATTTGGAAGAGGAAATATATATGGAACAACCACAAGGATTTGAGGTCAAAGGTAAGGAGAAACTAGTGTGCAGATTGAAGAAAAGTTTGTATGGCTTTAAGCAAGCACCTTGGAAATGGTATATTAAATTTGATAGTTTTATGGTTGAGCAAGGCTACAATAGGTGTAATTCAAACCATTGTGTTTACTTTAAGAGGTTAGTTGAAGATAGCTACATTATTTTATGTTTATATGTTGATGATATTCTTGTAGCAAGGTCTAACATGGATCAATAAAGAAGTTAAAACAACAGTTAGCAAATTCATTTGCTATGAAGGATTTGGGGGCAGAAAAACAAATCCTTGGTATGAAGATTACAAGAGTTAGGAAAAACTAAAAAAAAATTCTATCTAAAGCTGATTATGTTGAAAATGTGTCGCAGAGATTTCATATGGAGAATGCAAAAGTTGACAGCACACATTTTCCTAGTCATGTCAAATTGACTAAGGATATGTGTCCAAAAACACAAGAGGAGGAAGGAAAAATGTCCAAGTTACCATATGCTTCAACTGTAGGTAGTTTAATGTACGCCATGGTATGCACGATACCAGATATTGCACATGTCGTAGGAGTTGTTAGAAGGTATATGAGTCATCTTGGAGTTGAGCATTGGAATGCAATAAAATGGATTCTCAGGTACTTGAGATGTATATTCAATAAATGTTTATATTTTGGGGGCTCTAATACTGATTTAAAAGGCTATGTTGACTCATATTTGGTAGGGGATATAGATACCAGGTGAAGTACCTCAAGTTATGTATTTACACTTGGTGGGACAGAAGTGAGTTGGATGTCTCGATTGCAAAAGGTGGTTGCTTTATCCACCACAGAGGCAGAGTATGTTGTTGCAACAGAGACATCAAAGGAGATGATATGGCTACAACTTTTCATGGAAGAGTTGGGAAAACAACAGGCTGAAATAACTTGTTTATAGATAGCCAGAGTGTTATACATCTTGCAAAGAATTTTTCCTTGCACTCTAAAACCAAACACATATAGCTGATATATCATTTCATTCAGTCAGTGTTGGAGGATGGACAGGTAAAGATGGAAAAGATACATATAGAAGCCAATCCATCAGATATGTTTACAAAGGAAGTGACAAGGGATAATTTGAGATCCTCTTTAGTTTTGGTTGGTCTTCGTGGTTAAAAGTATAATAGAGCAATAGGGTCCAAGGTGCCTATTTCTAGTGGGAGTTGCAAGTGCAGCTGTGTCGTCCAGGATCAATCTCCAAGTGGGAGATTGTGTTGGTGTGGAGCCTAATCAGTCTCTAAGTGGGAGATTGTTGGTATGTGTTGACTGATCATGTTATATTGTACACTCTCCATGTATCCTCATCAAAAAATAAAAAAATGACTTTGTAGAACCCTAATTTTGGGAAGCTTCTAAAAGCTTGTTATAAGTGGTTGGGATGTGGAGTTGTAGTATGGCATTATTTGTGAGATTGTAATATGTTTTGCATTGGATAATAAAATGATTGGATGGCTGCGGTTTTGTGGATGTAGCCCAGATTGGGTGAACCATGTTAAATTCTCTGTTTTGTCTTGTTTTTGCTATAATTTTTTGTGTTTTATTTCTTTTTTTTGTTGATCAAATCTGCATTTAACTTGCTAGATATCTGCCTTCTAACCCTAACATGGACACTCTCAAAGCATGGAATTTTTTACTTATGAAGTTGGCTAGGTATTTCAATGTTTTAATGTTATTCTTGGGTAAAAAATGGGGCTAAATGAATGTAACTAATATTTTATTTATTGGACAAAAAATTGTAATTTGGTGAATTGTAAAGTACACATTTAATGTGTCGAAAAATTCGAAATTTGTACAAATCAAAATCCAACGCCCAAGTATGAAGTTGGATATTTTATGTTTTATTTGGACTCCATTCTTAGAATTTCAATACCCCTATTTTGTTAATGCATTATTGTAAGAATTGGCTATGAAGGTATCCACCCAAGATCAAGAGGCCTAATAGAAAGCACAAGCATAAGAGAGATAGAAACAATATGACATGAATGAAATGTATTATGCCAATAATGCAAATAGAATGTATCAAGTACATAGGATACCCCTTGGTTATATAGTCAAAGTGAGAACATAGAAGGGCATAATATTATGACGAGTGTCGTAATCTTATGACATGAGACAACTATGAAAAGCTATCACTCAACCTAAAGTGGAAAAGTGATAATGTGATAATCACCACAAATGGTGGATCGCCCACAAAAGGTGGAGAGGTAATCACATGATATTTCCACAAAAGTTGGATGTGATAAATTAATAACATGATAAGTCCACCAAAAGTGGAAATGCTCCAACTACCTCCTATTTGGTCCCTAAGTAAACTTAACTAAGTTGTAATCATAACCTAGGACAAGTTACAACACTTTTAATTACACCAACACCCCCCCTTAAGTGCAACTTAGGGAGAATGTACACAAAAGAAAACAATGCAAGATGGGTCCCAGCTACTAGGCCATGTTAGGTACCCATGTACAAATGAAATGCAATCTCTCATAAAGTGGAGAAAAGGAGAAAACCACATTGGGAAGAAAATCCCCCTCAAAAGAGAGATGAAAAACAAGAGAAAAATCTCTCAAATGTATGAGAAGGACAAAACCCCTCAAAGAGGAAAAAGTCCCCCCATAAGAGAGAATGAAGAAGTCAAGAGACTTCCTCAGATGAAACATCTCGTACCCCCAAGAGAGCTCACAAATTATGATATATAATCTCAATGAAAGGTTTGGTGAAGATATCTACAACCTACTCTGTTGTAGGACAATAATGTAAATCAATGACCTACTCTTGTATCAGCTCCCTAATGTAGTGCATATGAATCTCGATGTGTTTGATCCTCTAATGGTGAATCATATTCTTTGAGATCTGGATGGCACTCTAATTGTCACAATGAATGATTGTAGAACATGGAATAGTGAATCCAAACTCAATGAGAATATTCTAAAGCTAAATAGCCTCAGTAGTGGCATTAACAACCTCTCGATACTCAGCCTCAATCGAAGAAAGAGAAATAGCATGTTGCTTCTTGCTCTGCCAACAAATGGGGCCTAAACCAAGATGAAAGCTATAGCTAGAAGTGGACTTACGATCATCAATATTGTCAACCCAATCAAAATCTATATATCCCACCAAGGTAAGTCTTGTACCTTTTGCATAGTGAATCCCCCGATGATGTGTACCCTATATGTAATGCAAGATGTGTTTGGTTGCTTTCCAATGAAGTTCATGTGGTTCTTGCATAAAGCATGAAACCATGCCAACTGCAAAGGATACATCAGGGTGTGTGTGAGTCAAGTAGATGAGACTCCCAACAAGTTGATGATACAAAGTGACATCAACAAGTGGAGTAGAACACTTAGCCTCAAGTTTGACTCCTGAAAGAAAAGGAGTCGGAGCAGGCTTACAATCAGCCATGTGAAACCAATCTAGAAGATCAAGAGCATACTTGGGTTGAGAAAGAGAGATCCCAGAAGCTGACTGTGTGATCTCAATCCCAAGAAAATAGTACAAAAGGCCCAAGTCAGTCATAGAAAATCTGTCTTGCAAAGTAGATTTGATACTGCTAATGATGGATGAGGTACTCCCTATAATGATTAACTCATCAACATAGAGCACAAGTAGAAAATGAGAGTCATCCTATCACAAAATGTAGAAATTCAGATCTAAATGACACCTAGTGAATTCTACAAAGAGAAGAAAGGAATCCATCTTGGCATACCAAGCCCTAGGGGCCTATTTGAGGCCATGGATAGACTTCCACAATCTGCAAACCAAAGAAGAATCTTGTATGAATCCTTGCATATGGTCCATCTAAATCTCCTCATGAAGATCCCCATGAAGAAATGTATTCTTCACATCCATCTAATGTATAGCCCAACCATGAGTTGCAGCAATAGCTAGTGTCAACTGAATGGAGTTCATCTTAGCAACGAGTGAAAAGGTCTCTGCATAATCAACACCTAGAACCTATGAGAAACATTTTGCCACAAATTGAGCCTTGGTTTTATCCACACTTCCATCCACTACATACTTTTTATGATAGATCCACTTACATCGAACCATCTTTCTCCCCTTAGGGAGAGGAACTAAATCCCATGTGTGGTTCCTCATCAAGGAACTATACTCTTCCTCCATTGTTGAATCCCACTCGGGAACTCTTGATGCTTCCTTGAAGGATTATGGATCGGAAGCACTAGCAATAAAAGCATGTTGAAAATCCTGATGTTGTGATCAAGTCCTTCGAGCATCTGAAGGATCCCCAACAAGAGAACCTATTGACTCAAGAGTCTGTCGATCCCAATGAGATCTAGTAGGAGATGAAGGATGAGGCTCCTCAACTGCAAGTGGACCCTGTGAAGGTGTAATCCTGCAAGTTGGAGTTGAGGAAGAATCATCATCTAAGTCACTATCATCACTTTCCACTATGGAGGAAGGAAGAGGAGGATTAGAGGCCAAGCTAGGAGAGCTTTCCTCAAAGTGAACACTCCTCTCAATGAATAGCTCATGTGTCTCTGGATCCAAAAGTCTATATGCCTTAACACCTTCAAGATATCCAAGAAAGATGCAAGGCCTACTATGAGGTTCCAATACCTTGCACTTCTTTGGAGGTATGCGTGCCCAAGTTGGACAGCCAAAAACTCTGAATTGTCTCACAACTGGTTTTCTACCACACCAATCCTCAAAAGGAATCATACCATTCAAATCCTTATGGGGAACTTGATTCTAGATGTGAGTGGAACAACTGATATCTTCTGCCCAAAATTTAGGACCAAGAGAATGAGCATGAATCATTCAGCTAGCCATCTCCTTAAGGGTCCTATTCTTCCTTTTAGCAACAACATTTTGTTGTGGAGTGTAGGCAACTAAATGTTGAAGACCAATCCCCTCAAAAGTACAAAATTCCTTGAGTCTATTGTTCACATATTCCCTTCCATTGTCAGTGTGAAGAATCTTGACTTGCTTCCCTGATTGCTTCTCAACATGAGCCTTGAAGGCTAGAAATTTTTCAAACACTTCACTCTTGTGAACAAGAAAATAGACCCATGTGAAGCGGGATTAGTCATGAATGAAGGTGAGGACATAGAGGGCCTTGCTAAATGATGGCACTAGAAATGGACCTGCTACATCACTATGAACCAATTGAAGAACTTCCAAAGCTCTCCAAGACTTCCCTTTGTCAAACTTCTCTTCAGGATGCTTACCCAACGAACAACCTGAACATACACCTTCAAACAATATGATTTGAGGGAGTCCTATAACCATATCCTTGGAGCTAAGTTGTTGAAGATAGTGATAATTGAGAAGTCCAAACCGCTCATTCCATAGCTTACTTTTTGAATTTGAATGAGTGGGCAAGGTTGTAGAAGGAGACTTAGGCACAAAGTGGGAGAATGAGTAAAGTTATGTGTTATGATTGGCTTGTTCCACTATAACCAAGGCATCATCCTTAAGTTCTTTGAACTCAACTGAATCTGGTAGAAACTCAAGTTTCTTTCCATCTCCAAAGTGAGTGATTTGGTAGATTGAAAGAATATTGGCACTCAAGTTAGGAACATAGAGAACATTCTCAAATGTTCCATCATCTATGACAACCAAACCTTTTCCTTCAACTTCCACTTGAGTATCATCACCTATGAAGATGTGAGGTACCTTAGATGGCTCCAAAGAAGAAAAATGCTCCCTTGTAGAACCCATGTGATGAGTAGCACCCAAGTCAAGTATCCATTGTTGTGAAGAACCTATAGTAGCCACAAATGCTTGCCCTTTTCCTTTTGATTGTGAGGAAGTGGAATGAGATTAATCCTTCTTCTTGTAGGAGGATGGAAAATTGATGTTGTTCTTCTTGATGATGTTTGTCAACTCATCAATTTTCTTAGTGTGGCAATTATGCTCATCATGATCAAATCTCTTGCAATATGAACAAGTTCGTCTCTTCTTGCTTGAATTTCCCTTCTCGGAAGAAGATGAAGAAATCCCTTGTTGTGGAGAGGATTATTGTGCGTTATCTTGTTGTTTCTTTTCCTTAAACTGCTTTGCTTCTTGTTAGAACCCTTTCCTTGATTCCCTTGATTAGCCACCAAGTATTTGGACTTTGAAGACTTGAGAACCCCCATGCTTATCAACTTTGCTTGCTCTAGCATCAACATTTCTATAAATGTATCAAATGATGGCATAGTGAAATAATTACCCACTGTCAAGCAATGGGTTTGGAAGCTAGAAACAAATGTTGCATATTCTGATCGAAGCTTTCCCAAAAATTTGTAGACCAATTGTGCATCCTTTTTGTCAATGCCACAATCCTTAAGTTGTGCTCTTATCTCATTTGCCTTAGTGACATGTCTTGGATTGTATCAAAATTCTTGGGATCTAACATTGTGATATCATTGTCAAGCTGATAAACTCTAATCTCATCAACCTGGCCATACAATTGACCAAACTTTTCACAAGCCTCTTTAATTGTTTTACACTTTTTAATTTGAAAGATTAGATCTTTTGATATATATTTCCTTAAAGTTCCAAGAGCCATAGTATTTTTAGTGAGCCAATCCATATGAGAATTAGGATCAGATTTAGGATAGATTGTGCAACAATAGTTCCATAAATATAATGAGTTAATCCTTTTTCCATTAACTTACTCCAAGCATTAATTTTTCAAGAAGCATAGTTATGTGGAGTTAAAAAAGGAAACTTAGGAGAAACCATAGCAGCAAAATGAAAGATAACAAGATAGAGAGAGAGAGGCACAATCATACAAGACACCCCCCCCCAAATTCACTCAATCAAAGAACCCCCCCAAAAAGATGATTTGGCACTTTATACTTAGTGCGTGTGGGAAATGGCCACTTGCAAGCCAAGCAAAGTGGGCTTCTGATTTTCATTTTTTTACAATAGCCTTTAGTAGGCTACAATAGACTCAAATGACTAATACAAAAGACAAAACTGAGATCTTTTTTTTTAATGCCATAATAGGCCAAAAAAGACCATATGTTGAAAGTAAAATTTTTGATCACAATCACTACAAACTGATAGCACCACTGTGAAGTTCAGAAAAAAATCATGCACTTTCAAAAAAATGGCACCTAAAAAGGAGTTTGTATGAGCCTGAACGAAGCCCCAGAAGTTGTAAAAATTGTGACAACTCAGCAACACCTGTGACAAATTGAATTTTATAAAAAATCCAAGAATCAAAACTAGAAACCAATCACACTAGCGCGTAGAGTGCAAAAAATTAGCCCAAATCAAAAAAAAAACCAAAAAAGACCTCAAAATGGCCAAAATATGAGCCTTTGAAGATGAACTACAAAATCAAAAACTCAAATGAGAGGGGGTCTGCCAACTTTCAAATAGTTGTTGACGCAGTGCTGATGTCAGAAAATCACTATGTTAAATTTGACGATTGTTTGGCCGTCACAGAAAAAAAATGCCCTGTTGACATGGTGTGTTTGTATGCTGAGTTGGCGGCTAACTGTGCAGTACGAAAGCCTATGTGTGCAAGGAATATTCTTTAGAATATTCTGTTGCTGGTAAAGTGTTGCCGCTTGAATTTTAAATGGTCATCACCATTATTTTGAAAACCTGGCCTCCTATCAGTTGTCGTGTGGTGGCCGATGTGCACCCCGCAGGTGTTGTTGTACCCCGCGGTACTTATGTGCAGTACCCGCAGAGTATTGTGAATCGAATACAAAAAACTGACATTTTTTATTTATTTAAAAACTTTCTAAAACCAAATCAGCCCTTTGTATAATTTTTTTGATTTTTTTTTTATATAAACAAATGCCAACGAAAAAAGAAATTCTTAGAAATATTTTTTAAAAATAAAAATAAATCGTATCGACTGTCATAATGGTTGGGTCGTACGGCTCGGCCAGCAATTTTTTTGCCTTGATAGACAACTTTGTGCAAATTTGAAAAATTGACAATCAATTTAGGGGTTTTTGGCCCATTTGAACGCGACGGTGATGTCCTTTTTGGCCGAAAATGCTCTGAAATTGTAGCTAGCTCCTGGATCTAGCAACCACCTCCAATCTTCAAACCCTTGTAGATTTGGCCTCCAATGTCCGACTGGGATGAAACAAAAGGAATTTTCGACTATCTCAGACACTCCAGACGCAATGGTGAGCTCAAATCTGATGCAAAAGGCTCCCAAAATGAAACTGAAATACAATGCCAAAAATGGAACCCCCCCAAAATTTGGTATTTCTATCAAGAAAATACAATATTGCACTCAAGATCTCCCCAAAATGACAATCCAAAGGCACTCCAATATCTCTCATACCATGTAAAAATTGGCTATGAATGTAGCCACCCAAGATCAAGAGGCCTAATAGAAAGCACAAGCATAAGAGAGATAGAAACAATATGACAAGAATGAACTGTATTCTGCCAATAATGCAAATAGAATGTATCAAGTACATAGGAGACCCCTTGGTTATATAGCTAAGGTGAGAACATAGAAGGGAATAAGATTATGAAAATTTTCATAATCTTATGACATGAGACAACTATGAAAAGTTCTCACTCCACCTAAAGTGGAAAAGTGATAATGTGATAATCACCACAAATGGTGGATCACCCACAAAAGGTGGATATGATAAAGTAATAACATGATAAGTCCACAAAAAGTGGAAATGATCCAACTACCTCATGTGTGGTCCCTAAGTAAACTTAACTAAGGTGTAATCATGACCTACGACAAGGTACAACATTTTTAATTAAACAACAACAATTATTTGAGGCGCCTACTAGTTGCAAGAGAATGAGAAGTTATAAAATTTAAATCTTAAAGGGGAGGTACATTTTTAGGAGTAATAGATTTCAAAAAGGGGGTTACTAGATGATTTCAAAGAAGTAGGTAGAGAGGGAAAGGAGGAGGAAGAGGAGGATTCAAGTTAAAAAAATCCAACTCCAAGAGGGGAAGAGTTACAAGTTGGAAATAGTGCTCAAAGTATTTTCAATGCTCGAGCAAAGTTTTCTAGAGTTTTTGGATTAAAAAAAAGCATGTTGTTGAAGTTATGAATTTTTTATTATTATACATTCCTCTAGATGAATATGGGAGCTTTCATTGTATAACTTTTTAGAAGAAAAGACTTTCATTTGCAGGTTCAAAATATGTTTCAAAAAGTGGTTTGTGAACAAGTTTTACTATATAAAATTTTCAAGAATAATGAAAAAAGTTTTTTTCCATTGGAATTCTATTTGATTTTCCTATAAGTGTTTATTTGAGTGAAGGAGTTGAGATTTTATTTATGGCTGAGAAGGTCAACACTCCAATTTTGGACCTCTTGATCTTTGACTGCATCAAATAGTAGTAGAGCGAGAAGATTGGTTGGGAAGTATTACACCAGTTAGTAAAATTATTATTTTTATTTTCTTGGATGTGTTGAGAGGAAATTGAAGAATTTTATTTGTTGGAATGTGAGGATTTTTTTTTCTTGGGAAAGTTGTTCAATTGTGTTATAGATTTTTTCTTAGAATTTGTTGTTTGAATGTGAGAGTATGAAGAGAAATCTCATTGAAAAGGTTGTGTTGTGAGAATTTACTATCTATCCTTCAATAAAAATAAGGTTGGGTAGAAGGTGTATGAGGTCCCTCCACTGAGAGAGAGTGGGTAGAGGAAGAGTAGAGTTGCATATTTCAGAATTTCTATTGGTAGAGGATAGTAGTGTGTGTACATGTGTGGAAAGTGTTTGACAAAATTTATTCAAAGAAGAGGACGAGATGGGTCATGAGAAGACCTATGAGAATTTTGTTTTGGGAAGAATGGCGAGACAAGAGCTATAATTTTTTTTTATGAAGAATTGATAAAAATTCAGGCTAGATTAGATGTTCTTGAAATTAATCTATATAAAAATATTGAGGATGATAAGAAAAAGCATGTGAAAAAAGTTAAGTGCAAGCAATATGGTGGTAGGTACAAGGTATAAAGTTCAAAAACATGAAGAGATGATAGAATTTTATCCTAAAGAAGGAAAAGATTTGGATATCTCTCATGAAATAGAGAGATTTTGCAAGAAGAAAATCCTCTTGGAAGAGGACAACAAAAAGAAGAATAAGGAAAAACAGAGATCTCGCAAAGAGGATAGTAAAAAGAAGAATGAGAAAGTGTAGTGTTGCAGCCCTTTGATGTAAAGGGCATAGAAAGAAAAACATGTGGGAGCAACCCACATAGCTATAGATAATAGGAAACAAGAAAAGACAAAAAATAATGGAGAAAGAAAGTGAAAAAAGAAGAAGTAGCTAAAAATAAATTTTATATTCTTTCTTCCATTAATTTATTTGCAGGTGGCATTGAAGGAAGAAAGAGATAAATTTTGGTGTTGGAGGATAATGAAAGAATAGCAAAAGATGGCATGGATATATCAATTGAGATAAAGGGCCTTGAGAGTCCTATGTTTGATAGAGAAAAATATGAAGATGAGGAAGATATCCTATTGAAAAGGGATATAAGAAGGATAGAAAAGTTATTTGAGAGAGAAGTGATGAAGGAAATGAAGATGGGAAAAGATAAATCCTCTGTTTTATTTATTAACATTTCTTTGAATGTTACAAGTGAAAAAGAAGATGCAGTAGAGTGTCATGCATATGGCATTGGAAAAGAAGAGATCCTCATGCAAGAGGATAAAGAAGATGGTGAGGAAAAGAAAGAAGTAGCAACTGATATATGTCTTGTTGAAGGCATAAAAGTGAAGAACAAGGAAGTTGAATGTATACAAAAGGAAGTTGCAAAAACAAAAATAAATGTATTATATTATTCTTATGATTTTTGCAAAGATAATATTGATGTTGATTTCCATATAGGAAAGATAAAGGAAAATATTAAAATAAGTGATTGTGAAGTTGAGGCAGCAATTATTCCTTGGAAGAACAAAAATTTGTTAAATAAAATGGAATAGTTAAGTGCAAGGGAGGAGATAGAAGAAGAAAATAACAAGATTGCAATACACAATCAAGAAGAAAATGTTGGGGTAGCAGAAAAAACAAGAGATTACACAAGTAATAAATCATTTTTTTGAGATTTGTGGAAGTGAATTTGATGTTAAGTTATTTCAAAAGGATGCAAGTACATTTGTGGATGTGGAAAAATATGAAATGGCTAGTATTGTTGTAGAAGATAAGAGTGAAGTTGTAGTAAGATTTGGTCCATTGAAGGACATAGTATTAGTGACAAGTTTAGAAAAGAAATGTAAGAAACATGGAGAAGATGAAAAGTGAGAAGAATGAAGGGAGAAAAGAAAAATATGAATAAGATGACATGTTACTACAAATTGTAACAATTGAAAAGGAGTGGATAGCATTGTTAGTAGGTGAAATAAGAGTTGTATTTTCAGAATTTTTTGATGATAAAGATGGAACTGATTCACATGAAAATGACATGGTTAACATTAATGGATATGATAATATAAAAATGAATGTTACACTAGTAGAGAAAGAGGATAAAATGAAGATAGTTGATGATTTTTCAAAATTTATTGATGTTGATGGTAAAGGTTATTTGTATTTTGATGAAATGGTGAAAGAAAGTGAAAAGGGAGATATAGATAGGTGCATAAATAATAGGTTAAAGGATGAAATAAAAAGAGGTATGATGTTTTTTTTTATATAAATGGAGAAAAGGATGAAGGAGAAACAAGTGAGAAAGATGTACAAATGGAATTCATTAATTCACATGAATTTGTTAGTGTTGATTTTTATGCAAGTGTTGAGGATGATAAAGTCGAAAGGAAAGATGAACCATGGTATAGAAGATGAATTTCATGAGAGGAAGAAAAAGAGGAAAGATGAAGGAAGGAAGAGACAGGAAGTTTTAGAGTAGGGTAAAGAAAAAGAAAAATCTAGTAGACAAGAAAGAAAGGTGGATGAAGAACAAACATAGGATCTTCGATTGTTCATGACTTCTAACTCATGGAAAATTTCACTTACCCTGGGTGTTTGATGCAATATCATCCAAGGGTTCTAGGAAATCTTGCATTCCCAAAAAATATTTTATTTTATTTTGTTTTTTTACGTGATTTCTAGTTGCAGGCAAGTTTCAGGCACCTAGTTTAGGGTACTCTTGGAGAATGGAAATTTTTATTTATGAAGTTGGCTGGGTATTTTAATGTTTTAATGTTATCCTTGGGTGAAAAATTGGGCCAAATGAATGTAATAAATATTTTATGTATTGGACCAAAAACTATAATTTGGTCAATTGTAAGGTGTGAATTTAATGTGCCAAAAAAGCCAACATTTTTAAAAATTGAAATCCAAAACCCAAGTATAGAATTAGATATTTTATGGTTGATTTGGACTCCATTCTTGTTATGCCTTGCATAACCACCCCATCTTTTTCCTTGGTCAAAATGGGTCCCCCTTTATGTTTTTAATCCTTGGTTGTTTTTCAAACAAAGTTTGGAGTCTTTCTTTCCCAATACTTTGTTTTTCTTTGGTTTATTCTGTCAGAAGCGGAGCCAGAACTTAATCGGGTTTTACAATTTCTTTCAAAGCTCGTTCTGATTCCCATCCCGACATTTTTCTTTTGCTTTTTTGTTTTTGTCTTTGTCGGAGCCGAAGCTGGAATGGAAGTTAAGTCAGTTTTTATTTGAAGTGTCTAAATCAAATCTCATTCTGCCTCCGCCTCCGCTTTTTGGTCTTTTGTTTTAAACTAAGTTTTCATGTTTCGGTCTTTTTGTTTTATTTTTGTCGTTTTGTTTTTCTTTCTTCTTTGTCGGTGGAACCAGACCCGAAATGGGAACCAAGTTGGGAAGTTAATCAAGTTTCCAAAACAGTTTTCATTCTGATTCTACTCCCGTCGTTTCTTTGTCGTTGAGTTTTACTGAAGTCACACGGCAGTAATGGGCCATTTCTTTTTGCAGTTTTGACTCTGCTCTACTGCATTTATTGCATTAATGATAGGTGCCATGCATGCGTAAAACTTTGAGTTTTACCTTAATTAGGGATTAACACATTGTTATTACCACTATTGTTAAGAGATTGAAGAGTGAACCAGAGTTGCAGTGAAGCTTTTGTGCGAGTGAATCAATTGATAGAGAGACAGTTGTGCACAGATTGCTTCAGGAGGTTAGCCTATTTATTTACGTTCGAGGTAGGGTTTTCTATTCTCGTTCTTCTCTTTATTTTCACGTTTTCCATTTTCTGTTTGTTTTGGATTGTTTTTCTTTTGGAAAATTCGTGATTCTCAGTAAGTTCGCATGTTTTTTTTTCCTTTCTTTGTTTATTTGGATTTCTTATCTTCGTTTTGGCTTTTGTATCTGGTTTCTTTGTTTTCAACACGGTCGTTTTCACGTTTTAGTCACGACCGAATCGTGGTGCCCTAGTTTTTAAAATGCATAAGTTAATTATGGTTCCACAATGAGTAGGGTTTGTTAAATTTTTGTTTTTACTTAAGAATCTTGTTTTGCATTCAGTCTGGTTAATTTAGAAGGGTTAAATTCATGCCCTAGTTATTATATATCGAGGGTTTTTAGTTTAGGGTTTTTACGCATTTTTGTATTCGTGTTTTTTTTAAATATGATGCCCTAAAAGGTACAGTCACCTCTCGATCATATGGGGGATGGTCTTATTATGTTATATTTAAGCCCCTTTTCATGTTGATATGACCTAGTCCTTAATCATGAAATTATTTATCAAACTATTAATAAAAAACACTTATGATGTCATGGTTATTTTCGGCGAAGGCGGGATCAAAATCAATCTAGACTTTGAAGCATTTTTTTCAATAAGTATCGATTCCATTTACATCCCATCTCTGACTCCACTTGTAGTAAGAAGCATTCTTTTAGAATAACGATAACCTAGGCGGAAGCAGAAGCGGAACCGAAACTGAATATGAAATTAGAAAATCTGAAAGAAACCAAGTCAGTTTCCATTCCGGTTCCAGTTCCGATTACCATGCCAGTTCTGACTCCGATCCCGCTTGTTATTAATGAAATCTCAATAATGGTTTTGGCTCCGAGCTCGGCAGTGTTTTAAAGGAGACTGTATAGAATGTTTTTATGTTTGGTTTTGCCTCCGATATATATATAGGTAAGGTTTTAAATCATATTTTGTGATGTTTATTCAAGGATCTAATTAGAGGTTTTGTTGCAGGAAAGCTAAAGAATGTCAGGAGTATCAGGAGAAGCTTCCCAAAGGAATCGACCTGCAGAAACATCAAAGGTAGCAACTAAGCCTAAGAAGATAAAGTCGGAGCATCTACCTTATACTTTGAGGTATAATCATAGGGGTCCTGTTGTCACTGCAAGCAAAGTGGAATCAGATTGGTCTGATATAACTGACACCAATCTGGGCTCATACAATTTTGGGGAGTTATATTCGGAAACATTCACTGAGGATATATCAGGGAGAACTCAAAGAATAGTTGAGTTTGGCTTGGCTCACATCACTTATTTCCTCTATCTATCCAGCACCCAGAGTTGATTCTGATAGTAGCAAGAGCTTACAATCCAACCACTAGGCAGTGTATGGATTCACATGACAATGTTATTATTGATTTAACTCCTCAAATGTTTCAACATATGTTTAGTGTCCCGGATCCAAAGAACCTGGTACAATTGAAGGAGGAAGAAGCTTTAGAGAAATATAGAAAATACGAGGAGGCCAACAAAGCTCACTTGAACAAGAAATGGTTGAGAATAGAGAAGAAGTCTCTGACCAAGCTTCATGATCAACCAAAGAGGACAGAACTCTACAAAGAAGTATCAGACCTGATCAAGATGTTTTCTAGAGTATTTGGGAAGAGGGATGCATTTCATTTCAAGGAGTGGATTTTTCCCTTCATTTAGACCATCTTTAATGGCAAACAACAGTTTGATTGGCCAATGGTTGTCACTGATGCTATTCATGACCAGTTAACTAGAATAAGGGAAACCAAGAGCTTCTTTATGACTTCCTATGTTGTTTATGCAGCAGCTAGAGGAGGAATCTTTCCAGGATTGAATAGAGTGGGTATGTTGGGAGAAGCTAATGGACAAAGGAAAGTATGGGATCATTATGATCAGCTATCTCTACAAGTGTCTGAAACATAATTTAGAAGGGTTAATGATGCATTCTTATATGTAATCATTAACTAGTTTAATGGAGATGTGGGATATATATTGAGCCAAGAGGCTATGGCATTTATTACAGAATGGGGATGTTGGTACATTCAATACCCCAAGTTCACATACTTTAGGCTGGTTGGTTTTGAGGGTCATCCCCACTTACTGCCAAGGTGTTGCAGCAATAGGATGGTGTTGATGGAATTTGTTTATCAAGTTCTAGGGGTTTATGCCCGATTTGGGTTGAAGCACAAAATAGGGTGTCAGAAGTTCCCCATGCAATTAGGTGAATACAGTTGCCAACATCTTGTGGGAGCTAAGGTAGTTTGCAGTGAATTGATACATTTGAACCTAGGTTTGTACACTGCTCGAAAACACTTTGACCCGAAGAAGAAATTGAATGCTTTGCTACCTTCAGTTTTTGACAAGCATTTCAACTTGCTAGAAGACTTTTGGAGTGATCTTCAGGATGATTATGACCTCAGGAAAAGGAATTATGAGAGGTTGCATGTGTCACTCATGGTAGAATTTGGGGTAAAAAATGACATTCCTAACACATTGGTAGATGATGAAGTTGTATTGGATCCATCATATGAAGCTTTGAACATTGGGACTAAAATTTTGAATCTGATTGATTGGGATAGTGAGGAAACCATTGACATCAAGCAGATAGGGTGAGCAGTCTTGGATAGGAGCATTCAATGGGTTGTTCTAAGAACCAAAACTCCTCAGGAACCAGCTCCTAAGAAGGGGAAAGGATATAAAAGAATCAAGATAAAGTTGCCTCCCAAGGAGTCTTTGGAGTTCTTACCTCCAGACATTGAAGAGATTGAGCTTGAAGCCTCTACTCAAGATGAACCATAGGTACAGGAGAAGGAGGCCCAAATAAGACCTGTGGTTTCAACACTGACAGTAAGTGAGTAATCTATTCAAGTCCCACTTACAAAGCAGCAAGGTGAAGAGATGCCTAAGGGGACTCTTCATGATATTGTTGAGTCATTAAAGGGAAAAGAAGTGGAGTTGGAGATTCATGATGTTGGAACGGACTGTGATGAGACTTTGTTAGAGAAGGATGCACAAGAAAATATGCCTCTAGAGGAGGAAACTAAACATGTACTGACTAAGGAGGATCAGTGGGCACTATTTGAGGAGGCAAAGAAGGCTTCGGACGATCAAGCATACGCTGTAGCAATAGAGAAGCAAAAGGTAATTAATGCAAAGGTACAAGTTGATGTCTTACTCCAGCAACAATAGGTAGAAGCCAAATGAAGAGCAGATGAAATAGAAAAGCAGCAAGGGAAAAAGGAGCAGGAGCTCAAGATCAAAGAAGAGAATCATAAGCTGGAATTAATACAAAAAATTCATGATCTTGAGGAAGAAAAGAAAAAACAGCGAAGGGAAAGGGAAGTTCTTATGGCCAAATTGAAGCTTGTTGAAGAGGCTTATAAAGAGAAAGATGAAGAAAAATGAGTGAAAAAGGAGAAAGATGTCGAGGAGCTGACCAAAAGGCTGAAAAAGGAAAAGGAAGATGCAGATAGACTTAGGGCATTGGAGGAAGAGAGAAACTGGGAAATGGAAAAGAAAAGATTCGAAGAAGAAAAGTTGAAGAAGGAAGAAGAAGACAAGAGGATACAGGGACAGAAGGACAGGGAGGAAGCTAAAAATCTTGCTCAGACAAATGTGGAGCAAGAACAACAAGAGAAACAAGGGGTTGATTCTCAACCTCAAGTAAATGTGCAACCACCCTCTACTACTGTTGTTGCTTCTTCTTCAACTATAATGACCACTACTCCAGGTGCTCCCACTTGGTTAAAGTTGTATCTTCAAAAAAGATCAGTGACACCTTCACAGCCTCTCAATTGGGATGATATGATGAAGGAAATTGAGAAAGAAAGGCCCAAGAAGAAGGCCAAGATCCTACATTCCACTAGGCTCACCGATAGAGGATAAATTGTTGTTGAATGTTCCATACCAATGATGGACAAGGATGTAGGAGTCATGCAATTAACTGATTATTAGTTGGGTACTGTTAACTTAGGGAGACCCAGCAAAGATCAACAAATGAATTTGATAGATGTGGTAGCTTAATCCACTAAATCCAGAATGATGAAAGATAAGCAAAGAAAGGATGAGCTTAAGGCTCAGTTGGATCAGTTGCATACTTTCTTGAAGAGTGTTTCTACTCTAAGGTCACAACAAATTGCCACAATTGAAACACCAATTTTTCTTAGTAAGAAAGACGTAGATGATTTGGTATAGGTAAGGAGTAAGGCAGAGATGTTGGATAGGTGGATTGATAAGATAAATCAGGAAATAGGTGAAGTACTGGATAATAGTTTTCAGGTTCATAGGATGACAAAGGAATTAAAAGGAGAAATTAACCAGTATGTCAAAGTATTCAGAGAAAAGGAGGAGGAATACAGAGGATATAGTCAAAGATTGAAGGAGTTCCATAAATTTCCAAAATCCACTCTTCTAAAACAGTCAATACTTGAAGAGGACAATGACGATTTATTGGAGAATACTTCCAATATACTTCGGTTTAGGTCTAACTTTCTATACAAGCATAAAAGTGAAGTTCAAGATTCTGTCAAGGATCTGAATGAACAGTTTGAAGAGTTGGAAGCAGTTATTGTTGTCATAGTAAATGTTAATATACCGGTAAAAGAGGGCCTGCCTTTGAACCAAATAAAGGAGAAATGGGATGATAGGTTTATAGAGGTCATGCAAAAAGGAGATGATGGTGAAGATTTGTTGTTAGATCGGTTAATGGATATTAAAGAAGAGATAAGGGCAGCTAAGAGGGAGTTGACAAAGCTAAAAGACATGAGAGGATTTGTTGTTGCGGAGCTAGAAAAGATCAAGTTTGAAGATAGCTGGGTTGATGGGCTGGATTTGGAGGTGCTTCAACAATTCTTCTCCAGTTATGATGAGTACATTGCAGATCAGGCTTCACATGCATAATTGATAACCTCATGCATGCATGGTTTTTTTTTTTTCTCCTTTGCATGCATAACTGGCAGTTTGTGGGCGCATGGCTTTCTTTTCTCCTCTCCATTCTTTTCTTCTAGTTTAACTGAGTTTCCAAGGTGACTTTAATCCCTAAAAGGTGGATCGTCCTAAAATAGAAAGGACTTCAATTTTTTTTTGTATATCTATAAATACCTGTGGGGTATCATATTGTAAGGGTCAATTGATAGAGAATAGAATTGGTCACTTGATAGTAGGAGATAGAATTTTTCGTAGTTGTTACAGAGATACTTTGTTATTTACAATTGAATATAATTACAAGTTTTTTTTACGCAATATGGTGTTAGAATTGAGTTTTACTTGATGAGTTTGATGAATTATAATCTATCTGTATGTCAGTGATTGTGCTGAAGCATGAGTGTTTCTTATGTGATGAAAGTCATTAGAAGAAACCAAATTTAAGGATTATTTCATTAGATTATCGATGAATTGAATTTATTAAATTCTATTGATCTATGATCTTGGGATGAATGAAAGTATGTTCTTTTGGAATCTTTGAAATATTTATGATGTGTAATTGTGATGTTAAATTAAGCACCTTAGATGCATGCAATAGTATGGATTATTCTATAAATTGTATCATGCTATGGTTTTCTTGATCTGTTGGAAAAACATTCATTGTTGAAGATATATGTCTAGATGCTAGATAAGTTTTATTCATGTTTACTGATGTACGCCCTGATCTATCTTTTTGTTTTGTTTAAAAACACTTTCTTTATTAAGAACAGTTCGATGAATAATTCATTGCTTGTATTCCATGTTACTAGCACAATCCCCTTGAATATTACAGTTGCATGGACCAATTGAGTGACACCAGATAGTTGAGAACCAACTACCATGACCTTGGGAGTTAGGCTACTATATGCTGTCTTTCTTTTTTAGAAGAAATAGAGTAGAAATATTTTGTTTAACGTTGTTTGTGTCATTTTCACCATCAACAATTCTTAGAATTTCAATACCCCTATTTTTCCAATGCATTATTTCATGCGCCTATTGGTTGTAAGAGAATAAAGAGTTACAAAATTTAATTCCTGAAGGGGAGTTAAATTTTTGAGAGTACCAAATTTCAAAAAGGGGGTTACTAGATTATTTCAAAGAAGTAGGTAGAAAGGGAGAGGGGGATGAATAGGAGGATTCAAGAATTAAAAAAATCCAACTCCTAGAGGAGAAAGTTACAAGTTGCTATAAATAGTGTTCAAAGTATTTCCAATGCCTAGACAGGGTGTTACAGATATTTTGGATTAAAATAAATCATGTTGGTATTAGGAAATTTTTTTGATTATGCATTCTTATAGATGAATATGGGATATTTCATTATAAAAGTTTTCAAAAGAAAAGAATTACATTTGTAGGTTCAAAATATTTTTCAAAAAGTGGTATGTGAACAAGTTTTACTATACAATTTTTTAAGGAATAATGAATTAAGTTTCTTTCCATTGAAATTCTATTTGATTTTCCTATAAGTTTTTATTTGAGTGAAAGATTTTGGATTCACTTTATAGCTGCGAAGGTCAACACTCTCATTTTGGATCTCTTGATCTTTGACTGCATCATTTTAATAATTCATCTAATTTATCACTTGTAGATCTTCCCCTAATGTCTAATTAACTGATGTATATGATCATACACACAACTCAACAAACCTACAAATCCTAAATTAAGGAATTCATCATTCAAGAGAGGGCTTCATTAAATTATCAACAGGGAGTCATGGACTTTAGATGATGTTGGCACCATATATGCATTCAACAATCTTAGATATCCTATATTAATTGAGTATAGGTGATTTGAACAAAGATAATTTCATCAAAAGCTTTTAACTAAAGTTAATTCCTACCTACAAAACAAGGTAACAAAATAATAATAACTATTAACTATTACAATTACTTATCACTTATGATTGTAACTAATAATTGTTTATGCTATAACATGTCCTAATTCAACTAATGATTCAAAATTCTGAACAAAATGTAGCATTCAATATAATGTAAACTAGAAACTAGAAATTAGAACTTACAATATAAATCTAATGGATTATTTAAACTGATGTGGCTCTACAGTACCTCAAGTGGCCCTTGCTTGATTTGTTGCATCCACTAGATCTCCTTCAATTACGTAACTCAAAGAAACATGTCAAAATATCTTCTCTATTAAATTCCAATCATACATAGATTTCTAAGCAGAATGTAACAAAATTTTTAATTCAATCCAATACATGCAAAGATCTATTTGTTGGCCTTCTCGATAAGGTACCCTACTATATAGGGTATGCAAGAGTCCATTTATTCATAAATTGTAAACAAACTAAAAGCTAATGTCAACTCTCCCATAAAAATAGGAAGAGGACTAGTTATTTTAACATAAAATTATAACTAGTAAGAACAAGAGTGTATAATTCAAATAAGGACTCTACACTATTTAAGATAATTATTATAAATTAGAAATGTGCCCTAACATAGCAGCCCCAATTTATTATAAATTAGAAATGTGCCCTAACAGAGTAGTCTCAATTATAACTATTATTCCTTATTGGAATAGACTCCTTTCTCCTCCATAACTTATTAAAAATATGGAGTAACAATTTTCCATCCATAATCTTGTCCTAAAATCATTTCCTTCATATTCTGAAAGTGTGCTCATGTTGTAGCAGATTAACTCCTCTAGCTGCATTGAATTGTCATCCTCTTGTTGTGGGTTGAAAAATTATTCGTTGCAGGGCTTGGCCCTTATTACTTTGAAGCATTTTCATTGCTAGAAATTATGATTAAACATGAAATTCTGCTAAACTCACAAAAATTCAAAGTTCACAAACACATTCATTAATAGAACATATATCACATTCAAATGCTTTGAAATGCTTGAAGTATATAAAAAGGTTTGGTAATGTCTTTTGGAGTTTAGCAGAAATAAGATAAAAACATTCAACTACAACAAGGAAATTGGACATTCTTATGGCTCATCATCACTTAGGATGACTCTCGCCCCATCACCCTAATACATACAACCTTATAAAAAGTTAATAATTATAAAAGACATCACAAATTTTAAATTATAATATATATTTATAAAAGAATACCTTAGTCCCCTCATTGACTAAAGTGAAGGTGTCATTGGGAAAACATGATTAAGTTTTGTAGAGGACTTCCAAATAGTTTTCTATTGGACATGGAAATCACCTACACACTTGAAACAAACATCAAATACATTTGAAGGATAGTTTCAAAGCAATGCACAAAAGTAATTTAAACACATGTATATATTATAAAATTCATTCATTTAAATAATTATCCATTCCTTCCACCCACAATTTTGGCCCACCCAATCCATTATCACACATACCTCCTTTTCCATACACCTTTCATCTAACTCTTTTCATCATCATGCCACACAACCCAACATTCCTCCCACTCCATCTTCCTTGGCAACATCTAGGAATAAGACAACTTATAAATCATCAAATCTCACAACAACACCTATAGAGTGTAACATGAGAATCATAATCCATGTGAAGTAAATATTCAAAATTGGATATTATAAACTTACCATGGAAGTAGTGCTTGAATCTAAAGTAAAAATTTTAAAAATCAAAATATAAAAAAGTTGAGAGAAAAAATGTCCAATGGTGGAAACCATTTCTATGACACATTGGGATAGTACCATCATTAAAACCTATTTATTGGAATTATGTGTAAATACATTTCCTATGTGTACTCTACACTTAGGGTAAATCTTCTTCCACCCACTACCCTCCATCCTCCATAATCATTAGCTAGACATCCATATCATACCATTATATCATCTCATGTATCACATTCACATCCCCACACAATCATACTTGTCACCATCCCCACTTTTGACCTTGATAAGGAAGTGGAAAATATCTTAAAATATATTTTGTGTGATCCCTTGATATGTACAAATATAGTATCCTAAATGACACATATTAAGTGGGAAAATTATTTGTATGTGATGTACTCCTTGGAAACCACATATCTTCTACCCTCCTATTCCCATCTCCACTCTCATCCCTCCATCCATCCAATTCCTTCACTCTTTGTGCTAGAATGATTTTTCTCCTTAATCATTTGAATGTTATCCAATCCTAAGTATAGCACACAATAAATCCAATCCCAACTAAAGATCCATAATCCAATATTCTAGATCCTCAAAATTT
Organism: Sequoiadendron giganteum; assembly: GCA_007115665.2. NCBI lineage: Eukaryota > Viridiplantae > Streptophyta > Pinopsida > Cupressales > Cupressaceae > Sequoiadendron > Sequoiadendron giganteum. The sequence goes on from CM021108.1 coordinate 357,959,669, forward strand.
CATGATTGGGATCACATAGCTAGTATCCAAATCTAGCCTATGTATCCATTCCAAAATATAATGCTCATCATCATTGAAACACAAAAAATATTTCCAAATCTAGTCAAGAAATCTAGTACATATTCAAATATATCCATAAGATTCATCCTTAGTCTAGTTAAATTCTAAAACTTGTTCAATCTCAAATCATTACATTAGGGATAGAGAATTCTCAATCCTTGAACTATTTTTGGGATATATCATTCTCACATCAACAGTAATATCATCATCATCACTTAATCATTGTATTTTGAATTTATTAGGGTCAAAATCTAATTTTTCTTTTTTATTATTTATGCATGATTTCCTACTTGCTTGCCTGCATTCCATCTATGGCTTATATTTGTGAGTTAATCATTGAGGCATCTCATGACCTACGTCAATCATGGTATTATATATCATGGTGCACCATGCCACATACCTACTTTGATATCAATCCCTCACTTATTTGACACATCGCCACCCTAGTCCTTATACCCTAGTCCATAATGTCAAATTATATTTCAAATCTTAATTGTTTTCCATATTTCAACAAATACGTGCATCTAGTTTCAAATGCACTCGTTTCATCATCATTATAATTATTTTTATAAATATTCTCCTCCTTAGCTTATCATTTCCATCATTTCTTCAGCTTCATACATCTCAAACTTCTTGCATCTAATTGTTCTTCCTTCCTTCTATCTCTTCAAACTCCTCACATCAATTCCTTATCCCTTGAAAATTGATTCTCCTTTTGATAAACCACTTAAGTCCTATCAAAATACCTACTCTCTCAATGGGGAATCCCTAACCTATATCCTAACCATCATTCTTCCAAATGATTGGGTCATTCTACTACTAGTTATATCCCCATTAAGTTCCTATCTCTACTATCTTTGAAATGAGATTTGCTTCTTCTAGTCACAAAATTGGGTCTCAAATAGAGGTGAAATATAGACACGTAAAATTCCTTCCCACATTTTGATCACCACACAAGCACTATCACATAGACCCACTTTCAATCCTAACTAACTAAATACTATTTATTTAATTAATCTATTTAATTATTATTTTATTCTAAAATTAGTTAAATAAGTCCTGACTATTTAATTAATTGATCTAACCTTGTGTCCAATATTAATTAAGTAAATTACCTTTATTTATTTAATTAACTTAATGAATTCATCCTTTCTTCTTAATTTCCAACCTTAACTAAATAAATCACACTTGTTTAACTAAGTCAAACATTTCTCCAACATTCTACCATAAATTAGATAAATACACAATATTTAGTTAATTCCTCTAAAGTCTCCCTCGTTATTAGTTGAATAAATCTATTTAGTTTAGTCAACTAATTAATCATCGATACATTCCTCCACCATTTTTTTTTAAATATTAAAAAAATATTTCATATGGCCTTAATTACACAAGGCTCTAAGTACTTAAGGCTTCAAAAAGATCATTTTAGTCTCTACCCTTCATCAATATTTAAGAAAATATTCAGCCTCCATCTCTACTCAATCTTTGCCTAATTATGTGCACCAAACACATGATGTCACTTATCATCCTCTCATTATTCCCACATAAGGATCAACCCCATCCTTACATTGCACAAGATCTAATCTCATCCACCCATCACTCCTATTTAAAATCTATAAATCCACCCTTCCACAAGTAATTTCCAAGAGAAGAAGAAGAAGTGGATGCAACAAGGTTATTTTTTTGGATTGATGGTGGCTAGGGCACTAAATGAACATCACAAAAGCCATCAAGTTCATGGATACTATTGTAAAAGTTATGGAGATCATTGTTTCTAGCCCATGCAAGAGAAGACAATTGGAAACAACACCTGGTTACTCGAGCTTTGCCCATGCTACAAAGGATTAAGAAGAAGAAGATGATGACATATTGCAATTCTTACCCACCTTGCAGAGATAATGGAGAAGACTTCCCATAATGTATGGAGGTTAGAAATTTTTAAGGATCTATTAGTTCCACCATGTCGCAAACCTTTCATGATTGTCTCCTCATCTTGACAGGTATACCAAATAACTCTCAAAATCCTATATATTAGCTGACATGTCTTCTCAAAGTCATATGTACATGGAGTTACATATAAATTTTATTTTGATAAAATTTGGAAGGGAGAAAATATTTATACCATAAAACATGCAGAGATTACAAATGAAGCACAATGGTATTCATTGGTCCTTGATGTTTAGTAAGACTAGAACTATTTAAAGCCTTTAGGGGTTGCTTGTTTTGATACTAGATATCAGTGATATAAAATGGCCTACCACAACAGAGATTCCTTTACTTTGGGAGCATAATCCAATGTGTATGTTGTAGCTTGTAAGTAAGCTTTGTAAAGTCAATAGTACATGGAAAAGTAATATTCTATACTTATATGTGGGGCAACCATTACCTACAACTATTCATATTGTTGGAACCAACCATTCTATTAAAGTTGAGCATCATAAAGAGATTCCATACTAAATAAAGAAAAAAAGAAGCCCAAGATGCACTTTTGAATAATGAAGTATTAATGTCATGATTGCATCAAAGCTACCTTCCCAAAGGAAGCAATAATAACTCTTGTGATAGTAGGTAATAAAGAGGGAAATACAATGTTGTTCACTATTGGTTAAGACACTGATAGTAGAAAATACAAGGAAGCATAAAATATGATAGTACATATGTCTCTTCAAAAATTTAATGACAATCTACAATGATCAAAAGATAGGGAACACTTCAAGGTTCTCAATGCTCAAATGAAAAACATGACTATTATAGTGCACATACCATAAGAGGCAACCTACATATAGAGAAATCTCCTTCAAGGCAACTGTTGACAGGGTAGTTCAAGTGATAGTAAAGATGAACATATGGGGACAATAATGCCAAAAAGTGGAAGCCTATGAACATACCCTAGGTTTGTGTAAGATCTTAAGGTTTTTTGTGTGATGAATTGATTTAGTGAACTATAGAAAGTAAAAGGCAGCAGTAGATACTATTGAATAAATGTCAAGAATAAGAGCTAGTGAAGACCGGGTTCATCAAATGTGTGACAATGTTGCATAACCTTCCAGTGGGAAATTCATAGATGGCAGTGATCAAGAGCAAGGTAAATTTCATAAGAAAAAGTGAATAGATCTCAAGTGATAGATGATAGTGAAAAGGGTTATCAAAGCCATTGTAAAGCCCTATCAAGAGTGTAATTATTCCTTCAAACTTCCAAACACCTATGTAATACCCTACACACCTATAGGTAGCAGTGTCAAATCATGTTATGTGCACAATATAGTGAAGAAATAAATGGTGACTACAAATTCTAAGACACAGAAAATGTATTTTATTTACCAATGACATAGAGTTATCTACAATGACAATGTCAAAGGTAGTAAATAGCGATAAGGAATCTAGATAGCATTATTAGTATGTGGTAAGGACAATAGTGTAATGTGTTAAATATTAGAGGAAACCCATGGAGAACGTATGATAATTGTGTTTCATATATGATAATGATTTATGTGTCTCTAGGTGGAAATGATAGGGCATCTATGCATTATAACTTGTAAAATTGTGACAAGATAATACATAGTTCAGTCATTAATATGTAAGAAGCCACCAAGGTTATCAAGGTAGCAGTATTCCATGACACTCCACACACTCACTAAGAAATGAATGACATTCATTACCAATGTCAGCCATCAAATGGGCAATTATAAGGACACTAAATAGAAAGGGAAAAAATCATTTAAGGGATAGCCTATAGATAGGTGGTGTCATGAAAATTCAAACTAGTCTAAGACCTAGAGTCTTTGTTAACCTTACCATTCATAAGAAACCTATGAAAATTTGTATGGAACACTATTAAGTTAACAAACACTATCGTGAGATCCAAAGCAATGAGAACCTTGAACAATGTGTAAATTCTATACAATGGTGCTCATTATTGAAATGACGGTGAGGATTCTATACCCATGCATGAGCTCATGTAATGAGAAAGTGATAGAATAAAATATAAAAGGTTTCAAGACACGATCCATAGAGGACAATGACAGTGTTAAAGACACTAATTTCAAGAAAATGAGAATCATAAAGGGCAAACCTTAGGTAGGTCTAAGACAAGAGGAGGTTTCAATGCATGAGATGGAGTGTATATGACTTCTAATATTTCAAGGATTATAAACCCTTGTTGAAACCTTGCCAATAATTACCTTTCAACTATCAAGTTTGAAGGTCCTAATTCATAAGAACCTAGATGACTTTCAAGGACAATGTATAGCACTTACTGAAGGTGTATAATGAGAATAATTGGAAATGATTAAAAGATAGATTTAAGCAATTAGGGTTAGAAAATACTAAAAACCCACAAAGGAAAGATCAATTAAACCCATTAATCAATGAAGTTGAATACAATATTTGAATGAATAAAACACAAATCAAGAATGTAACTCTAATTAAGATCAAATTATTCAATAGAAACATGAAAATCTAGTACTTCATTGTTGAATTATGAGAATTCGATATGTGGATTATTCGATTGTGCATAACCCATTTTGCAAAAGATTTTCGATGAAGATCTTGACTCACAATGAAATCTCAATTGCTCAAAAATGATGAATCCTCAAGCTCGTGAAGTTTGAGAATGAATTTGATGGAGTTTTAAGGCTTATTTTATAGAATTAATGGAGGTTTGATGAACGGTGGAGATCAAAGGATGAAGATCAAGGGATGAGATTGAATCAAGAAGTCAAGGGTGGAGATTGAATGAGAGCTTTAGTTAACTGAAGATGGTCTCCTGATTTAAGGCAAATATTTTAGGATATTTTATGGAGGGAGATATTTTTAAAATAGAATATGCCATGTGCAAGTTGGAGGAAACTTAGTAATTAAATAATTACGAAATTATTTAATGTGAGATGAGAGGAAATAAGGAGTTTTAATTAAATGATTAAAAATTATTTAATTAGGTGGGATTGAATAAAATTAGTATTAATTAAATAATCAAAATTATTTAATTAAGTTGTTTTAGAGGAAAATAATGAATTATGATGAATTTTAATGAATTAATCAAATAATATTAATTATTTAATTAATAGAGGAAATTAGTGAATTTAACCAAATAATTAGAAATTATTTAATTGAAATTGATGAATTAGGGGATAATGAGGAAAATGATAGAACATGGTCAATATGAGTGTGTGATACGTTTAGAAAATTTTAGGTGTCTACATTTTGCCGCTCTTTGAGATAATGTACCTATACATTGTTTCAAAGACACTATTGATTTAGCAAAAGAGATAAAAAAGTATGCCCCATTGTACCCCATCAGACAAAGGAATGATGTGAGGATGGTAGGTTTCCCTATTGAGAGGTCAGCCAAAAAAAAAAAATTCAGGTCGAGCTCATGATAGAATGAGGGATAGGTTTGGTGAAGAAAATGATAAAAAACCAAGTCCTAGATGATGAGGAAACTAATTAATAGCAAGGGCAAGAAATAGGATGAAGGGGGTGGAAGGATGAAAATTAGTGTTTAGGAGTCTATATATAGGCCCTTGGAGGTCATTTTTACCTCATTTGCACTCTCTCAATTATAGATTTTTAGAGCTCAGAGTTAGAATTCATCGCAGATCTATTGCAGAGATGGCACTTGTTCCCTGTGCAACACACCGTGTAGATGCAGTCTGTCAGTTCCAGCACCCCGTCAGAGTAAATCCCTTGATATGTATCTAAATCATTCTTAATTTTACTTAGTTCTAGGCATAATAAATGCTAGGTCAACTTAGGTCTTCAAATGCGTCGATTTATAATCAATGCTTTTGAAACCTGCCACGACGCGTTTGAACACTAACATGATGTGTTTGAATTTTCCACAAAACATTTGCAAAATTGAGTCACTTTTAAATTTTTGATCGCTAATGATTATGACAAAGAGGTGCATTTGTAAAAAAACTCGCTTATGAAATTGTAAAGCAATGATTTTGAAAAAAAAGTATTCTTGTGATTGTGATGAAACTATGCTTTTGCAAAAAAAATCACTTTTGATTTAGGTATTTATAGTTATATTTTTTCAAATGTTTTGGCAAATTGATGTTGTGGGTGTTATGCTTGCAATTTGTATTTGATCCCATCTTGTTGAGGGAGCAACATCTGAGAGTTCTCAATCAGATGACACATCTGAGAAAGAGGGATGTAGAGTTTCTTGGTGTTATAGGATAATATCATATTGCTTATATCTCAGAGATCTGATCACATCGAGCCTTCATGGTTGTGATTGTGGAGAGGTGGCATTCAAAGACTTACTCATTCATACTACCGACAGGCAAGGCTACTATCACTTTGGAGGATGTGTGGCACATCCTGAGGATTTTGATTCAATGAGCAAGGGCCTCATATGATTTTGACTTAGGCATAGAGGCATTAGAGCGAGTTCTTCTAGATGACGAGCTTGAGATTGACGATGACCAGATCAACCTCCGATAGTACATTAGGGTAGTAGATGATATTATCATAGTGGTGGTTAGACTCATCTATGAGTAGATCATGCTCGATCAGAGATCTAGAGGATTCTTGGTGGGATGGGGTTAAGTTTTGGAGAGGATGATGGAAGATGATAGATTATATACATGGGGACCATACAGCTTAGCCCTTTTATACCAATACATGCATTAGGTGGTTTATCCATCAACCACTAGTATATTTGCAAGTGTGACACTACTCCACATCTGGGCATGGGAGAATATAACATTGACCAGACCTATTTGAGAGGTAGTTCGAGCAACGAACAACCCATTTTTCTATAGATACGACACCTTCCTAACTCAGTGTCATCTCAGAGACTTGGACTATTGGCAGAGGATCATCAGTGAGATCAATGAATTCAGATAGAGGCCATGGCTTCATTTTGAGGCATGGAATGACAATGTTCACTTTCCCTACTATCGATAGACCAGATGGCTCATCGAGATGACTGTCTATGTCCTAGAGCGGTACTTGATAGACAAGGTGAGATGACAATTTGGGGAGGTACAAGATGTGTCTGCCCCATATTATCATGCACTATTTGCTAAGACACGGGGAGAGATTGTTGAGTGGGCACCCTTGTTAGTGCCCTAGGTTGCAGTGACTGAGTTTCTTCATTTGGCACCTATATAGTGGATTTGGGAAAATGAGGCTAAGGGTCTAGGTGTTTTTTATGTATTATGATGCATGGTGGGTCCCTCAGAGACCCTTAAGGTTTACTCATCTTGATGACAGAGTAGTGAGAGGTAGGAGGAATAGGAGAGAGAGAGATATAGGGAGAGCTCGTAGATAATAGTAGAGGGCTAAGAAAGAGATCCTAGTGGATATGGGAAAAGGATAGTAGGGAGGGTTTCCAATGGTCCAATTATCGAAGGAGAGGAGAGCAGAGGGGGGAGATGGATAGATGCCTCAAGGAGTGGATCCTAGCATCCAAACTTGTTAATCCAAAAACTCCCTACACTCTTAATTCATCTAATCCTTTATCTAAAAATCCCTTGTCTTCCAAATCTATTTTGGGCCCTTATATCCCAAAATCCACATTCTTAAATCCTCCATCATCTCCTCCATCCTTTTTGGGTCCCTAAGTTCCAAAATCAATATCAACTCTCGCATCTAAATTTCAAAATCCAAAATCTAGTTCTCCTCCACAACTCCACCATCCCCCAAGGTGTGTGCCAACTTTAGTCTTGACAACATTCCCATCCACTCATCCACAAGTATTCAAAAATATCATCCATTATCCAGCATCAACCCTCCATCATTCCATCTATCTTATCCACTCATTTGCATATAACCTTATCCTTTTCCATCTTTCCATCCATTTCATCCCCCTTACCATCATTTTACCAGTGTCTATGAGCATACCTCCAATTTTCATGGTCCATTGTAGCACATATGCAAAGGGTACCATCCATGAAACTAGATGCTTGAGTTCTTCCATATCCCTATCATCCATCCACTATCTTTCAAATCAACCTATCCACATCCTTCTCCATCCATCTATTCCAAATATACAAAAAAGAAAAAAGTAAAAAAGTAAAGAGAAAGCTTTCATCCAATGGTGAAAACCACTTCTTTTGGAACCTTGGGTATGTACCATGATAAAAACCTGGTAAATATGCATCATGTGTAATATCCTATCCTCTTGTACTCTACACTTAGGGGCAAGATTCATCCATATTAGATACCACACCCTGCCCTACTCCACTATCTCTCATCCCTTATCCATCATCCTATCCAAGTCCATCCTTCCTTTTCTAGGTCTCTGATCTTGACAAGGCTAAGGATCTTCATAAGAATCATGTTATCTTATCTATCTCACCTTATCCATCTTAGCTTATCACCTTATATCTTATCCAAATACATCCTCCCTTGCCATCTTTGATTTTGATAAGGAGCCTATGGCTAAAATATCCATGCATACATCCATATATTATTCAAATCATCTAATATCATCCATCTCATATCCCTTCTAATATCATCCATCACATTTCCATTTGAGCTTCATCCTCCTATCCATCTACTTAATCCTTCTATCTCCTAGCTAAGTTATTCATCCATCTTTTACCAAGCCTTGGTTCTCCCTTGTCATTGGATCCCATGCATTCCTCTATCATATTATATCCTTTTATCCATCATATCCTCCATCCAATTTTCATAGGGATGTATCCTTCCCAATCCTAGTGTTGTTCTTATCATTAATAGCACAATGCTTGGGGTATGTATTGTTCTTATTGTCAACTTTTCTATTAAGTATCATCAGTCAATCAATTAGTTTATATCTTGACTTGGAGAATAGTCCTAGATATTTTTGGGCTTGGTGTGCATGATTTCTTGTTGTTTGTGTATGCTATCATTGTTTGCATATATCATGGTATTTTCATCATATTTCCACAAGGGCATCATGGTGTCATAAGGCATATGTTTGCACTTGACCTTCTGATCATGTACTTAGGACATTGTCATCCTATTCCTTATACCTTGGTGCATAACATCAAGTATAATATTAAATCTAGGTTGCTTATACCATTTCAACATGATTCTCATCGATCTTTCTTCTAATTCCATCCATCATCTCCCTTGTCCTTTTATCCTTTATACTTTAATCCTTCCAAATCAATTTTGAGAGCACACCCATGTTCTTTGAACCCACATATATCTTCTTAAGGGGGCATACCTAACTCCCATCCTCACTGATGATTGGGGCATCATGCCACTAGTCTTTATCCCTTCCTACCCACTATATTTTATTCTTCTTTGATACAACACTACTTTTTATAGTCATGATGTCATATCAAAGAGGGGAAAAATGCAAACACCTAATTTTTCACCATACTTGACCACACTTGAATTTACCCTATCCTAGCCTTTAAATACTTATTTATTATTTAATTAATTAATTTATCCTTCACCTTTATCCCCCACTTTAATTAAGTAAATATTTATTATTTATTTAAATAATTTATCCTTCCATGTCACCCTTCTCTAATAATTAATTAAATAATTTTATTATTATTTAATTAATTATTGACAGTCACATGACTAACTAAGACCTTATCTAGATTCACTGAACCTAGTCACTTGCCATAAAATTCAAACTAACTTTGCATCTCAACCATCTATTTCATACTACATCTCCAAATCTCAACCATTCACATAAAGATATACCCTAGTGTTACCCTAATCAAATCCTAAACCTAGCCCTTATCCCTCATGTGACACTTGGCACATGAATACGATGTTTGATTCAAACCCTAATCCTCAATCAATCCTAGCCATCCATCAACAAATCCATCTTGCCCCTTGATTTCCCTCATAGAAATTCTATAAATGAGAGGCCTCTCACCCAATTTGGGTATCTTTCATTATTAGACTGTTATGTTGTCCATTTGTATTTTTCCTCCCAACATCAAATCAATCACAACACAATTTCATATAATTTTCATTGTCCTCGTTGGCGTTTCATTTATAGTCGTATGATTTGACCATCATGACGCACAACAATCTATTAATTTATTGTTGGGCAGTTTGCATCTATTGCTTCCTAGTGGACGTGTGTAATTAACTTTTGATACTTTATTGGAGTCTAAAATCTATATTCTCTTTTTTTATATCACCTTGTTTACAGTTTACAACTTGGAACAATGAATCTAAGAAAAAATATAATATTTATGTATGGCAAGAGCAAAACAAATAATTTTTTTTAAGACATATCATTCCACCATAGCCCATAGGCACAAGCATTTCTTACAAAATATTTTATCTAGTTTTACCACACGAAAGTTACTTTACTTGGGAGATGCAAGTGCAAGGGATGCTCCAACGTGGAAAGATTTTCTAAATATAAACAAGTGAGAAAAAGTTTGTTATTTTTTTTAATACATTTTATTTTAAGGGAAGGGTTTACATTAAAATTAGATTTTTTAGTTTAAACAACTTTTATTTATTTTTGTTATTTTTGTTATTTTTTTTATTTAATAATTATTTTATAGTTTTAATTTTATTGTTGATAATGTTTTAGTTTTTATTTATATTTATATCATTGTTATATGAGACTATATGGTAGATTACATATGAATATAATTATTATTTTTATTAAAAAATTACATCAATATAAAATATAAGGTTATTTTTAAAAAATGGACATTTTTTACTATTTTTATTAGTGTCTTAAATACATAACATTATTTTAAATAACAAACTAATGTTTATTAAAAACATGACAAAAAAATAATATATAATAAAATTGCATTCCCTACCTCTTATTAATGGGATTGATAGGGTTAATTATGATATATTAATGAAAGAAGTCAAAGGGAACATTTCAAAACCTAGATGGTTCAAGCTAAATTCGATGGAACTTCAAAAGGAAAATCAAGAATATAGAAGATGGATGTATAATCAAAGATGAGCAAGGTAAATTAATAGTGGAAAAATCAAAGAAATTGGAAGAAGAAACTAAGAATGAAGTAGCAAGATCAACCTTACATAGAACTTAAGATTGATAGAATTTAAGAAATCCATCAAACCAAGGCAAATGATTTCACAATAGTGGTAAATTAATTCAAAATAACATTAGTTTAATTGTTTCATCATCAATTTAAGAGCTAAGTACCCCTAACCCAGCCATTTGTATTTTCTCCCTCTCTCTTTGTCTTCCCCCATCTCTTTCTCTTCCTCCATCTCCATCTCCAACTTTTTATTTCTTTCCCTCCCTCTCTATCTCCATATCTCCCTCTCACTCACACACACACCATGTTCTTCCATTTCATTGTCTATCTCTATCTCTCCATCTCTCCATCTCTCTCTACCCCTATATCTCTCACTCTCCTCTATATCCCTCTCCTTCTCCATCTGCTTCTACATCTCCATCTCCATATCTATCTTCCTCTCTATATATATCCTCTATCTTTGTCTCCTTACCTCTAACTCTCTCATGCACACTTCCCCCCTCTATCTCTCCCTCTCTCCCTATTACATTTAAATAACATGAGTTATTGGTAACAAGGCCTAATTATCTTCATGATTCAAATATTTTATTATAGTTGTGTTAGGATCCTTGTAATTGGATGCATAGTTTATTTGAATCTATCAGTTCTCCATTGAAACATTTATTGCACAAACACCATCATTTTCTAAATGGCCTACCAATTGACCTCATGTACTACACAACTGTATATAAAAAATAGATCATTTATTTTCCTAATTTACCTTTCATACCTCTTCTATCTTTCCCAAGTTATATTTGCCTCTCCTTCTCTCCATATACCTCTTTGTCTCCACCTCCATCTCCATCTCCATATCTATTCCTATTTTCCTCTCTCTATATATGTGTTGAAAATAAAGGTAATATTATAGCTTAAAACTTGTAAAACTATGAGACTGTAGATCTAATTAAGTGTTCTTTGTCACAATTATTTATGTATGATTAATTTGTTCAAATCAATTTTACCAATTGTAGAAAGAGATAGAAGATTGTATAAGAATGAGACAAAAGATATAAGTGACACAACATATATGTGGAGAAACAGTTTCGGGAAAAAAACTCCACCAAAATCAATAGTGCTTGTATTATTTAACCTTAGAACGGGATTACAATAATACTGTATTAATCCTTGATTGATATGCTTCTTTTTCCTTCAACAATCCTTCTTCACAACCTGCAATAAACTCTCATAGAACTCTCATACACTTACTACAATAAATATACAATTATATGAGCATGTAAACTCATAAGAGTTGTATAATATAAGAGCATAAAGCTCCTCACAAAAATCTATGCCTAGATTGAGCAAGTAGAGTTCCACACTGTAATCTAAAGACAAACCAAAGTCTTCCTCAATTTAGGCACCCCAAATTGAACATTTAATTGAACTTTGGTCAAGAAGATATCTTGGAAGCATCACCTCAAAGTTGGCGCCCAAGAATGGGCCCACTTAACTGAGCCTTGTAAATATCTTCTCATGCAAAAGTTGTTAACTCAAAGATTCCAACTTGAGCGTCCAAGGTGGACCCAAGTCAATCTTAGTTAACTGAAACATATCTCTCCACCACTTCATGCAAACATTATGCATGATTGATCATGTTGGAAACAAGCTACACTGAGAGGGGGGGTGAATTAGTGTTGTGCAAAAATTAACATTATTAACCTTTATCTTCAAATTACTTGCAACATTCAACCAAAATGCATGAGCAAGAAGAAAAGAATCACAACACCATAACATAAGAATTTTTACATGGAAACCCTGTTAGGGGAAAAACCATGGTGGATGGCCAATCCACAATATGATTTGAGTGCACTCAAATAAAGTTTACAATATGGGGAATGCACTTGCATTTAAGCGCACTACCTAGAGCTCACTACTCAAAGGGAAGGCCCATTGCCTTACAATGAGAATCAGATTAAAAGCATCTAAGAGTTTGAATTGAGAAAAATAGCATCTACATATGCTTGATTACAGTTCAGGTTAGGCACAATATTCAATATTCTAACCTACAGATTGATTTTGTACTTCTTCTTTGTTATGCTCACACTCACAACATAGATCCTTCATGCACAAGTGAAACTGTGCATTATCGCTCTTCTTCTCTTCTCTTATTCACAATTTACATCAACACACTTCATACACACTTCAAAATGATATGGACGATCTCATATATATATCCGCAACTAAGCATATAATCACAATATGTCAGCTTCAATAGAACAAATGAATATTTACATTTGTCGGCTCAAATCATGAGTAAAGTATAATGTTCATCCACAACAACTGTCCATAACTTAGCTAGGAACCAAACAAAGATACACGAACACCAAAATACTTAACTAATTACTTCTCATACATCTGCAACATGATACATTCACGAAAACGGCTCCAGTATTGATAAAACAGAGAATTAGCCACCAGATCTTCTAACTCACACACGGATCAATACGAGGCACTGAGACTTACGGATAACACTAAGCATACATCGATCAACCTTCACTGAGATACGCAACACAAAATATTAATTGAAGATCTGTATGAGAATCAATGAACCCAAAACTGTTGGATGCTTTGTTCTTCCTTAACTGTTTGTAATCTGACTGTCGGTAGGATAAATTGATGATGCGTGGATCCAATCATGGATTGGGGTTGCCATGAATGACAACACCAAATGATATTCACAGTGTCTCTTGCCAACAATCTCCCCCTTTGGCATTGATTGCAACACTTAGTGAAAAATGACTAAGTGTCAAATCAGTACCAACATTAACTACACTACCCAAAATTTCAAAAACTAAAATCTTCTCCAAAATACAATTCTCCCCCTGAGATGATTATGCATTTTTCACTCTTTTCTCTCCCCCTTTGACATCAATGGAAAAGGTAGGAATCCACATACCAAAAATTTAAAAAAACTATTATGAACAAGTTGCTTATGTACAAAACATGCTTCTTTTACTTACATAAACTTGAAAAATGTTTGAAAAATATTTCTTTAGCAGAGCCAAATTCGTGTCCCAAACTCTTTTGAGACTTTCCAAGATTGTTATGTGTCCACAAACCAAGTAGGATTGTGTCTCTGTAGTTTCCAGGTTTGTTGGATCACCCACTACTTTAGCATCTTTTGCTTCTTTCAATGTACTTGACATAATTTCTATCTTTGGGCCAATTAGACCTCTAAGTTCACATGCTCTTGCAATAATTTTGTCATTTTCATGCTTTAAGATCTTTATTTTGTCAAAAAAAGATATCACTTCTCCTTCTAACTTTCTAACACTACCAGTTAAAGGATCAAAGGCATCAAAAAGAGTAGCTAATTGTTTTTCCAGATCCTTAACCTTCTTTTCATTGTCATCGGTAAATTTTGAAAAAGACAAACAAGACTTGTAAAACTTCCCACCTTCGGATAGAGTACTTTAGATATTTTTCACATAGGTGGCTAGAAATTTTTTATCCTTAGCAATCATTTCCTTCAGCCCATTTAATATTTTAGCATCAAATTCCTTTTGAACTTTAATCATAGCAGATTTATCAAGTGACTCAAAGTGAGTACTTACTGAGCCGATGAGCCTCTTTAGTTCACCAGAGGAGGAACCGATCAAATATTTCACATGAGTGGGCATTATCTTTTCCAGGACTCCAAATGCAAGATTTATAAGTTCATTGTCCTCAATGTGGGACTTCAACAATTCTTCTCTAGCTTTTGCTTGGGCGAATGATGCTACTTTCATTTTTTGAATTGCACTCAGAGTAGATAGGTCAATTAGACCTTCAATCAATTCAGGATCAAACTCTTCTTTTTGTTCTACCAAGAATTTCTTCACTGCCTCTGTAGTGTATCTTGCTTCTACTGGAATTGTCTTTACATCAACTTTCTTCTCTTCAACCATTACTTCCTCAGTTGCAAGTTCTGACTTATCTTTAGGGATCTATGCTTTCTCAATTGATACAATTTAGGGAACTTCAATTTCCATAGGCATTTCTGCATTGTCCATTTCATGAGGGATCTAAGTATCCTCAGTTGCATCTTGTTTCTCTTCTTCTTCTTCTCCCGGACCGGATGAAACATCATGAGTTCCTTCAAGGATAACATCAACTCTGCTATTTAACAAAACTTTTCTCAGAATATGTTATGTTTCTTCAGCGACTTCTTTGGTTTGACCAATCATCAACTTATTCACTCTTATTTTTCTTTTGAATTCTTTCTTGGCTTTATTTAGTATTGAATTTATTTCTTCCAGAGATGCTACTGGACATAATTCAGCAAGAATTATTTCTCTCATCTACTCTTCTTCTGATCTAGAATTGATTCTCCTCATCTCCAAAATGTCATATAAACTTTTGGGTAAATTTGGCATTATTTCAATCAAAGATTTATTGAAAATATTCAAATGTTTTATTGTTGCCTCCTCAAGAATTCTCTTATCAAATTTACCAAAAGACTCATACCATTTGCAACCAATGCTTTTTAACTTCTTCCACTGACATACCTAGTTGGTCAGTTTTTGCCTTTTTCTTTGCTTGATCATCTCCACTGAAGGGATTTCTTTTAGTAACATTTTTTGCCTTAGTGTCTCGATACTCAATTTCTCTAACACCTTCATCAGACTCTATTTCGTCATCATAAACTGATACAAAGACTCTTTTGCTTTTATCTTTCTTCCTTTTTCCATCTTTACCGAATCCCTTAGATTGAGTTTTCACAGAGGTTGGTTTT
The DNA here is from genome assembly GCA_007115665.2 of Sequoiadendron giganteum. Taxonomy (NCBI): domain Eukaryota; kingdom Viridiplantae; phylum Streptophyta; class Pinopsida; order Cupressales; family Cupressaceae; genus Sequoiadendron; species Sequoiadendron giganteum. The sequence continues at coordinate 357,975,422 of CM021108.1, forward strand.
GTTGCAGGGGCGGATAGGGATGCAAAGCTTCTAGTTGACCTAGCTCAAGCAAATGGTGTTGCCAGACCAGCTGATTTAGTTTTTATTGCCTCTTTTTTTGCTTGATCTTCTTCTCTTTTCCTTCTAGATTCTTTTAATATTTTTGTCGATATCCCCACACTTTTTGCTAAAACTTCCACCTCTTTTCTAACTCTTTTAACTATCACAGGTTTTCTGAGTTCATTGTGTACTTGCATATTCTTTTCAGCATAAGTATCGAATCTCTCTTTTGATTGATCTAGAGGCTTGCTCAATAAATGTTTTTCATACATTTCTAGAATTCGCACCTCAACTTCATATCGCATCAGCATGATCCAGATTGTTCTGGGATCAATGGATTCCATCATACATTGATCAATATCTACCATAAAGCAAATTGTATCCTTATATTTCTCTAAAATGGAAGTGGGGATCCTCTCTCCAACCTACATCATACTCTAAAAACTTTTGAAATATACCCAGATAGTGGCATTATTTGTCTTAGTGTTTGCAAATCTATGATAGAGATCTCTGATTTGAGCAGTTATCGATTTATTTTTTTGCCAATGAATCTTTCTGAATCCTGGAACCTCATCCATGAAGTAAAATAATAAGCATAATAGCAAGTTACAATATTTAAAAGAATTTTTCTTATCCTTTTTGATCTTCCCAAGATTTTCCATTAACTGACTTCTTAACAATTCACAAAGATCATAGTCTGCATTTTCTTTTACCATCTGATAGGCAGCATAAATGGTTGTACCAGACACAAATTTGTCTTGGTTGGAATGATAAATCTTGTACCCAATAACCATAGATGCAATTTGACATCTACATCAACCATGTCATCAATTGTCATTGCTCTTTTGTCATACTTAGAACCTGTTGCATCAGTGACCATTTGATTCTTCACTGATTTCAGAATTGGTAAACCACCGAAATAATTTAGACCTATTACAGCACTGATAGCCTCCTTTGTGATTTTGAAGGGTATTCTTAACCACATGAATTCATCATGGACTCGACTCAGAATGTAACGAACCCATTCGAACTCTTCAAAGATGGGAAATTTAACAATCTGTGTAAATTTATTTTCTTTTAGGGTTTTATATTCTGGTTTTACATAGAAATATTCACCTATGATGTGATTATTATATAAATTTAGTATTTGTGAGCTTCCTATCTCTTCAATATTCATGTGAATATAGGCCCTAATATCCTTTGTGTGTAACACGTCATACGAAACAGATGAAAAAGCTCCTAACGGATTGGTCTCAACAGACTTGTAGGGATGCCATTTGAATTTTGGGCAGGGTATGTCTTTAACTTCTACTACCAATGGAGGAGCCATTATCAATTCACATGTTCACATAATTTTTCTGATAAATACCTTTCCGTCAGATCGTAGTTTGATTTTTGAAAGCTTATTCGCACCTAAATTTTTCCTCAATTCACTAAGGTTCACCTTAGAGATCTCCAAACTTCTTTTCTTTAAAATGAAAAGTTATAAATTAAAGATAGAAATGACTTTTTCTCACTCGCATACTTAACCCTTTTTATCACAATAAATGCATTTACCCTAACTCATCCGGTTACACTATTTTCATGCACTGTGATAGATAAATATTTTGTGAATCTCCAACATTGCATAATACTTTCTCCAATAGGTTCAATAGCATCTATAGAACATCTATGCACTTACTGAACCTATCCACATTTCGGTGTTAGTTATCAATAGGGGGTTAAGAGATTTTCTTGACAACTCCCCCTAGGCCAAAGGCCTGAAACTAATTCTTGGATGAACTACTAGAAGCAGGTTCTAGTGTTGGTGAATTTTCTTCATTAGAGGGACTCTTCTTCACCCATTTCTTTTGCATTTACTTCTTGACCACATCTATAGTGACTTTTCCTTTCCCTTAACATCCTTCTACATGTTCCTTCTTTGATTTATTAGACCTCTTATGTTCCAACAAAATGTAGCAATGTGACCAAATTTTTTGTAGTTATAGCACACAACATTTTTCTGTCTAGATTAGTTGTTCCACTGATTTCCTTTTCATTTGCACTGGTTAGCAGTATGCCCAAATCTATTGCATGTATAACATCTGACATTTCTATGGAAATTGTTCATCACATTTCTGCATTCATTTGACTTGTGACCAAACTTATGGCAATTAAAACACTGACCTAAGAATGATGGACCACTTTGATTCATCCTACTTCTATACTGAGAAGCCATGTATCCAAATTTATTGCAACTGAAATAGTATCCATTAAATCTTTTAGCATTAGGTTGTCTTACCGAATACCTTCCAGACTTGTTCATCTAATTTCCTTATCTGAATCTCCTTTGACTTGATCTAGAACTTTCTCCTTCTTCATATCCAAGACCTCGCTTGTCGCCATTTGTCCTCTGACTGCTAATTAGTTCATCAAGCTTGGATGAGCTAACTTTGAACTTCTCCTTGTACTCATTTTTAGTAGCAAGTTCATCTCTAAGATCATCAATCTGCTCTTCAACTACTTCCTCATTGTTTTTAGATTGTTCCAATTCATTGTCCAAACAGCTGCATACTTCAGATTTTTCTTTCAGAGACTGTGCTAGGTTCTCTTCATTCTTCTTCCTATCTTCAATCTTCTTGGTCATCCTCATCATGATAGATTCCATTTCATTATTTAGGATTGCATTATCTCTGGTAAGATTTTCACATTCTTTCATCTTTTCCTTCAAGGCTTGACTGAGTTGTTTTTATTCAATGCTCTTGTTCTCATTCTGCTTAATCTGATCACAGAGTTCCTTTCTCTTCTCTCTAGACTTGTTGATTTTTTCTTTCAAAGACTCAATGAATTTCTCAACATCCATGAGGGGGTAAGTGCACCAAGATGGTTCCTAAAAAGGGGACTTAAGTGGACATCTTTTTTTTTGAAATCAGGAAATACTAACCTTGGATGTGAAATTGAGGATAGTTACACTCAAAATTTTGAAATGGAACAAAAACAAGGATCCAAGTGCTCTGAGTCTACTTTCTAAACTACTAATTTATTTTTAAAATGGTTGAGATTAAGGGGTTCAAAAGAGGGACGTACACAAATTGGTGTTGTTTCTGTAAGAAAAACATAACATAGCAACTCTTGTACGACCCCCATATAGTGAACTTTTTTCTAGTATTTTTAAAATTGCAATAGTAAGAAGTTAGCTAATAGTATGTAGTTGATGCATGATTTTTCTGATAATTTTTTAATGAATATTTTATTTTTTACTAATTTTTGAAGTGGACACTTCCTGAAAAATAGAATTTTGGCCATGCTACCCCTAAAAATTTTGGAAACTAATTGAATTTTTATTTATTTATTTTTAAATTTGTAGAATGGAGTCTAGTTTCTAAAAATGTAATTTATTTAAAAATTCGATGAATGGTTAATTTATAACAAAAAAAATACCAAACACTACTTTTTGGCAAAAAAAAGACATGCAAATAAAAGAAATTATGGATGAAAGGCTTAACATTTTCATAAAGTGAAAAAAATTACATCATTGGATAGCTAAGAGAGAACCCAACATTACCCATGTGTTCAATTTTTTTGATATTGAACCACGTGCAATCTTGATGGTGAGCATGAACTCAATTATGTGAAATATGGTAGCTTTTTCAAAAACACATCTCTAGTTGTTGGGAATGCCCTCCAAGCCTTTGGGTTGGTATTCCAAGGCAAATACCAAGCCTAAGGCTCAGGAATTCCCAAAGCAAGATATAACACGAGCGCGCTATAACGCGCTCATGTTATATCTCAATTTTGACATGGTTTTTTCTTCTGCGGGAAACATGTCAACTAAGACATAATGCGAGTGTGTTATAACATGCTCGCGTTATGTCCTCCTTTATGTTAAATTCCAATATATTGAATGTATGTTGATATATTTGTATGTTTGTATGTACATGTATGCTTGTATGTCATGTATGTATGCATGTATGCATGCTTGTATGTATGTACATATGCCTGTATGTATCAACGCATATATTGTATGTATGCATGTATGTATGTAAGATTGTATCTAAACATGTATGTATGTATGCTTGTATGGATGTAGGATTATATATACATATGTATTATTCTTGTATGTATGTATTTGTGTATGTCTTTAAAGGGAGGGAGAATTTAGAGAGAGAGAATCTGGAGAGATGGAGAGGGGGTGGAAGTGAGAGTTTAAGAGAGAGGGAGTGGGAGAGAAGTGGTTGGAGTGAGAGGGACTTAGCTAGGTAGGGTGGGAGGGATAGAGGGAAGGAGAGAGAGGGAGAGGGGCTTGGGAGAGAGAGAATTGAGAGAGACAGAGAGAGAGGGGGGGAGAGAGACAAAGAGAAAGAGAGATTTATGTAGGTGGGGTGCCAAAGGGGGAGACTTGAGAGTGTGAGGGGGGTGAGAGGGAGAGACTTGAGAGATAGGTAGTGAAAGGGAGTGTGAGAGAGAGGGAGTGGGAGAGAGAGGGAGTGTGAATGAGAGACCCGAGAGAGGGAGAGGGTGTGGGAGGGAGTGACCTGATAGAGGTAGAGAAAGAGGGGGGTGGAGTGAGAGGGACTTATCTAGGTAGGGTGGGAGGGATAGATAGAGAGAGGGGAGAGAGACAGAGAGAGAGTTGCCTAGGTAGGTTGCCA